>CANTAL010000017.1:0-600000 GCA_947650365.1 Chamaelirium japonicum | reverse complement strand
ATGGATCGTACGAATGAGTAAGAATGGATCGTACGAATGAAATAGAATGGATTGCACGAATGAATTAGAATGGCTCGTACGAATGAATTAGAATGGATCGTGTGAAAGAATTAGAATGGATTGTATGAATGAATTAGAATGGATCGTACGAAGGAATTAGAATGGATCGTACGAATGAATTAGAATGGATCGTACGAATGAATTAGAATAGATCGTACGAATGAATTAGAATGGATCGTACGAAGGAATTAGAATGGATCGTACGAATGAATTAGAATGGATATATTCGTGCAAATGAATTAGAATGGATCGTATGAATGTATTAGAATGGATCGTATGAGTGAATTAGAATGGATCGTACGAATGAATTAGAATGGATCGTATGATTGAATTAGAATGGATCGTGCGAAAGAATTAGAATGCATTGTATGAATGAATTAGAATGGATCGTATGAATGAATTAGAATGGATCGTGCGAATGAATTAGAATGGATTGTAGGAATGAATTAGAATGGATCGTATGAATGAATTAGAATGGATCGTATGAATCAATTAGAATGGATCGCGCGAATGAATTAGAATGGATCGTACGAATGAATTAGAATGGATCATACGAATGAATTAGAATGGATCATACGAATAAGTAAGAATGGATCGTACGAATGAAATAGAATGGATTGTACGAATGAATTAGAATGGATACATTCGTGCGAATGAATTAGAATGGATCGTACGAATGAATTAGAATGGATCGTACGAATAAATTAGAATGCATCGTACGAAAGAATTAGAATGGATATATTCGTGCGAATGAATTAGAATGGATCATACAAAAGAATAAGACTAGATCGTACGAATGAATTTGAATGGATACATTTGTGCGAATGAATCTAAATGGATTGTATGAATGAATTACAATGGATCGTACGAATGAATTAGAATGGATCGTACGAATGAATTAGAATGGATCAATTGAATGAATTAGAATGGTTACATTCATGCGAATGAATTAGAATGGATCGTACGAATGGATTAGAATGGATCGTATGAGTGAATTAGAATAGATACGAAGGAATTAGAATGGATCGTACGAAGGAATTAGAATGGATCATACGAATGAAATAGAATGGATCGTACGAAGGAATTAGAATGGATCGTACGAAGGAATTAGAATGCATTCGTATGATCCTTTCTAATTCATTCGGACGATTGTATCCATTCTAATTTATTCGTACGATCCATTCTAATTCATTCGTACGATCCATTCTAATTCATTCATACGATCCATTCTTACTCATTAGTATGATCCATTCTAATTCATTCGTACGATCCATTCTAATTCATTCGCACGAATGTATCCATTCCATTCGTACGATCCATTCATACGATCCATTCAAATTCTTTCACACGATCCATTCTAATTCTTTCACACGATCCATTCTAATTCATTCGTACGATCCATTCTAATTCATTAGCATGGATCGTGCTAATGAATTAGAATGGAATACACGAATGAATTAGAATGGATCGTAGAATGGATCGTACGAATAAATTAGAATGAATTAGAATGGATCATACGAATGAATTAGAATGGATCGTACGAATGAATTAGAATGGATCGTACGAATGAAATAGATTGGATCGTGTGAAAGAATTAGAATGGATTGTATGAATGAATTAGAATGGATCGTATGAATGGATCGTACGAATGGAATTGATACATTCGTGCGAATGAATTAGAATGGATCGTACGAATGAATTAGAATGGATCATACAAATGAGTAAGAATAGATCGTATGAATAAATTAGAATGGATCGTACGAATGAATTAGAATGGATCGTACGAATAAATTAGAATGGATATATTCGTCCGAATGAATTAGAATGGATCATACGAATGCATTCTAATTCCTTCGTACGATCCATTCTAATTCCTTCGTACGATCCATTCTATTTTATTCGTACGATCCATTCTAATTCATTTGTACGATCCATTATAATTCATTCGTACGATCCATTCTAATTCATTCATACGATCCATTCTAATTCATTCGGACGAATGTATCCATTCTAATTCATTCGTACGATCCATTCTAATTCCTTCGTACGATCCATTCTAATTCATTCGTACGATCTATTCTAATTCATTCGTACGATCCATTCTAATTCATTCGTATGATCCATTCTAATTCCTTCGTACGATCCATTCTAATTCATTCATACGATCCATTCTAATTCATTCGTACGATCCATTCTAATTCATTCGCACAAATGTATCCATTCTAATTCATTCGTACGATCAATTCTAATTCATTCGTACGCTCCATTCTAATTCATTCGTAAGATCCATTCTAATTCATTCGTACGATCCATTCTAATTCATTCGTACGATCCATTCTAATTCATTCGCGAATGTATCCATTCTAATTCATTCGTACGATCCATTCTAATTCATTCGTACGATCCATTCTAATTCCTTCGTACGATCCATTCTAATTCATTCGTAAGATCCATTCGAATTCATTCATACGATCCATTCTAATTCATTCGTACGAATTCTAATTCATTCTAATCCATTCTAATTCATTCATACAATCTATTCTAATTCATTCGTGCAATCCATTCTATTTCATTCGTACGATCCATTCTAATTCATTTGTACGATCCATTCTAATTCATTCATACAATCCATTCTATTTCATTCGTACGATCCATTCTTACTCATTCGTATGATCCATTCTATATCATTAGCACGATCCATTCTAATTCATTCGTACGATCCATTCTAATTCATTCGCACGATCCATTCTAATTTATATTCGTACGATCCATTCTAATTCTTTCACATGATCCATTCTAATTCATTCGTATGATCCATTCTAATTCATTCATACGATCTATTCTAATTCATTTGTACGATCCATTCGAATTCATTCGTACGATCCATTCTAATTCATTCGCACGATCCATTCTAATTCATTTATAGGATCCATTCTAATTCATTCATACGATCTATTCTAATTCTTTCGCACGAATGTATCCATTCTAATTCATTCGCACGAATGTATCCATTCTAATTCATTTGCACGAATGTATCTATTCTAATTCATTCGTACGATCCATTCTAATTCATTCGTACGATCCATTCTAATTCATTCGTAAGATCCATTCTAATTCATTCATACGATCCATTCTAATTCATTCGCACGAATGTATCCATTCTAGTTCATTCGTATGATCTATTCTAATTCATTCGTACGATCCATTCTAATTCCTTTGTACGATCCATTCTAATTCATTCGTACGATCTATTCTAATTCATTCGTACGATCCATTCTAATTCATTCGTACGATCCATTCTAATTCCTTCGTATGATCTATTCTAATTCATTCGCACAATCCATTCTAATTCATTCGTACAATCCATTCTAATTCATTCGTATGATCCATTCTAACTCATTCGGTGGATCCATTCTAATTCATTCGTACGATCCATTCTAATTCATTCCCACGATCCATTCTAATTCATTCGTACGATCTATTCTAATTCATTCGTACGATCCATTCTAATTCATTCATACGATCCATTCTAATTCATTCGCACGAATGTATCCATTCTAGTTCATTCATACGATCCATTCTAATTCATTCGTACGATCCATTCTAATTCATTCGCACGATCCATTCTAATTCATTCGTACAATCCATTCTATTTCATTCGTACGATCCATTCTTACTCATTCGTATTATCCATTATGGATACATTCGTGCGAATGAATTAGAATGGATCATACGAATGAGTAAGAATGGATCGTACGAATGAAATAGAATGGATTGTGCGAATGAATTAGAATGGATCGTAGAATGGATCAGAATAGATCGTGTGAAAGAATTAGAATGGATCGTATGAATAAATTAGAATGGATCGTGCGAATGAATTCGAATGGATCGTACGAATTCATTCTAATTCATTCATACAATCCAGTCTAATTCTTTCACACGATCTATTCTGATCCATTCTACGATCCATTCTAATTCATTCGCACAATCCATTCTATTTCATTCGTACGATCCATTCTTACTCATTCGTATGATCCATTCTAATTCATTCGCACGAATGTATCCATAATGGATCATACGAATGAGTAAGAATGGATCGTACGAATGAAATACGTACGAATGAATTAGAATGGATCGTACGAATGAACTAGAATGGATCGTATGAATGAAATAGAATAGATTGTACAAATGAATTAGAATGGATTCGTACGAATGAATTAGAATGGATACATTCGTGCGAATGAATTAGAATGGATACATTCGTGCGAAAGAATTAGAATAGATCGTATGAATGAATTAGAATGGATCCTATGAATGAATTAGAATGGATCGTGCGAATGAATTAGAATAGATCATACGAATGAATTAGAATAGATCGTACGAATGAATTAGAATAGATCGTACGAAGGAATTAGAATGGATCGTACGAATGAATTACAATGGATATATTCGTGCAAATGAATTAGAATGGATCGTGCGAATGAATTAGAATGGATCGTACGAATGAATTAGAATGGATCGTATGAATGAATTAGAATGGATCTTACGAATGAATTAGAATGGATCGTAAGAATGAACTAGAATGGATCGTACGAATGAATTAGAATGGATACATTCGTGCGAATGAATTAGAATGGATAGTACGAATGAATTAGAATGGATCGTACGAATGAATTAGAATGGATCAAATGAACGAATCAGAATAGTTACATTCATGCGAATGAATTAGAATGGATCGTACGAATGAATTAGAATGGATCGTATGAATGAATTAGAATGGATCGTACGAATGAATTAGAATGGATCAAATGAATGAATTAGAATGGTTACATTCATGCGAATGAATTAGAATGGATCGTACGAATGGATTAGAATGGATCGTACGAATGGATTAGAATGGATACATTCGAGCATACGACCCATTCTAATTCATTCGTCCGATCCATTCTAATACATTCGCACGAATGTATCCATTCTAATTCATTCGTACGATCCATTCTAATTCATTCGTACGATCCATTCTAATTCATTCGTACGATCCATTCTAATTCATTCGTAAGATCCATTCTAATTCATTCGTACGATCTATTCTAATTCATTCGTACTATCCATTCTAATTCATTCGCATGGATCGTGCTAATGAATTAGAATGGAATATACGAATGAATTAGAATAGATCGTAGAATGGATCGTACGAATGAATTAGAATGAATTAGAATGGATCATACGAATGAATTAGAATGGATCGTACGAATGAATTAGAATGGATCGTACGAATGAAATAGAATGGATCGTGTGAAAGAATTAGAATGGATTGTATGAATGAATTAGAATGGATCGTATGAATGGATCGTACGAATGGAATGGATACATTCGTGCGAATGAATTAGAATGGATCGTACGAATGAATTAGAATGGATTATACGAATGAGTAAGAATGGATCGTACGAATGAATTAGAATGGATCGTATGAATGAATTAGAATGAATCGTACGAATAAATTAGAATGGATATATTCGTCCGAATGAATTAGAATGGATCATACGAATGCATTCTAATTCCTTCGTACGATCCATTCTAATTCCTTCGTACGATCCTTTCTATTTTACTCGTACGATCCATTCTAATTCATTCGTACGATCCATTCTAATTCATTCATACGATCCATTCTAATTCATTCATACGATCCATTCTAATTCATTCGGACGAATGTATCCATTCTAATTCATTCGTACGATCCATTCTAATTCATTCGTACGATCCATTCTAATTCCTTCGTACAATCCATTCTAATTCATTCGTACGATCTATTCTAATTCATTCGTACGATCCATTCTAATTCATTCGTACGATCCATTCGAATTCCTTCGTACGATCCATTCTAATTCATTCATACGATCCATTCTAATTCATTCGTACGATCCATTCTAATTCATTCGCACAAATGTATCCATTCTAATTCATTCATACGATCAATTCTAATTCATTCGTACGATCCATTCTAATTCATTCGTAAGATCCATTCTAATTCATTCGTACGATCCATTCTAATTCATTCGTACGATCCATTTTAATTCATTCGCGAATGTATCCATTCTAATTCATTCGTACGATCCATTCTAATTCATTCGTACGATCCATTCTAATTCCTTCATACGATCCATTCTAATTCATTCGTAAGATCCATTCTAATTCATTCGTACGATCCATTCTAATTCATTCGTACGAATTCTAATTCATTCTAATCCATTCTAATTCATTCATACAATCTATTCTAATTCATTCGTGCAATCCATTCTATTTCATTCGTACGATCCATTCTAATTCATTTGTACGATCCATTCTAATTCATTCATACAATCCATTCTATTTCATTCGTACGATCCATTCTTACTCATTCGTATGATCCATTCTATATCATTAGCACGATCCATTCTAATTCATTCGTATGATCCATTCTAATTCATTCGCACGATCCATTCTAATTCATATTCGTACGATCCATTCTAATTCTTTCACACGATCCATTCTAATTCATTCGTATGATCCATTCTAATTTATTCATATGATCTATTCTAATTGATTTGTACGATCCATTCTAATTCATTCGTACGATCCATTCTAATTCATTTGCACGATCCATTCTAATTCGTTCATAGGATCCATTCTAATTCATTCATACGATCTATTCTAATTCATTCGCACGAATGTATCCATTCTAATTCATTCGCACGAATGTATCCATTCTAATTCATTTGCACGAATGTATCCATTCTAATTTATTCGTACGATCCATTCTAATTCATTCGTACGATCCATTCTAATTCATTCGTAAGATCCATTCTAATTCATTCGTACGATCCATTCTAATTCATTCGTATGATCCATTCTAATTCATTCGCACGAATGTATCCATTCTAGTTCATTCGTACGATCCATTCTAATTCATTCGTACGATCCATTCTAATTCCTTTGTACGATCCATTCTAATTCATTCGTACGATCTATTCTAATTCATTCGTACGATCTATTCTAATTCATTCGTACGATCCATTCTAATTCCTTTGTATGATCTATTCTAATTCATTCGCCCAATCCATTCTAATTCATTCGTACAATCTATTCTAATTCATTCGTATGATCCATTCTAACTCATTCGGTGGATCCATTCTAATTCATTCGTACGATCCATTCTAATTCATTCCCACGATCCATTCTAATTCATTCGTACGATCTATTCTAATTCATTCGTACGATCCATTCTAATTCATTCGTACGATCCATTCTAATTCATTCGCACGAATGTATCCATTCTAGTTCATTCATACGATCCATTCTAATTCATTCGTACGATCCATTCTAATTCATTCGCACGATCCATTCTAATTCATTCGTACAATCCATTCTATTTCATTCGTACGATCCATTCTTACTCATTCGTATTATCCATTATGGATACATTCGTGCGAATGAATTAGAATGGATCATACGAATGAGTAAGAATGGATCGTACGAATGAAATAGAATGGATTGTGCGAATGAATTAGAATGGATCGTAGAATGGATCAGAATAGATCGTGTGAAAGAATTAGAATGGATCGTATGAATAAATTAGAATGGATCGTGCGAATGAATTCGAATGGATCGTACGAATTCATTCTAATTCATTCATACAATCCATTCTAATTCTTTCACACAATCTATTCTGATCCATTCTACGATCCATTCTAATTCATTCGCACAATCCATTCTATTTCATTCGTACGATCCATTCTTACTCATTCGTATGATCCATTCTAATTCATTCGCACGAATGTATCCATAATGGATCATACGAATGAGTAAGAATGGATCGTACGAATGAAATACGTACGAATGAATTAGAATGGATCGTATGAATGAACTAGAATGGATCGTACGAATGAAATAGAATAGATTGTACGAATAAATTAGAATGGATTCGTACGAATGAATTAGAATGGATACATTCGTGCGAATGAATTAGAATGGATACATTCGTGCGAAAGAATTAGAATAGATCGTATGAATGAATTAGAATGGATCCTATGAATGAATTAGAATGGATCGTGCTAATGAATTAGAATAGATCATACGAATGAATTAGAATAGATCGTACGAATGAATTAGAATGGATCGTACGAAGGAATTACAATGGATCGTACGAATGAATTAGAATGGATATATTCGTGCAAATGAATTAGAATGGATCGTGCGAATGAATTAGAATGGATCGTACGAATGAATTAGAATGGATCGTACGAATGAATTTGAATGGATCTTACGAATGAATTAGAATGGATCGTACGAATGAATTAGAATGGATCGTACGAATGAATTAGAATGGATACATTCGTGCGAATGAATTAGAATGGATCGGACGAATGAATTAGAACGGATCGTACGAATGAATTAGAATGGATCAAATGAATAAATTAGAATAGTTACATTCATGCGAATGAATTAGAATGGATCGTACGAATGAATTAGAATGGATCGTATGAATGAATTAGAATGGATCGTACGAATGAATTAGAATGGATCAAATGAATGAATTAGAATGGTTACATTCATGCGAATGAATTAGAATGGATCGTACGAATGGATTAGAATGGATCGTACGAATGGATTAGAATGGATACATTCGAGCGTACGATCCATTCTAATTCATTCGTCCGATCGATTCTAATTCATTCGCACGAATGTATCCATTCTAATTCATTCATACGATCCATTCTAATTCATTCATACGATCCATTCTAATTCATTCGTAAGATCCATTCTAATTCTTTCGTACGATCCATTCTAATTCATTCGTACGATCCATTCTAATTCATTCGCACGAATGTATCCATTCTAGTTCATTCGTACGATCCATTCTAATTCATTCGGACGATCCATTCTAATTCATTCGCACGATCCATTCTAATTCATTCGTACGATCCATTCTAATTCATTCATATGATCCATTGTAATTCATTCGTACGATCCATTCTAATTCATTCGCACAAATGTATCCATTCTAATTTATTCGTACGATCCATTCTAATTCATTCGCACGATCCATTCTAATTCATTCGTACGATCCATTCTAATTCATTCGTATGATCTATTCTAATTCATTCGCACGATCCATTCTAATTCATTTGTACGATCTATTCTAATTCATTCGCACAAATGTATCCATTCTAATTCATTCGTACGATCCATTCTAATTCATTCGTACGATCCATTCTAATTCATTCGTATGATCCATTCTAATTAATTCGTACAATCCATTCTAATTCATTCGCACGAATGTATCCATTCTAATTCATTCGTACAATCCATTCTATTTTATTCGTACGATCCATTCTTACTCATTCGTATGATCCATTCTAATACATTCGTACGATTCATGCTAATTCATTCGCACGATCCATTCTAATTCATTCGTACGATCCATTCTTATTCATTCATACGATCCATTCTAATACATTCGCACAATCCATTCTAATCCATTCTAATTCATTTGTAAGAGCCATTCTAATTCATTCGTACGATCCATTCTAATTCATTCATACAATCCATTCTAATTCTTTCACACGATCCATTCTAATTCATTCGTACGATCCATTCTAAATCATTCGTGCAATCCATTCTATTTCATTCGTATGATCAATTCTAATTCATTAGAATGGATCGTACGAATGAATTAGAATGGATCATATTAATGAATTAGAATGGATCGTACGAATGAATTAGAATGGATTGTACGACCGAATTAGAATGGATCGTACGAAGGAATTAGAATGGATCGTACGAATGAATTAGAATGGATATATTCATGCAAATGAATTAGAATGGATCGTATGAATGAATTAGAATGGACCGTACGAATGAATTAGAATGGATATATTCGTGCAAATGAATTAGAATGGATCGTATGAATGAATTAGAATGGATCGTATGAATGAATTCGAATGGATCGTACGAATGAATTAGAATGGATCGTGTGAAAGAATTAGAATGGATTGTATGAATGAATTAGAATAGATCGTATGAATGAATTAGAATGGATCGTACGAATGAATTAGAATGGATCGTAGGAAAGAATTTGAATGGATACATTTGTGCGAATGAATATAAATGGATTGTATGAATGAATTACAATGGATCGTACGAATGAATTAGAATGGATCGTACGAATGAATTAGAATAGCTCATACGAATGAATTAGAATGAATCGTATGAATGAATTAGAATGGTTACATTCGTGCGAATGAATTATAATAGATCGTACGAATGAATTAGAATGGATCATACGAATAAATTAGAATGGATCGTGGGAATGAATTAGAATGGATCGTACGAATGAATAAGAATGGATCCACCGAATCAGTTAGAATGGATCATACGAATGAATTAGAATGGATTGTACGAATGAATTAGAATGGATTGTGCGAATGAATTAAAATGGATCGTATGAATGAATAAGAATGGATCGTACGAATGAATTAGAATGGATCGTGCGAATGAATTAGCATGAATCGTACGAATGTATTAGAATGGATCGTACGAATGAATTAGAATGAATCGTACGATCCATTCTAATTCAATTGTCCGATCCATTCTAATTCATTCGCATGAATGTATCCATTCTAATTCATTCGTATAATCCATTCTATTTCATTCGTATGATCCATTCTTACTCATTCGTATGATCCATTCTAATTCATTCGCACGAATGTATCCATTATAATTCATTCGCACGAATGCATCCATTCTAATTCATTAGTATGATCCATTCTAATTCATTCGTACGATCCATTCTAATTCATTCGTACGATCCATTCTAATTCATTCGTACGATCCATTCAAATTCATTCGCATGATCCATTCTAATTCATTCGTACAATCCATTCTATTTCATTCGTACGATCCATTCTTACTCATTTGTATCATCTATTCTAATTCATTCGCATGAATGTATCCATTCTAATCCATTCGTACGATCCGTTCTAATCCATTCGTACGATCCATTCTAATTTATTCGCATGAATGTAACCATTCTAATTCATTCATTTGATCCATTCTAATTCATTCGTACAATCCATTCTAATTCATTCGTCCGATCCATTCTAATTCATTCACACGAATGTATCCATTCTAATTTATTCGTACGATCCATTCTAATTCATTCGTAAGATCCATTCTAATTCATTCGTACGATCCATTCTAATATATTCGTACGATCCATTCTAATTCATTCGTAAGATCCATTCTAATTCATTCGTACGATCCATTCTAATTCATTCGTACGATCCATTCTAATTCATTCGCACGAATGTATCCATTCTAGTTCATTCGTACGATCCATTCTAATTCATTCGTACGATCCATTCTAATTCATTCGCACGATCCATTCTAATTCATTCGTACGATCCATTCTAATTCATTCATACGATCCATTCTAATTCATTCGTACGATCCATTCTAATTCATTCGTACGATCCATTCTAATTCATTCGCACGATCCATTCTAATTCATTCGTACGATCCATTCTAATTCATTCGTACGATCCATTCTAATTCATTCGCACGATCCATTCTAATTCATTCATACGATCCATTCTAATTCATTCATACGATCCATTCTAATTCATTCCTACAATCCATTCTAATTCATTCGCCCGATCCATTCTAATTCATTCATACGATCCATTCTATTTGAATGGATCATGCGATCCATTTGAATTCATTCGCACGATCCATTCTAATTCTTTCATACGATCCATTCTAATTCATTCATACAATGCATTCTAATTCTTTCGCACGATCCATTCTAATTCATTCATACGATCCATTCTAATTCATTCGTACGATCCATTCTAATTCACTCATACTATCCATTCTAATTCATTCATACGATCCATTCTAATTCATTTGCATGAATATATCCATTCTAATTCATTCGTACGATCCATTCTAATTCCTTCGTACGATCCATTCTAATTCCTTCATACGATCCATTCTAATTTCTTCGTACGATCCATTCTATTTCATTTGTATGATCCATTCTAATTCCTTCGTACGATCCATACTAATTCCTTCGTATCCATTCTAATTCATTCATACAATCCATTCTAGTTTATTCGCACGAATGTATCCATTCTGATTCATTTGCACGATCCATTCTAATTCATTCCTATGATCTATTCTAATTCATTCGTACGATCCATTCTAATCCATTCTAATCCATTCTTTCATACGATCCATTCTAATTCGTATGCACAAAGGTATCCATTCTAATCCATTTGTAGGATCCATTCTAATCCATTCGTACGATACATTCTAATTCATTCGTACGATCCATTCTAATTCATTCGTCCGATCCATTCTAATTCTTTCGCACGAATGTATCCATTCTAATTCATTCGTACGATCCATTCTAATTCATTCGTACGATCCATTCTAATTCATTCGTAAGATCCATTCTAATTCATTCGTACGATCCATTCTAATTCATTCGTACGATCCATTCTAATTCATTCGCACGAATGTACATTCATGCGAATGAATTAGAATGGATCGTACGAATGGATTAGAATGGATCGTATGAGTGAATTAGAATGGATACGTAGGAATTAGAATAGATCGTACGAAGGAATTAGAATGGATCATACGAATGAAATAGAATGGATCGTACGAATGAAATAGAATGGATCGTACGAAGGAATTAGAATGCATTCGTATGATCCATTCTAATTCATTCGAACGATCCATTCTAATTCATTCATACGATCCATTCTAATTCTTTCGCACGAATATATCCATTCTAATTCTTTCGTACGATGCATTCTAATTCATTCGTTCGATCAATTCTAATTCATTAGCACAATCCATTCTAATTCATTCGTACGATCCATTCTAATTCATTCGCACGATCCATTCTAATTCATTCATAGGATCCATTCTAATTCATTCATACGATCGTTTCTAATTCTTTCGCATGAATGTATCCATTCTAATTCATTCGCACGAATGTATCCATTCTAATTCATTCGTACGAATCCATTCTAATTCATTCGTACAATCTATTCTATTTCATTCGTACGATCCATTCTAGTTCATTCGTACGATCCATTCTAATTCATTCGTACGATCCATTCTAATTCATTCGTATGATCCATTCTAATTAATTCGTATGATCCATTCTAATTCATTCGTACGATCCATTCTAATTCATTCATACGATCCATTCTAATTCATTCGCACGAATGTATCCATTCTAATTAATTCGTACGATCCATTCTAATTCATTCGCATTATCCATTCTTATTCATTCGCACGATCCAGTCTAATGGATTCGCACGATCCATTCTAATTCATTCGCACGAATGTATCCATTCTAATTCATTCATACGATCCAATCTAATTCATTCGTACGATCCATTCTAATTCATTCGCACAAATGCATCCATTCTAATTCATTCGTACGATCCATTCTAATTCATTCGTACGATCAGTTCTAATTCATTCACAAAATCTATTCTAATTCATTCATACGATCCATTCTAATTCATTCGCACGATCCATTCTAATTCATTCGTACGATCCATTCTAATTCTTTCACACAATCCATTCTAATTCATTCGTACGATCCATTCTAATTCATTCGCACGATCCATTCTAATTCATTCGTACGATCCATTCTAATTCATTCATACGATCCATTCTAATTCATTCGTACGATCCATTCTAATTCATTCGCACAAATGTATCCATTCTAATTCATTCGTATGATCCATTCTAATTTATTCGTAAGATCCATTCTAATTCATTCGTACGATCCATTCTAATTCATTCGTACGATGCATTCTAATTCATTCGCACGAATATATCCATTCTAGTTCATTCGTACGATCCATTCTAATTCATTCGTACGATCCATTCTAATTCATTCGCACGATCCATTCTAATTCATTTGTACGATCCATTCTAATTCATTCATACGATCCATTCTAATTCATTCGTACGATCCATTCTAATTCATTCGCACAAATGTATCCATTCTAATTCATTCGTACGATCCATTCTAATTCATTCACACGATCCATTCTAATTCATTCGTACGATCCATTCTAATTCTTTCACACGATCCATTCTAATTCATTCATACGATCCATTCTAATTCATTCGCACGATCCATTCTAATTCATTCGTACGATCCATTCTAATTCATTCATACGATCCATTCTAATTCATTCGTACGATCCATTCTAATTCATTCGCACAAATGTATCCATTCTAATTCATTCGTACGATCCATTCTAATTTATTCGCACGATCCATTCTAATTGATTCGTACGATCCATTCTAATTCATTCGTACAATCCATTCTAATTCATTCGTATGATCCATTCTAATTCATTCGTACGATCCATTGTAATTCATTCATACAATCCATTCTAATTCATTCGCACGAATGTATCCATTCTAATTAATTCGTACGATCCATTCTAATTCATTCGTATGATCTATTCTTATTCATTCGCACGATCCAGTCTAATTGATTCGCACGATCCATTCTAATTTATTCGCACGAATGTATCCATTCTAATTCATTCGTACGATCCATTCTAATTCATTAATATGATCTATTCTAATTCATTCGTACGATCCATTCTAATTCATATGCACAAAGGTATCCATTCTAATTCATTCGCACGAAAGAATTAGAATGGATTGTATGAAAGAATAGATCGTATGAATGAATTAGAATGGATCGTCCGGAATGAATTAGAATGGATTGTATGAATGAATTAGAATGGATCGTACGAATGAGTAAGAATGGATCGTACGAATGAATTAGAATGGATCATACGAATGAATTAGAATGGATCGTACGAATTAATTAGAATGGATCATACGAATGAAATAGAATGGATCGTACGAAGGAATTAGAATGGATCATGTGAAGGAATTAGAATGAATCGTACGAATGAATTAATATGGATATATTCGTGCAAATGAATTTGAATGGATCGTATGAATGAATTAGAATGGATCGTATGAGTGAATTAGAACGGATAGTACGAATGAAGTAGAATGGGTCGTATAAATGAATTAGAATGGATACATTCGTGCGAATGAATTAGAATGGATCGTATGAATGAATTCGAATGGATCGTACGAATGAATTAGAATGGATCGTGCGAATGAATTAGAATGGATCGTACGAATGAACTAGAATGGATACATTCGTGCGAATGAATTAGAATGGATCGTACGAATGAATTAGAATGGATCGTACGAATGAATTAGAATGGATACATTCATGCGAATGAATTAGAATTGATCGTACGAATGAATTAGAATGGATCGTGCGAATGAATAAGAATGGATCGTACGAATGAATTAGAATGGATCATACGAATGAACTAGAATAGAATGGATCATACGAATGAATTAGAATGGATCGTATGAATGAATTAGAATGGATACATTCGTGCGAATAAATTAGAATGGATCAGACGAATGAATTAGAATGGATAGTACGAATGAATTAGAATGGATCGTACGAATGAATTAGAATGGATCGTACGAATAAATTAGAATGGATACATCCGTCCGAATGAATTAGAATGGATCATACGAATAAGTAAGAATGGATCGTACGAATGAAATAGAATAGATTGTACGAATGAATTAGAATGGATCCTACGAATGAATTAGAATGGATCGTGTGAAAGAATTAGAATGGATTGTATGAATGAATTTGAATGGATCGTATGAATGAATTAGAATGGATCGTGCGAATGAATTCGAATGGATCGTACGAATTCATTCTAATTCATTCATACAATCCATTCTAATTCTTTCACACGATCTATTCTAATTCATTCGTAGGATCGGACGAATGAATTAGAATGGATCGTACGAATGAATTAGAATGAATTAGAATGGATCATACGAATGAATTAGAATGGATCGTACGAATGAATTAGAATGGATCGTACGAATAAATTAGAATGGATCGTGGGAATGAATTAGAATGGATCTTACGAATGAATTAGAATGGATCGTACGGAATGAATTAGAATGGATTGTATGAATGAATTAGAATGGATACATTCGTGCGAATGAATTAGAATGGATCATACGAATGAGTAAGAATGGATCATACGAATGAAATAGAATGGATTGTATGAATGAATTAGAATGGATCGTACAAATGGATTAGAATGGATCGTACGAATGAATTAGAATGGATCGTACGAATGAACTAGAATGGATACATTCGTGCGAATGATTTAGAATGGATCATACGAATGAATTAGAATGGATCATACGAATGAGTTAGAATGGATCGTACGAATGAAATAGAATAGATTGTACGAATAAATTAGAATGAATTAGAATGGATTAAATGGATCGTTCGAATGAGTATGAATGGATCGTACGAATGAAATAGAATGGATTGTGCGAATGAATTAGAATGGATCGTACGAATGAATTAGAATGGATCGTGTGAAAGAATTAGAATGGATTGTATTAATGAATTAGAATAGATCGTGCGAATGAACTAGAATGGATCGTACGAATGATTTAGAATGGATCCTACGAATGAATTAGAATGGATCGTACGAATGATTTAGAATGGATACATTCGTGCGAATGAATTAGAATGGATCATACGAATGACTAAGAATGGATCGTACGAATGAAATAGAATGGATTGTACGAATGAATTAGAATGGATTCGTACGAATGAATTAGAATGGATACATTCGTGCGAATGAATTAGAATGGATCGTACGAATAAATTCGAATGGATCGTACGAATTCATTCTAATTCATTCATACAATCCATTCTAATTCTTTCACACGATCCATTCTAATTCATTCGTACGTTCCATTCTAATTCATTAGCACGATCCATGCTAATTCATTCGTTCGATCAATTCTAATTCATTAGCACGATCCATTCTAATCCATTCGTACGATCCATTCTAATTCATTCGCACGATCCATTCTAATTCATTCATAGGATCCATTCTAATTCATTCATACGATCTATTCTAATTCTTTCGCACGAATGTATCCATTCTAATTCATTCGCACGAATATATCCATTCTAATTCATTCGTACGATCCATTCTAATTCATTCGTACGATCCATTCTAATTCATTCGTACGATCCATTCAAATTCATTCGTACGATCCATTCTAATACATTCATACGATCCATTCTAATTCATTTGCACGTGTGAATGAATTAGAATGGATCGTACGAATGAATTAGAATGGATACATTCGTGCGAATGAATTAGAATGGATCGTATGAATGAATTAGAATGGATCGTGCGAATGAATTAGAATGGATCGTACGAATGAATTAGAATGGATCTTACGAATGAATTAGAATGGATCGTACGAATGAGTAAGAATGGATCGTACGAATGAAATAGAAATGAATTATAATGGATCGTATGAATGAATTAGAATGGATCGTACGAATGAATTAGAATGGATCGTATGAATGAATTAGAATGGATCGTACGAATGAATTAGAATGGATCGTGCGAATGAATTAGAATGGATCGTACGAATGAATTAGAATGGATCGTACGAATGAACTAGAATGGATACATTCGTGCGAATGAATTAGAATGGATCGTACGAATGAATTAGAATGGATCGTACGAATGAATTAGAATGGATCTTACGAATGAATTAGAATGGATCGTACGAATATATTAGAATGGATCGTACGAATGAATTAGAATGGATCTTACGAATGAATTAGAATGGATCGTACGAATAAATTAGAATGGATACATTCGTGTGAATGAATTAGAATGGATCGGACGAATGAATTAGAATGGATTGTACGAATGAATTAGAATGGATCAAATGAATGAATTAGAATGGTTACATTCATGCGAATAAATTAGAATGGATCGTACGAATGGATTAGAACGGATCGTACGAATGGATTAGAATGGATACATTCATGCGAATGAATTAGAATAGATGATACGAATGAGTAAGAATGGATCGTACGAATGAAATAGAATGGATTGTACGAATGAATTAGAATGGATCATGCGAATGAATTTGAATGGATCGTACGAATGAATTAGAATGGATCGTACGAATGAATTAGAATGGATCGTACGAATGAATTAGAATGGATCATACGAATGAATTAGAATGGATGCATTCGTGCGAATGAATTATAATGGATACATTCGTGCGAAAGAATTAGAATAGATCGTATAAATGAATTAGAATATATCCTATTTATGAATTAGAATGGATCGTGCGAATGAATTAGAATGGATCGTACGAATGAATTAGAATGGATCGTACGTATGAATTAGAATGGATCATACGAATGAATTAGAATGGATCATACGAATGAATTAGAATAGATCAGACGAATGAGTAAGAATGGATCGTACGAATGAAATAGAATGGATTGTACGAATGAATTAGAATGGATTGTACAAATGAATTAGAATGGATCGTGTGAAAGAATTAAAATGGTTTGTATGAATGAATTAGAATGGATCATACGAATGAATTAGAATGGATCGTACGAATGAATTAGAATGGATTGTACGAATGAATCAGAATGGATCATACGAATGAATTAGAATGGATCAGACGAATAAGTAAGAATGGATCGTACGAATGAAATAGAATGGATTGTACAAATGAATTAGAATGGATACATTCGTGCGAATGAATTAGAATGGATCGTACGAATGAATTAGAATGGATCGTACGAATGAATTAGAATGCATTGTACGAAAGAATTAGAATGGATATATTCGTGCGAATGAATTAGAATGGATCGTACGAATGAATTAGACTGGATCATACGAATGAATTTGAATGGATACATTTGTGCGAATGAATCTAAATGGATTGTATGAATGAATTACAATGGATCGTACGAATGAATTAGAATGGATCGTACGAATGAATTAGAATAGCTCATACGAATGAATTAGAATGAATCGTATGAATGAATTTGAATGGTTACATTCGTGCGAATGAATTAGAATAGATCGTACGAATAATTTAGAATGGATCATGGGAATGAATTAGAATGGATCGTACGAATGAATTAGAATGGATCCACCGAATGAGTTAGAATGGATCATACGAATGAATTAGAATGGATTGTACGAATGAATTAGAATGGATTGTGCGAATGAATTAGAATGGATCGTATGAATGAATAAGAATGGATCGTACGAGTGAATTAGAATGGATCGTGCGAATGAATTAGCATGAATCGTACGAATGTATTAGAATGGATCATACGAATGAATTAGAATGAATCGTACGATCCATTCTAATTCATTCGTACGATCCATTGTAATTCATTCGTATGATCCATTCTAATTCATTCCTATGATCTATTCTAATTCATTCGCTCGAATATATCCATTCTAATTCTTCCGTTCGATCCATTCTAATTCATTCGCACGATCCATTCTAATTCATTCGTATGATCCATTCTAATCCATTCGTACGATCCATTCTAATTCATTCGTACGATACATTCTAATTCATTCGTACGATCCATACTAATTCATTCGCACGAATGTATCCATTCTAGTTCATTCGTACGATCCATTCTAATTCATTCGTACAATCCATTCTAATTCATTCGCAAGATCCATTCTAATTCATTCGTACGATCCATTCTAATTCATTCATACGATCCATTCTAATTCATTCTAGAATGGATACATTCGTGCAAATAAATTAGAATGGATCGTACGAATGAATTAGAATGGATCGTACGAATGAATTAGAATGGATCTTATGAATGAATTAGAATGGATCGTACGAATGAATTAGAATGGATCGTACGAATGAATTAGAATGGATCAAATGAATGAATTAGAATGGATCGTACGAATGAATTAGAATGGATCGTACGAATGAACTAGAATGGATACATTTGTGCGAATGAATTAGAATGGATCGTACGAATGAATTAGAATGGATCGTACGATTCATTCTAATTCATTCGTACGATCCATTCTAATACATTCGTACGATTCATGCTAATTCATTCGCACGATCCATTCTAATTCATTCGTACGATCCATTCTTATTCATTCATACGATCCATTCTAATTCATTCGCACAATCCATTCTAATTCATTCGTACAATCCATTCTAATTCATTCGTATGATCCATTCTAACTCATTCGGTGGATCCATTCTAATTCATTCGTATGATCCATTCTAATTCATTCCCACGATCCATTCTAATTTATTCGTACGATCCATTCTAATTCATTCGTACGATCTATTCTAATTCATTCGCACGAATGTAACCATTCAAATTCATTCATACGATTCATTCTAATTCATTCGTATGAGCTATTCTAATTCATTCATACGATCCATTCTAATTCATTCGTACGATCCTTTGTAATTCATTCATACAATCCATTTAGATTCATTCGCACAAATGTATCCATTCAAATTCATTCGTACGATCAAGTCTAATTCATTCGTACGATCCATTCTAATTCATTCGCACGAATATATCCATTCTAATTCTTTCATACGATGCATTCTAATTCATTCGTACGATCCATTCTAATTCATTCATTTGATCCATTCTAATTCATTCGTACGATCCATTCTAATTCATTAGTCCGATCCATTCTAATTCATTCGCACGAATGTATCTTTTCTAATTCATTCGTACGATCCATTCTAATTCATTCGTACGATCCATTCTAATTCATTCGTACGATCCATTCTAATTCATTCGCACGAATGTATCCATTCTAGTTCATTCGTACGATCCATTCTAATTCATTCGTACGATCCATTCTAATTCATTCCGTACGATCCATTCTAATTCATTCGTACGATCGTACGAATAAATTAGAATGAATTAGAATGGATAGTACGAATGAATTAGAATGGATCTTACGAATGAATTAGAATGGAACGTACGAATGAATTAGAATGGATCGTACGAATGAATTAGAATGGATACATTCGTGCGAATGAATTAGAATGGATCGGACGAATGAATTAGAATGGATCGTACGAATGAATTAGAATGGATCATATGAATTCATTAGAATGGTTACATTCATGCGAATGAATTAGAATGGATCGTACGAATGGATTAGAATGGATCGTACGAATGGATTAGAATGGATACATTCGAGCAAATGAATTAGAATGGATCACACGAATGAATTAGAATGGATCGTACGAATGGATTAGAATGGATCCTACGAATGGATTAGAATAGATACCTTTGTGCATATGAATTAGAATGGATCGTATGAATGAATTAGAATGGATCATACGAATGAATTAGAATGAATTAGAATGGATCGTATGAATGAATTAGAATAGATCATAGGAATGAATTAGAATGGATCGTGCAAATGAATTAGAATGGATACATTCGTACGAATGAATTAGAATGGATCGTACGAATGAATTAGAATGGATCATACGAATGAATTAGAATGGATCGTACAAATGAATTAGAATGGATCATACGAATGAGTAAGAATGGATCGTACGAATGAAATAGAATGGATTGTACGAATGAATTAGAATGGATCGTACGAATGAATTAGAATGGATCGTGTGAAAGAATTAGAATGGATTGTATGAATGAATTGGAATGGATCATATGAATAAATTAGAATGGATCGTGCGAATGAATTCGAATGGATCATACGAATGAATTAGAATGGATCGTACGAATGAATTAGAATGGATACATTCGTGCGAATGAATTAGAATGGATACATTCGTGCGAAAGAATTAGAATAGATCGTATGAATGAATTAGAATGGATCCTATGAATGAATTAGAATGGATCGTGCGAATGAATTAGAATGGATCGTACGAATGAATTAGAATGGATCGTGCTAATGAATTAGAATTGATCGAACGAATGAATTAGCATGGATCGTGCTAATGAATTAGAATGGAACGTACGAATGAATTAGAATGGATCGTACGAATGAATTAGAATAGATCGTACGAATGAATTAGAATGGATCGTGTGAAAGAATTAGAATGGATCGTTCGAATGAATTAGAATGGATCGTGCGAATGAATTAGAATGGATCGTACGAATGAATTAGAATGGATCGTGCTAATGAATTAGAATGGATCATACGAATGAGTAAGAATGGATCGTACGAATGAAATAGAATGGATTGTACGAATGAATTAGAATGGATCGTACAAATGAATTAGAATGGATCGTACGAATGAATTAGAATGGATCATATGAATTAATTAGAATGGATCATACGAATGAATTAGAATGGATCTTACGAATGAATTCGAATGGATCGTACGAATGAATTAGAATTGCTCTTACGAATGAATTAGAATGGATTGTATGAATGAATTAGAATGGATCGTACGAATGAATTAGAATGGATCGTATGAATGAATTAGAATGGATCGTACGAATGAATTAGAATGGATCAAATGAATGAATTAGAATGGTTACATTTATGCGAATAAATTAGAATGGATCGTACGAATGGATTAGAATGGATTGTACGAATGGATTAGAATAGATACATTCGAGCGTACGATCCATTCTAATTCATTCGTCCGATCCATTCTAATTCATTCCAACGAATGTATCCATTCTAATTCATTCGTACGATCCATTCTAATTCATTCGTACGATCCATTCTAATTCATTCGTAAGATCCATTCTAATTCATTCGTATGATCCACTCTAATTTATTCGTACGATCCATTCTAATTCATTCGCACGAATGTATCCATTCTAGTTCATTCGTACGATCCATTCTAATTCATTCGTACGATCCATTCTAATTCATTCGCACGATCCATTCTAATTCATTCGTACGATCCATTCTTATTCATTCATACGATCCATTCTAATTCATTCGTACGATCCATTCTAATTCATTTGCACAAATGTATCCATTCTAATTCATTCGTACGATCCATTCTAATTCATTCGCACGATCCATTCTAATTCATTCGTCCGATCCATTCTAATTCTTTCACACGATCCATTCTAATTCATTCGTACGATCCATTCTAATTCATTCGCACGATCCATTCTAATTCATTCGTACGATCCATTCTAATTCATTCATACGATCCATTCTAATTCATTCGTACGATCCATTCTAATTCATTCGCACAAATGTATCCATTCTAATTCATTCGTACGATCCATTCTAATTCATTCGCACGATCCATTCTAATTCATTCGTACGATCCATTCTAATTCATTCGTACGATCCATTCTAATTCATTCGTATGATCCATTCTAATTAATTCGTATGATCCATTCTAATTCATTCGTACGATCCATTCTAATTCATTCATACAATCCATTCTAATTCATTCGCACGAATGTATCCATTCTAATTAATTCGTATGATCCATTCTAATTCATTCGTATGATCTATTCTTATTCATTCGCACGATCCAATCTAATTGATTCGCACGATCCATTCTAATTCATTCGCACGAATGTATCCATTCTAATTCATTCGTACGATCCATTCTAATTCATTAATATGATCCATTCTAATTCATTCGTACCATCCATTCTAATTCATATGCACAAAGGTATCCATTCTAATTCATTCGCACGAAAGAATTAGAATGGATTGTATGAAAGAATAGATCGTATGAATGAATTAGAATGGATCGTACGGAATGAATTATAATGGATTGTATGAATGAATTAGAATGGATCGTACGAATGAGTAAGAATGGATCGTACGAATGAATTAGAATGGATCATACGAATGAATTAGAATGAATCGTACGAATGAATTAGAATGGATCGTACGAATTAATTAGAATGGATCATACGAATGAAATAGAATGGATCGTACGAAGGAATTAGAATGGATCGTATGAAGGAATTAGAATGGATCGTACGAATGAATTAGAATGGATATATTCGTGCAAATGAATTAGAATGGATCGTATGAATGAATTAGAATGGATCATATGAGTGAATTAGAACGGATAGTACGAATGAAGTAGAATGGATCGTATGAATGAATTAGAATGGATACATTCGTGCGAATGAATTAGAATGGATCGTATGAATGAATTAGAATGGATCGTACGAATGAATTAGAATGGATCGTGCGAATGAATTTGAATGGATCGTACGAATGAATTAGAATGGATCGTACGAATGAACTAGAATGGATACATTCGTGCGAATGAATTAGAATGGATCGTACGAATGAAATAGAATGGATCGTACGAATGAATTAGAATGGATACATTCGTGCGAATGAATTAGAATGGATCGGACGAATGAATTAGAATGGATCGTACGAATAAATTAGAATGGATCAAATGAATAAATTAGAATGGATCGTACGAATAAATTAGAATGGATACATTCGTCCGAATGAATTAGAATGGATCGTACGAATGAATTAGAATGAATCGTACGAATGAATTAGAATGGATACATTCGTACGAATGAATTAGAATGGATCGTACGAATGAATTAGAATGGATCGTACGGAATGAATTAGAATGGATATATTTGAACGAATAAATTAGAATGGATCATACGAATGAATTAGAATGGATCGTACGAATGAATTAGAATGGATAGTGCGAATGAATTAGAATCGATCGTACGAATGAATTAGAATGGATCGTACGAATGAATTAGAATGGATCATACGAATGAGTAAGAATGGATCGTACGAATGAATTAGAATGGATCGTACGAATGAATTAGAATGGATCGTACGAATAAATTAGAATGGATACATTCGTCCGAATAAATTAGAATGGATCATACGAATGAGTATGAATGGATCGTACGAATGAAATAGAATAGATTGTACGAATGAATTAGAATGGATCCTATGAATGAATTAGAATGGATCGTGTGAAAGAATTAGAATGGATTGTATGAATGAATTAGAATGGATCGTATGAATGAATTAGAATGGATCGTACGAATGGATTAGAATGGATCGTACGAATGAATTAGAATGGATAGTACGAATGAACTAGAATGGATACATTCGTGTGAATGAATTAGAATGGATCGTACGAATGAATTAGAATGGATCGTACGAATGAATTAGAATGGATCTTACGAATGAATTAGAATGGATCGTACGAATGAATTAGAATGGATCGTACGAATGAATTAGAATAGATCGTACGAATGAATTAGAATGGATCGTACGAAGGAATTAGAATGGATCGTACGAATGAATTAGAATAGATCGTATGAATGAATTAGAATGGATACATTCGTGCGAATGAATTAGAATGGATTGTACGAATGAATTAGAATGGATCGTACGAATGAATTAGAATGGATCGTGTGAAAGAATTAGAATGGATTGTATGAATGAATTAGAATGGATCATATGAATAAATTAGAATGGATACATTTGTGCGAATGAATTAGAATGGATCGTACGAATGAATTAGAATGGATCGTACGAATGAATTAGAATGGATCATATGAATGAATTAGAATGGATCGTACGAATGGATTAGAATGGATCATACGAATGGATTAGAATGGATACATTCGAGCGAATGAATTAGAATGGATTGTACGAATGGATTAGAATGAATCCTACGAATGGATTAGAATGGATCATATGAATTAATTAGAATGGATCGTGTGAAAGAATTAGAATGGATTGTATGAATGAATTAGAATAGATCGTACGAATGAATTAGAATGGATCGTACGAATGAATTAGAATGGATCGTACGAATGAATTAGAATGGATACATTCGTGCGAATGAATTAGAATGGATACATTCGTGCGAAAGAATTAGAATAGATCGTATGAATGAATTAGAATGGATCCTATGAATGAATTAGAATGGATCGTGCGATTGAATTAGAATGGATCGTACGAATGAATTAGAATGGATCGTTTGAATGGATCGTACGAATAGATTAGAATGGATCGTACGAATGGATTAGAATGGATAAATTCGAGCGAATGAATTAGAATGGATCGTACGAATGAATTAGAATGGATCGTACGAATAAATTAGAATGGATACATTCGTCCGAATGAATTAGAATGGATCATACGAATGAGTAAGAATGGATCGTATGAATGAAATAGAATAGATTGTACGAATGAATTAGAATGGATCCTACGAATGAATTAGAAAGGATCGTGTGAAAGAATTAGAATGGATTGTATGAATGAATTAGAATGGATCTTATGAATGAATTAGAATGGATCGTGCAAATTAATTCGAATGGATCGTACGAATTCATTCTAATTCATTCATACAATCCATTCTAATTCTTTCACACGATCCATTCTAATTCATTCATACGTTCCATTCTAATTCATTAGCACGATCCATGCTAATTCATTCGTTCGATCAATTCTAATTCATTAGCACGATCCATTCTAATTCATTCGTACGATCCATTCTAATTCATTCGCACGATCCATTCTAATTCATTCATAGGATCCATTCTAATTCATTCATACGATCTATTCTAATTCTTTCGCACGAATGTATCCATTCTAATTCATTGCACGAATGTATCCATTCTAATTCGTTCGTACGATCCATTCTAATTCATTCGCACAAATGTATCCATTCTAATTCATTCGTACGATCCATTCTAATTCATTCGCACGATCCATTCTAATTCATTCGTACGATCCATTCCAATTCTTTCACACGATCTATTCTAATCCATTCTAATTCATTCGTACGAATCCATTCTAATTCATTCGTACAATCTATTCTATTTCATTCATACGATCCATTCTTACTCATTCGTATGATCCATTCTAATTCATTCGGACGAATGTATCCATTCTAATTCATTCGTACGATCCATTCTAATTCATTCGCTCGAATGTATCCATTCTAATCCATTCGTACGATCCATTCTAATCCATTCGTATGATCCATTCTAATTCATTCGCATGAATGTAACCATTCTAATTAATTCATTTGATCCATTCTAATTTATTCGTACGATCCATTCTAATTCATTAGCACGATCCATGCTAATTCATTCGTTCGATCAATTCTAATTCATTAGCACGATCCATTCTAATTCATTCGTACGATCCATTCTAATTCATTCGCACGATCCATTCTAATTCATTCATAGGATCCATTCTAATTCATTCATACGATCTATTCTAATTCTTTCGCACGAATGTATCCATTCTAATTCATTCGCACGAATGTATCCATTCTAATTCATTCGTACGATCCATTCTAATTCATTCGTACGATCCATTCTAGTTCATTCGTACGATCCATTCTAATTCTTTCATACGATCTATTCTAATTCATTCATACAATCCATTCTAATTCTTTCACACGATCCATTCTAATTCATTCGTACGATCCATTCTAATTCATTCGCACAATCCATTCTATTTCATTCGTACGATCCATTCTTACTCATTCGTACGATCCATTCTAATTCATACGCAAGATCCATTCTAATTCATTCATAGGATCCATTCTAATTCATTCATACGATCTATTCTAATTCTTTCGCACGAATGTATCCATTCTAATTCATTCGCACGAATGTATCCATTCTAATTCATTCGTACGATCCATTCTAATTCATTCGTACGATCCATTCTAGTTCATTCGTACGATCCATTCTAATTCATTTATACGATCTATTCTAATTCATTCATACAATCCATTCTAATTCTTTCACAAGATCCATTCTAATTCATTCGTACGATCCATTCTAATTCATTCGCACAATCCATTCTATTTCATTCGTACGATCCATTCTTACTCATTCGTATGATCCATTCTAATTCATTCGCACGAATGTATCCATAATGGATCATACGAATGAGTAAGAATGGATCGTACGAATTAAATAGAATGGATTGTGCGAATGAATTAGAATGGACCGTACGAATGAATTAGACGTACGAATGAATTAGAATGGATACATTCGTGCGAATAAATTAGAATGGATCATACAAATGAGTAAGAATGGATCGTCATTCTAATTCATTCGTATGATCCATTCTAATTCATTTGTATCCATTCTATTTCATTCGCACGATCCATTCTAATTCATTCGCGCAATCTATTCTAATTCATTCGTACGATCCATTCTAATTCATTCGTACGATCCATTCTAATTCATTCATACAATCCATTCTAATTTATTCGCACGAATGTATCCATTCTAATTCATTCGTACGATCCATTCTAATTCATTCGCACAATCTATTCTAATTCATTCATATGATCCATTCTAATTCATTCGCACGAATGTATCCATTCTAATTCATTCATATGATCCATTCTACTTCATTCGTACTATCCGTTCTAATTCACTCATACGATCCATTCTAATTCATTCGTACGATCCATTCTAATTAATTTGCACGAATATATCCATTCTAATTCATTCGTACGATCCTGAATTAGAATGGATCGTACGAATGAATTAGAATGGATACCTTTGTGCATATGAATTAGAATGGATCGTACGAATGAATTAGAATGGATCATATTAATGAATTAGAATGGATCGTACGAATGAATAAGAATGGATACATTCGTGCGAATGAATTAGAATGGATCGTATGAATGAATTAGAATAGATTTTGTGAATGAATTAGAACTGATCGTACGAATGAATTAGAATGGATTGTATGAATGAATTAGAATGGATCCTATGAATGAATTAGAATGGATCGTACGAATGAGTAAGAATGGATTCTACGAATGAATTAGAATAGATTGCGCGAATGAATTAGAATGGATCGTGCGAATGAAATAGAATGGATACAAATGAATTAGAATGGATCATACGAATGAATTAGAATGACGATCCATTCTTACTCATTCGTATGATCCATTCTAATTTATTCGCACGAATGTATCCATTCTAATTCATTCGTACGTCTAATTCATTCGTACGGTCCATTCTAATTCATTCGCACAATCCATTCTATTTTATTCGTACGATCCATTCTTACTCATTCGTATGATCCATTATGGATACATTCGTGTGAATGAATTAGAATGGATCATACGAATGAGTAAGAATGGATCGTACGAATGAAATAGGATGGATTATGCAAATGAATTAGAATGGATCGTACGAATGAATTAGAATGGATCGTGTGAAAGAATTAGAATGGATTGTATGAATGAATTAGAATAGATCGTATGAATGAATTAGAATGGATCGTACGAATGAATTAGAATGGATCGTACGAATGAATTAGAATGGATCGTACGAATGAATTAGAATGGATACATTCGCGAATGAATTAGAATGGATCGTACGAATGAATTAGAATGGATCTTACAATTGAATTAGAATGGATCGTATGAATGAATTAGAATGGATCGTACGAATGAATTAGAATGGATACATTTGTGCGAATGAATTAGAATGGATCGTACGAATGAATTAGAATGGATCGTATGAATGAATTAGAATGGATCGTATGAATGAATAAGAATGGATCGTACGAAGGAATTAGAATGGATCGTACGAATGAATTAGAATGGATATATTCGTGCAAATGAATTAGAATGGATCGTATGAATGTATTAGAATTGATCGTATGAGTAAATTAGAATGGATCGTGCGAATGAATTAGAATGGATTGTATGAATGAATTAGAATGGATCGTACGAATGAATTAGAATGGATCATACGAATTAATTAGAATGGATCATACGAATGGATTAGAATGGATCGTACGAATGAATTAGAATTAGAATGAATATATTCGTGCGAATGAATTAGAATGGATACATTCGTGCGAAAGAATTAGAATAGATCGTATGAATGAACTAGAATGGATCCTATGAATGAATTAGAATGGATCGTGCGAATGAATTAGAATGGATCGTACGAATGAATTAGAATAGATACATTCGTGCGAATGAATTAGAATGGATCAGACGAATGAATTAGAATGGATCATACGAATGAATTAGAATGGATCAAATGAATGAATTAGAATGGTTACATTCATGCGAATGAATTAGAATGGATCGTACGAATGGATTAGAATGGATCGTACGAATGGATTAGAATGGATCGTACGAATGGATTAGAATGGATACATTCGAGCGAACGAATTAGAATGGATCGTACGAATGAAATAGAATGGACCGTACGAATGAATTAGAATGGATCGTACGAATGAATTAGAATGGATCGTGTGAAAGAATTAGAATGGATTATATGAATGAATTAGAATAGATCGTATGAATGAATTAGAATGGATCGTACGAATGAATTAGAATGGATCGTATGAATGAATTAGAATGGATCGTACGAATGAATTAGAATGGATACATTCGTGCGAATGAATTATAATGGATACATTCGTGCGAAAGAATTAGAATAGATCGTATAAATGAATTAGAATGGATCCTATGAATGAATTAGAATGGATCATGCGAATGAATTAGAATGGATCGTACGAATGAATTAGAATGGATCGTGTGAAAGAATTAGAATGGATCGTACGAATGAATTAGAATGGATCGTGCGAATGAATTAGAATGGATCGTACGAATGAATTAGAATGGATACATTTGTGCGAATGAATTAGAATGGATCGTATGAATGAATTAGAATGGATCGTGCTAATGAATTAGAATTGATCAAACGAATGAATTAGCATGGATCGTGCTAATGAATTAGAATGGATCGTACGAATGAATTAGAATGGATCGTGCGAATGAATTAGAATGGATCGTACGAATGAATTAGAATGGAAATATTTTTGCGATTGAATTAGAATGGATCGTACGAATGAATTAGAATGGATCGTATGAATGAATTAGAATGGATCGTGCGAATGAATTCGAATGGATCGTACGAATTCATTCTAATTCATTCATACAATCCATTCTAATTCTTTCACACGATCCATTCAAATTCATTCGTACGTTCCATTCTATTTCATTAGCACGATCCATGCTAATTCATTCGTTCGATCAATTCTAATTCATTAGCACGATCCATTCTAATTCATTCGTACGATCCATTCTAATTCATTCGCACGATCCATTCTAATTCATTCATAGGATCCATTCTAATTCATTCATACGATCTATTCTAATTCTTTCGCACGAATGTATCCATTCTAATTTATTCGCACGAATGTATCCATTCTAATTCATTCATACGATCCATTCTAATTCATTCGTACGATCCATTCTAATTCATTCGTACGATCCATTCTAATTCATTCATACGATCTATTCTAATTCATTCATACAATCCATTCTAATTCTTTCACACGATCCATTCGAATTCATTCGTACGATCCATTCTAATTCCTTCGTACGATCCATTCTAATTCATTCGTACGATCTATTCGAATTCATTCGTACGATCCATTCTAATTCCTTCGTACGATCCATTCTAATTCATTCGTACGATCCATTCTAATTCATTTGTACAATCTATTCTAATTCATTCGTACGAATTGATACATTCGTGTGAATGAATTAGAATGGATCGTACGAATGAGTAAGAATGGATCGTACGAATGAAATAGAATGGATTGCACGAATGAATTAGAATGGATCGTACGAATGAATTAGAATGGATCGTGTGAAAGAATTAGAATGGATTGTATGAATGAATTAGAATGGATCGTACGAATGAATTAGAATGGATCGTAGTAGGATCCATTCTAATTCATTCGTACAATCTATTCTATTTCATTCGTACGATCCATTCTTACTCATTCGTATGATCCATTCTAATTCATTCGGACGAATGTATCCATTCTAATTTATTCGTACGATCCATTCTAATTCATTCGTATGATCCATTCTTACTCATTCCTATGATCCATTCTAATTCATTCGTACGATCCATTCTAATTCATTCGTACGATCGATTCTAATTCATTCGTACTATCCATTCTAATTCACTCATACGATCCATTCTAATTCATTCGTACGATCCATTCTAATTCATTCATACAATCCATTCTAATTCATTCACACGAATATATCCATTCTAATTCATTCATACGATCAGTTCTAATTCATTCACAAAATCTATTCTAATTCATTCATACGATCCATTCTAATTCATTCACACGAATGTATTCATTCTAATTCATTCATACGATCCATTCTAATTCATTCGTACGATCCATTCTAATTCACTCATACGATCCATTCTAATACATTCATACGATCCATTCTAATTCATTTGCACGAATATATCCGTTCTAATTCATTCGTACGATCCATTCTAATTCCTTCGTACGATCCATTCTAATTCATTCGTACGATCTATTCTATTTCCTTCGTACGATCCATTCTTACTCATTCGTACGATCCATTCTAATTCATTCGTCCGATCCATTCTAATTCATTCGCACGAATGTATCCATTCTAATTCATTTGTTCGATCAATTCTAATTCATTAGCATGATCCATTCTAATTCATTCGTACGATCCATTCTAATTCATTCGCACGATCCATTCTAATTCATTCATAGGATCCAATCTAATTCATTCATACGATCTATTCTAATTCTTTCGCACGAATGTATCCATTCTAATTCATTCGCACGAATGTATCCATTCTAATTCATTCGTACGATCCATTCTAATTCATTCGTACGATCCATTCTAATTCATTCGTATGATCCATTCTAATTCATTCATACGATCCATTCTAATTCATTCGTACGATCCATTCTAATTCATTCGCACGAATGTATCCATTCTAGTTCATTCGTACGATCTATTCTAATTCATTCGCATGGATCGTGCATTCGTACGATCCATTCTAATTCATTCGTAAGATCCATTCTAATTCATTTCGTACGATCCATTCTAATTCATTCATACGATCCATTCTAATTCATTCGCACGAATGTATCCATTCTAGTTCATTCGTACGATCCATTCTAATTCATTGATACGATCCATTCTAATTCATTCATACGATCTATTCTAATTCATTCATACAATCCATTCTAATTCTTTCACACGATCCATTCTAATTCATTCATACGATCTATTCTAATTCATTCATACAATCCATTCTAATTCTTTCACACGATCCATTCTAATTCATTCGTACGATCCATTCTAATTCATTCGCCCAATCCATTCTATTTCATTCGTACGATCCATTCTTACTCATTCGTATGATCCATTCTAATTCATTCGCACGAATGTATCCATAATGGATCATACGAATGAGTAAGAATGGATCGTACGAATGAAATAGAACGGATTGTGCGAATAAATTAGAATGGACCGTACGAATGAATTAGAATGGATACATTTGTGCAAATGAATTAGAATGGATCGGACGAATGAATTAGAATGGATCGTACGAATGAATTAGAATGGATCGTACGAATGAATTAGAATGGATCGTACGAATAAATTAGAATGGATACATTCGTCCGAATGAATTAGAATGGATCATACGAATGAGTAAGAATGGATCGTACGAATGAAATAGAATAGATTGTACGAATGAATTAGAATAGAGCCTACGAATGAATTAGAATAGATCGTGTGAAAGAATTAGAATGGATTGTATGAATGAATTAGAATGAATTCGTACGATCCATTCGAATTCATTCGCACGATCCATTCTAATTCATTTATACGATCCATTCTATTTCATTCATACAATCCATTCTAATTCTTTCACACGATCCATTCTAATTCATTCGTAGGATCCATTCTAATTCATTCGTACAATCTATTCTATTTCATTCATACGTTCCATTCTTACTCATTCGTATGATCCATTCTAATTCATTCGGACGAATGTATCCATTCAAATTTATTCGTACGATCCATTCTAATTCATTCGTACGATCCATTCTAATTCATTCGTACGATCCATTCTAATTCATTCGTCCGATCCATTCTAATTCATTCGCACGAATGTATCCATTCTAATTCATTCGTACGATCCATTCTAATTCATTCGTACGATCCATTCTAATTCATTCGTAAGATCCATTCTAATTCATTCGTACGATCCATTCTAATTCATTCGCACGAATGTATCCATTCTAGTTCATTCGTACGATCCATTCTAATTCATTCGTAAGATCCATTCTAATTCAATCGCACGATCCATTCTAATTCATTCGTACGATCCATTCTAATTCATTCATACGATCCATTCTAATTCATTCGTACGATCCATTCTAATTCATTCACACAAATGTATCTATTCTAATTCATTCGTACGATCCATTCTAATTCATTCGCACGATCCATTCTAATTCATTCACACGATCTGTTCTTATTCATTCGCACAATCCATTCTAATTCCTTCGCACGAATGTATCCATTCTAATTCATTCGTACGATCCATTCTAATTCATTCGTATGATCCATTCTAATTAATTCGTATGATCCATTCTAATTCATTCGTACGATCCATTCTAATTCATTCATACAATACATTCTAATTCATTCGCACGAATGTATCCATTCTAATTAATTCATATGATCCATTTTAATTCATTCGTATGATCCATTCTAATTCATTCGCACAATCCATTCTATTTCATTCGTACGATCCATTCTTACTCATTGGTAAGATCCATTCTAATTCATTCGCACGAATGTATCCATTCTAATTCATTCGTACGAATCCATTCTAATTCATTCGTACAATCTATTCTTTTTCATTCGTACGATCCATTCTTACTCATTCGGGATACATTCGTGCGAATAAATCTAAATGGATTGTATGAATGAATTACAATGGAGCGTACGAATGAATTAGAATGGATCGTACGAATGAATTAGAATAGCTCATACGAATGAATTAGAATGAATCGTATGAATGAATTAGAATGGTTATATTCGTGCGAATGAATTAGAATAGATCGTACGGATACATTCGTGCGAATGAATTAGAATGGATCAGACGAATGAATTAGAATGGATCGTACGAATGAATTAGAATGGATCGTACGAATGAATTAGAATGGATCGTACGAATAAATTAGAATGGATACATTCGTCCGAATGAATTAGAATGGATCATACGAATGAGTAAGAATGGATCGTACGAATGAAATAGAATAGATTGTACGAACGAATTAGAATGGATCCTACGAATGAATTAGAATGGATCGTGTGAAAGAATTAGAATGGATTGTATGAATGAATTAGAATGGATCGTATGAATGAATTAGAATGGATCGTGCGAATGAATTAGAATAGATTGTGCGAAAGAATTAGAATGGATCGTACGAATGAATTAGAATGGATCGTACGAATGAATTATAATAGATCATACGAATGAGTATGAATGGATCGTACGAATGAATTAGAATGGATCGTACGAATGAATTAGAATGGATCGTACGAATAAATTAGAATGGATACATTCGTCCGAATGAATTAGAATGGATCATACGAATGAGTAAGAATGGATCGTACGAATGAAATAGAATAGATTGTACGAATGAATTAGAATGGATCCTACGAATGAATTAGAATGGATCGTGTGATAGAATTAGAATGGATTGTATGAATGAATTAGAATGGATCGTATGAATGAATTAGAATGGATCGTGCGAATAAATTCGAATGGATCGTACGAATTCATTCTAATTCATTCATACAATCCATTCTAATTCTTTCACACGATCCATTCTAATTCATTCGTACGTCCCATTCTAATTCATTAGCACGATCCATGCTAATTCATTCGTTCGATCAATTCTAATTCATTAGCACGATCCATTCTAATTCATTCGTACAATCCATTCTAATTCATTCGCACGATCCATTCTAATTCATTCATAGGATCCATTCTAATTCATTCATACGATCTATTCTAATTCTTTCGCACGAATGTATCCATTCTAATTCATTTGCACGAATGTATCCATTCTAATTCTTTCGTACGATCCATTCTAATTCATTCGTACGATCCATTCGAATTCATTCGCACGATCCATTCTAATTCATTCATATGATCCATTCTAATTCATTCATGCAATCCATTCTAATTCTTTCACACGATCTATTCTAATTCATTCGTACGATCCATTCTAATTCATTCGTACAATCCATTCTATTTCATTCGTACGATCCATTCTATTTCATTCGTACGATCCATTCTTACTCATTCGTACGATCCATTCTAATTCATTCGTATGATCCATTCTAATTCATTCGTACAATCCATTCTAATTCATTCGTACGATCCATTCTAATTCATTCGCACGAATGTATCCATTCTAGTTCATTCGTACGATCCATTCTAATTCATTCGTACGATCCATTCTAATTCATTCGCACGATCCATTCTAATTCATTCGTACGATCCATTCTAATTCATTCATACGATCCATTCTAATTCATTCGTACGATCCATTCTAATTCATTCGTACAATCTATTCTAATTTATTTGTATGAATGGATACATTCGTGTGAATGAATTAGAATGGATCGTACGAATGAGTAAGAATGGATCGAACGAATGAAATAGAATGGATTGCACGAATGAATTAGAATGGATCGTACGAATGAATTAGAATGGATCGTGTGAAAGAGTTAGAATGGATTGTATGAATGAATTAGAATGGATCGTACGAAGGAATTAGAATGGATCGTACGAATGAATTAGAATGGATCGTACGAATGAATTAGAATAGATCGTACGAATGAATTAGAATGGATCGTACGAATGAATTAGAATGGATCGTACGAATGAATTAGAATAGATCGTACGAATGAATTAGAATGGATCGTACGAATGAATTAGAATGGATCGTGTGAACGAATTAGAATGGATCGTACGAATGAATTAGAATGGATCATGCGAATGAATTAGAATGGATCGTACGAATGAATTAGAATGGATCGTGCTAATGAATTAGAATTGATCGAACGAATGAATTAGCATGGATCGTGCATTCGTACGATCCATTCTAATTCATTCGTAAGATCCATTCTAATTCATTCGTACGATCCATTCTAATTCATTCGTATGATCCATTCTAATTTATTCGCACGAATGTATCCATTCTAGTTCATTCGTGCGATCCATTCTAATTCATTCGTACGATCCATTCTAATTCATTCATACGATCTATTCTAATTCATTCATACAATCCATTCTAATTCTTTCACACGATCCATTCTAACTTATTCGTACGATCTATTCTAATTCATTCGCACAATCCATTCTATTTCATTCGTACGATCCATTCTTACTCATTCGTATGATCCATTCTAATTCATTCGCACGAATGTATCCAAAATGGATGATACGAATGAGTAAGAATGGATCGTACGAATGAAATAGAATGGATTGTGCGAATGAATTAGAATGGACCGTACGAATGAATTAGAATGGATACATTCGTGCGAATGAATTATAATGGATCGGACGAATGAAATAGAATGGATCGTACGAATGAATTAGAATGGATCCTACGAATGAATTAGAATGGATCGTACGAATGAATTAGAATGGATCATATTAATGAATTAGAATGGATCGTACGAATGAATTAGAATGGATACATTCGTGCGAATAAATTAGAATGGATTGTATGAATGAATTAGAATGGATCATACGAATGAATTAGAATGGATCGTACGAATGAATTAGAATAGATTGCGTGAATGAATTAGAATGGATCGTACGAATGAATTAGAATGGATCGTACGAAGGAAATAGAATGGATCGTACGAATGAATTAGAATGGATCGTACGAAGGAATTAGAATGGATCGTACGAATGAATTAGAATGGATCGTACGATTGAATTAGAATGGATCATACGAATGAGTAAGAATGGATCGTATGAATGAATTAGATTGGATCGTACGATCCATTCTAATTCATTAGCATGGATCGTGCTAATGAATTAGAATGGAATATACGAATGAATTAGAATGGATAATTCTAATTCTAATTCTTTCACACGATCCATTCTAATTCATTCGTACGATCCATTGTAATTCATTCATACGATCCATTCTATTCGAATGGATCATGCGATCCATTCGAATTCATTCGCACGATCCATTCTAATTCATTCATATGATCCATTCTAATTCATTCATACAATGCATTCTAATTCTTTCACACGATCCATTCTAATTCATTCGTACGATCCATTCTAATTTATTAATATGATCCATTCTAATTCATTCGTACGATCCGCTCTAATTCATATGCACAAAGGTATCTATTCTAATCCATTCGTAGGATCCATTCTAATCCATTCATATGATCCATTCTAATTCATTCGTACGATCCATTCTAATTCATTCGCTTGAATGTATCCATTCTAATCCATTCGTACGATCCATTCTAATCCATTCGTACGATCCATTCTAATTCATTCGCATGAATGTAAACACTCTAATTCATTCATTTGATCAATTCTAATTCATTCGTACGATCCATTCTAATTCATTCACACGATCCATTCTAATTCATTCATAGGATCCATTCTAATTCATTCGTACAATCCATTCTAATTCTTTCACACGATCCATTCTAATTCATTCGTACGATCCATTCTAATTCATTCATACAATCCATTCTAATTCATTCGTACGATCCATTCTAATTCACTCATACGATCCATTCTAACACATTCATACGATCCATTCTAATTCATTTGCACGAATATATCCATTCTAATTCATTCGTACGATCCATTCTAATTCCTTCGTACGATCCATTCTAATTCATTCGTACGATCTATTCTAATTCATTCGTACGATCTAATCTAATTCATTCGTACCATCCATTCTAATTCATTCGTACAATCTATTCTAATTCATTCGTACGAATGGATACATTCATGTGAATGAATTAGAATGGATCGTACGAATAAGTAAGAATGGATCGTACGAATGAAATAGAATAGATTGTACGAATGAATTAGAATGGATCGTACGAATGAATTAGAATGGATCATATTAATGAATTAGAATGGATCGTACGAATGAATTAGAATGGATACATTCGTGCGAATGAATTAGAAGGGATCCTGCACGAATGTATCCATTCTAATTCATTCGTACGATCCATTCTAATTCATTAATATGATCCATTCTAATTCATTCGTACGATCCATTCTAATTCATATGCACAAAGGTATCCATTCGTAGGATCCATTCTAATCCATTCGTACGATCCATTCTAATTCATTCGTACGATCCATTCTAATTCATTCGCTCGAATGTATCCATTCTAATCCATTTGTACGATCCATTCTAATCCATTCGTACGATCCATTCTAATTCATTCGCATGAATGTAACCATTCTAATTCATTCATTTGATCCATTCTAATTCATTCGTACGATCCATTCTAATTCATTCGTCCGATCCATTCTAATTCATTCGCACGAATGTATCCATTCTAATTCATTCGTACGATCCATTCTAATTTATTCGTACGATCCATTCTAATTCATTCGTACGATCCATTCTAATTCATTCGTACGATCCATTCTAATTCATTCGCACGAATATATCCATTCTAGTTCATTCGTATGATCCATTCTAATTCATTCGTACGATCCATTCTAATTCATTCGCACGATCCATTCTAATTCATTCGTACGATCATTTCTAATTCATTCGCACGAATGTATCCATTCTAATTCATTCATACGATCCATTCTAATTCATTCGTACGATCCATTCTAATTCATTCGTACAATCTATTCTAATTCATTCGTCCGATCCATTCTAATTCATTCGCACGAATGTATCCATTCTAGTTCATTCGTACGATCCATTCTATTTCATTCGTACGATCCATTCTTACTCATTCGTATGATCCATTCTAATTCATTCGGACGAATGTATCCATTCTAATTTATTCGTACGATCCATTCTAATTCATTCGTATGATCCATTCTAATTCATTCGTACGATCCATTCTAATTCATTCGTCCGATCCATTCTAATTCATTCGCACGAATGTATCCATTCTAATTCATTCGTACGATCCATTCTAATTCATTCGTACGATCCATTCTAATTCATTCGTAAGATCCATTCTAATTCATTCGTACGATCTATTCTAATTCATTCGTACGATCCATTCTAATTTATTCACACGAATGTATCCATTCTAGTTTATTCGTACGATCCATTCTAATTCATTCGTATGATCCATTCTAATTAATTCGCACGATCCATTCTAATTCATTCGTACGATCAATTCTAATTCATTCGCACGAATGTATCCATTCTAATTCATTCGTACGATCCATTCTAATTCATTCGTACGATCCATTCTAATTCATTCACACGATCCATTCTAATTCATTCGTAGGATCCATTCTAATTCATTCGTACAATCTATTCTATTTCATTCGTACGATCCATTCTTACTCATTCGTATGATCCATTCTAATTCATTCGCACGAATGTATCTATTCGAATTCATTCATACGAATCCATTCTAATTCATTCGTACAATCCATTCTATTTCATTCGTACGATACATTCTTACTCATTCGTACGATCCATTCTAATTCATTCGTAAGATCCATTCTAATTCATTCGTACGATCCATTCTAATTCATTCGCACGATCCATTCTAATTCATTCATACAATCCATTCTAATTCATTCCGTACGATCTATTCTAATTCATTCGCTCGAATGTATCCATTCTAATCCATTCGTACGATCCATTCTAATCCATTCGTACGATCCATTCTAATTCATTCGCATGAATGTAACCATTCTAATTCATTCATTTGATCCATTCTAATTCATTCGTACGATCCATTCTAATTCATTAGCACGATCCATGCTAATTGATTCGTTCGATCAATTCTAATTCATTAGCACGATCCATTCTAATTCATTCGTACGATCCATTCTAATTCATTCGCACGATCCATTCTAATTCATTCATAGGATCCATTCTAATTCATTCATACGATCTATTCTAATTCTTTCGCACGAATGTATCCATTCTAATTCATTCGCATGAATGTATCCATTCTAATTCATTCGTACGAATCCATTCTAATTCATTCGTACAATCTATTCTATTTCATTCGTACAATCCATTCTAGTTCATTCGTACGATCCATTCTAATTCATTCGTACGATCCATTCTAATTCATTCGTATGATCCATTCTAATTAATTCGTATGATCCATTCTAATTCATTCGTACGATCCATTCTAATTCATTCATACAATCCATTCTAATTCATTCGCACGAATGTATCCATTCTAATTAATTCATATGATCCATTCTAATTCATTCGTATGATCCATTCTTATTCATTCGCACGATCCAGTCTAATGGATTCGCACGATCCATTCTAATTCATTCACACGAATGTATCCATTATAATTCATTCATACGATCCATTCTAATTCATTCGTACGATCCATTCTAATTCTTTCGCATAAATGTATCCATTCTAATTCATTCGTACGATCCATTCTAATTCATTCGTACGATCAGTTCTAATTCATTCACAAAATCTATTCTAATTCATTCATACGATCCATTCTAATTCATTCGCACGATCCATTCTAATTCATTCGTACGATCCATTCTAATTCTTTAACACGATCCATTCTAATTCATTCGTACGATCCATTCTAATTCATTCGCACGATCCATTCTAATTCATTCGTACGATCCATTCTAATTCATTCATTCGATCCATTCTAATTCATTCGTACGATCCATTCTAATTAATTCGCACAAATGTATCCATTCTAATTGATTCGTACGATCCATTCTAATTCATTCGCACGATCCATTCTAATTCATTCGTACGATCCATTCTAATTCATTCGTACGATCCATTCTAATTCATTCGTATGATCCATTCTAATTAATTCGTATGATCCATTCTAATTCATTCGTACGATCCATTCTAATTCATTCATACAATCCATTCTAATTCATTCGCACGAATGTATCCATTCTAATTAATTCGTACGATCCATTCTAATTCATTCGTATGATTTATTCTTATTCATTCGCACGATCCAGTCTAATTGATTCGCACGATCCATTCTAATTCATTCGCACGAATGTATCCATTCTAATTCATTCGTACGATCCATTCTAATTCATTAATATGATCCATTCTAATTCATTCGTACGATCCATTCTAATTCATTAATATGATCCATTCTAATTCATTCGTACGAACCATTCTAATTCATATGCACAAAGGTATCCATTCTAATTCATTCGCACGAAAGAATTAGAATAGATTGTATGAAAGAATTAGAATGGATCGTACGAATGAATTAGAATGGATCGTACGAATAAATTAGAATGGATACATTCGTCCGAATGAATTAGAATGGATCATACGAATGAGTAAGAATGGATCGTACGAATGAAATAGAATGGATTGTGCGAATGAATTAGAATGGACCATACGAATGAATTAGAATGGATACATTCGTGCGAATGAATAAGTATTGATCGGACGAATGAATTAGAATGGATCGTACGAATGAATTAGAATGGATCGTACGAATGAATTAGAATGGATCATACGAATAAATTAGAATAGATACATTCGTCCGAATGAATTAGAATGGATCATACGAATGAGTAAGAACGGATCGTACGAATGAAATAAAATAAATTGTACGAATGAATTAGAATGGATTCTACGAATGAATTAGAATGGATCATGTGAAAGAATTAGAATGGATTGTATGAATGAATTAGAATGGATCGTATGAATGAATTAGAATGGATCGTGCGAATGAATTAGAATGGATCGTACGAATGAATTAGAATGGATACATTCGTGCGAATGAATTAGAATGGATCATACGAATGAGTAAGAATGGATCGTACGAATGAAATAAAATGGATTATACAAATGAATTAGAATGGATACATTCGTGCGAATGAATTAGAATGGATCGTATGTACGAATGAATTAGAATGGATACATTCGTGCGAATGAATTAGAATGGATCGTACAAATGAATTAGAATGGATCGTGCGAATGAATTAGAATGGATCGTACGAATGAATTAGAATGGATCGTACGAATGAACTAGAATAGATACATTCGTGCGAATGAATTAGAATGGATCGTACGAATGAATTAGAATGGATCGTACGTACGATCCATTCTAATGGATACATTTGTGCGAATGAATCTAAATGGATTGTATGAATGAATTACAATGGATCGTACGAATGAATTAGAATGGATCGTACGAATGAATTAGAATGGATCAAATGAATGAATTAGAATGGTTACATTCATGCGAATGAATTAGAATGGATCGTACGAATGGATTAGAATGGATCGTATGAGTGAATTAGAATGGATATGAAGGAATTAGAATGGATCATATGAAGGAATTAGAATGGATCATACGAATGAGATAGAATGGATCGTACGAAGGAATTAGAATGGATCGTACGAAGGAATTAGAATGCATTCGTACGATCCATTCTAATCCATTCGTACAATCCATTCTAATTAATTCATACGATCCATTCTATTTCATTCGCACGATCCATTTTAATTCTTTCGTACGATGCATTCTAATTCATTCGTACAATCCATTCTAATTCATTCATTTGATCCATTCTAATTCATTCGTACGATCCATTCTAATTCATTCGTCCGATCCATTCTAATTCATTTGCACGAATGTATCCATTCTAATTCATTCGTACGATCCATTCTAATTCATTCGCACGATCCATTCTAATTCCTTCGTACGATCCATTCTAATTCATTCATACAATCCATTCTAATTCTTTCACACGATCCATTCTAATTCATTCGTACGTTCCATTCTAATTCATTAGCACGATCCATGCTAATTCATTCGTTCGATCAATTCTAATTCATTAGCACGATCCATTCTAATTCATTCGCACGATCCATTCTAATTCATTCATAGGATCCATTCTAATTCATTCATACGATCTATTCTAATTCTTTCGCACGAATGTATCCATTCTAATTCATTCGCACGAATGTATCCATTCTAATTCATTCGTACGATCTATTCTAATTCATTCGTAAGATCCATTCTAATTCATTCGTACGATCCATTCTAATTCATTCGTACGATCCATTCTAATTCATTCGCACGAATGTATCCATTCTAGTTCATTCGTACGATCCATTCTAATTCATTCGTACGATCCATTCTAATTCATTCGTACGATCCATTCTAATTCATTCATATGATCCATTCTAATTCATTCGTACGATCCATTCTAATTCACTCATACGATCTATTCTAATACATTCATACGATCCATTCTAATTCATTTGCACGAATATATCCATTCTAATTCATTCGTACGATCCATTCTAATTCCTTCGTACGATCCATTATAATTCATTCGTACGATCCATTCTAATTCATTCGTACGATCCATTCTAATTCAGGATCGTACGAATGAATTAGAATGGATACATTCGTGCGAATGAATTAGAATTGATCGTACGAATGAATTAGAATGGATCGTGCGAATGAATTAGAATGGATCGTACGAATGAATTAGAATGGATCGTACGAATGAACTAGAATGGATACATTCGTGCGAATGAATTAGAATGGATCGTACGAATGAATTAGAATGGATTGTACGAATGAATTAGAATGGATCTTACGAATGAATTAGAATGGATCGTACGAATGAATTAGAATGGATCGTACGAATGAATTAGAATGGATACATTCGTGCGAATGAATTAGAATGGATCGGACGAATGAATTAGAATGGATCGTACGAATAAATTAGAATGGATCAAATGAATGAATTAGAATGGTTACATTCATGCGAATGAATTAGAATGGATCGTACGAATGGATTAGAATGGATCGTACGAATGGATTAGAATGGATACATTCGAGCGAATGAATTAGAATGGATCGTACGAATGAATTGGAATGGATCGTGCGAATGAATGGATCGTACGATCCATGCTAATTCATCAGTTCTAATTCATTCACAAAATCTATTCTAATTCATTCATACGATCCATTCTAATTCATTCAAACGAATGTATCCATTCTAATTCATTCATACGATCCATTCTAATTCATTCGTACGATCCATTCTAATTCCTTTGTACGATCCATTCTAATTCACTAGTACGATCTATTCTAATTCATTCGTACGATCCATTCTAATTCATTCGTACGATCCATTCTAATTCCTTCGTACGAATGGAATGGATACATTCGTGCGAATGAATTAGAATGGATCATACGAATGAATTAGAATGGATCATACGAATGAGTAAGAATGGATCGTACGAATGAATTAGAATGGATCGTACGAATGAATTAGAATGGATCGTACGAATAAATTAGAATGGATATATTCGTCCGAATGAATTAGAATGGATCATACGAATGCATTCTAATTCCTTCGTACGATCCATTCTAATTCCTTCGTACGATCCTTTCTATTTTATTCGTACGATCCATTCTAATTCATTCGTACGATCCATTTTAATTCATTCGTACGATCCATTCTAATTCATTCGGACGAATGTATCCATTCTAATTCATTCGTACGATCCATTCTAATTCATTCGTACGATCCATTCTAATTCATTCATACGATCCATTCTAATTCATTCGGATGAATGTATCCATTCTAATTCATTCATACGATCCATTCTAATTCATTCGTACGATCCATTCTAATTCATTCGCACAAATGTATCCATTCTAATTCATTCATACGATCAATTCTAATTCATTCGTACGATCCATTCTAATTCATTCGTAAGATCCATTCTAATTCATTCGTACGATCCATTCTAATTCATTCGTACGATCCATTTTAATTCATTCGCGAATGTATCCATTCTAATTCATTTGTACGATCTATTCTAATTCATTCGTACGATCCATTCTAATTCCTTCGTACGATCCATTCTAATTCATTCGTAAGATCCATTCTAATTCATTTGTACGATCCATTCTAATTCATTTGTACGAATTATAATTCATTCTAATCCATTCTAATTCATTCATACAATCTATTCTAATTCATTCGTGCAATCCATTCTATTTCATTCGTACGATCCATTCTAATTCATTTGTACGATCCATTCTAATTCATTCATACAATCTATTCTATTTCATTCGTACGATCCATTCTTACTCATTCGTATGATCCATTCTATATCATTAGCACGATCCATTCTAATTCATTCGTACGATCCATTCTAATTCATTCGCATGATCCATTCTAATTCATATTCGTATGATCCATTCTAATTCTTTCACACGATCCATTCTAATTCATTCGTATGATCCATTCTAATTCATTCATACGATCTATTCTAATTCATTTGTACGATCCATTGTAATTCATTCGTACGAACCATTCTAATTCATTCGCACGATCCATTCTAATTCATTCATAGGATCCATTCTAATTCATTCATACGATCTATTCTAATTCTTTCGCGCGAATGTATCCATTCTAATTCATTCGCACGAATGTATCCATTCTAATTCATTTGCACGAATGTATCCATTCTAATTCATTCGTACGATCCATTCTAATTCATTCGTAAGATCCATTCTAATTCATTCGTACGATCCATTCTAATTCATTCGTATGATACATTTTATTCATTCGCACGAATGTATCCATTCTAGTTCATTCGTACGATACATTCTAATTCATTCGTACGATCCATTCTAATTCCTTTGTACGATCCATTCTAATTCATTCATACGATCTATTCTAATTCATTCGTACGATCCATTCTAATTCATTCGTACGATCCATTCTAATTCCTTCGTATGATCTATTCTAATTCATTCGCACAATCCATTCTAATTCATTCGTACAATCCATTCTAATTCATTCGTACGATCCATTCTAACTCATTCAGTGGATCCATTCTAATTCATTCGTACGATCCATTCTAATTCATTCCCACGATCCATTCTAATTCATTTGTACGATCTATTCTAATTTATTCGTACGATCCATTCTAATTCATTCGTACGATCCATTCTAATTCATTCGCATGAATGGATCCATTCTAGTTCATTCATACGATCCATTCTAATTCATTCGTACGATCCATTCTAATTCATTCGCACGATCCATTCTAATTCATTCGTACAATCCATTCTATTTCATTCGTACGATCCATTCTTACTCATTCGTACTATCCATTATGGATACATTCGTGCGAATGAATTAGAATGGATCATACGAATGAGTAAGAATGGATCGTACGAATGAAATAGAATGGATTGTGCGAATGAATTAGAATGGATCGTAGAATGGATCAGAATAGATCGTGTGAAAGAATTAGAATGGATCGTATGAATAAATTAGAATGGATCGTGCGAATGAATTCGAATGGATCGTACGAATTCATTCTAATTCATTGATACAATCCATTCTAATTCTTTCACACGATCTATTCTGATCCATTCTACGATCCATTCTAATTCATTCGCACAATCCATTCTAATTCATTCGCACGAATGTATCCATAATGGATCATACGAATGAGTAAGAATGGATCGTACGAATGAAATACGTACGAATGAATTAGAATGGATCGTACGAATGAACTAGAATGGATCGTACGAATGAAATAGAATAGATTGTACGAATGAATTAGAATGGATTCGTACGAATGAATTAGAATGGATACATTCATCCGAATGAATTAGAATGGATACATTCGTGCGAAAGAATTAGAATAGATCGTATGAATGAATTAGAATGGATCCTATGAATGAATTAGAATGGATCGTGCGAATGAATTAGAATAGATCATACGAATGAATTAGAATAGATCGTACGAATGAATTAGAATGGATCGTACGAAGGAATTAGAATGGATCGTACGAATGAATTAGAATGGATATATTCGTGCAAATGAATTAGAATGGATCGTGCGAATGAATTAGAATGGATCGTACGAATGAATTAGAATGGATCGTACGAATGAATTTGAATGGATCTTACGAATGAATTAGAATGGATCGTACGAATGAATTAGAATGGATCGTACGAATGAATTAGAATGGATACATTCGTGCGAATGAATTAGAATGGATCGGACGAATGAATTAGAATGGATCGTACGAATGAATTAGAATGGATCAAATGAATAAATTAGAATAGTTACATTCATGCGAATGAATTTGAATGGATCGTACGAATGAATTAGAATGGATCGTATGAATGAATTAGAATGGATCGTACGAATGAATTAGAATGGATCAAATGAATGAATTAGAATGGTTACATTCATGCGAATGAATTAGAATGGATCGTACGAATGAATTAGAATGGATCGTACGAATGGATTAGAATGGATACATTCGAGCGTACGATCCATTCTAATTCATTTGTCCGATCCATTCTAATTCATTCGCACGAATATATCCATTCTAATTCATTCGTACGATCCATTCTATTTCATTCGTACGATCCATTCTAATTCATTCGTAAGATCCATTTTAATTCATTCGTACGATCCATTCTAATTCATTCGTACGATCCATTCTAATTCATTCGCACGAATGTATCCATTCTAGTTCATTCGTACGATCCATTCTAATTCATTCGTATGATCCATTCTAATTCATTCGCACGATCCATTCTAATTCATTCGTACGATCCATTCTAATTCATTCATATGATCCATTGTAATTCATTCATACGATCCATTCTAATTCATTCGCACAAATGTATCCATTCTAATTCATTCGTACGATCCATTCTAATTTATTCGCACGATCCTTTCTAATTCATTCGTACGATCCATTCTAATTCATTCGTACGATCCATTCTAATTCATTCGCACGATCCATTCTAATTCATTCGTACGATCCATTCTAATTCATTCGCACAAATGTATCCATTCTAATTCATTCGTACGATCCATTCTAATTCATTCGTACGATCCATTCTAATTCATTCGTATGATCCATTCTAATTAATTCGTACAATCCATTCTAATTCATTCGCACGAATGTATCCATTCTTATTCATTCGTACAATCCATTCTATTTTATTCGTACGATCCATTCTTACTCATTCGTATGATCCATTCTAATACATTCGTACGATTCATGCTAATTCATTCGCACGATCCATTCTAATTCATTCGTACGATCCATTCTTATTCATTCATACGATCCATTCTAATTCATTCGCACAATCCATTCTAATCCATTCTAATTCATTTGTAAGAGCCATTCTAATTCATTCGTACGATCCATTCTAATTCATTCATACAATCCATTCTAATTCTTTCACACGATCCATTCTAATTCATTCGTACGATCCATTCTAAATCATTCGTGCAATCCATTCTATTTCATTCGTATGATCAATTCTAATTCATTAGAATGGATCGTACGAATGAATTAGAATGGATCATATTAATGAATTAGAATGGATCGTACGAATGAATTAGAATGGATCGTACGACCGAATTAGAATGGATCGTACGAAGGAATTAGAATGGATCGTACGAATGAATTAGAATGGATATATTCGTGCAAATGAATTAGAATGGATCGTATGAATGAATTAGAATGGACCGTACGAATGAATTAGAATGGATATATTCGTGCAAATGAATTAGAATGGATCGTATGAATGAATTAGAATGGATCGTACGAATGAATTAGAATGGATCGTACGAATGAATTAGAATGGATCGTGTGAAAGAATTAGAATGGATTGTATGAATGAATTAGAATAGATCGTATGAATGAATTAGAATGGATCGTACGAATGAATTAGAATGGATCGTACGAATGAATTTGAATGGATACATTTGTGCGAATGAATATAAATGGATTGTATGAATGAATTACAATGGATCGTACGAATGAATTAGAATGGATCGTACGAATGAATTAGAATAGCTCATACGAATGAATTAGAATGAATCGTACGAATGAATTAGAATGGTTACATTCGTGCGAATGAATTATAATAGATCGTACGAATGAATTAGAATGGATCATACGAATAAATTACAATGGATCGTGGGAATGAATTAGAATGGATCGTACGAATGAATAAGAATGGATCCACCGAATCAGTTAGAATGGATCATACGAATGAATTAGAATGGATTGTACGAATGAATTAGAATGGATTGTGCGAATGAATTAGAATGGATCGTATGAATGAATAAGAATGGATCGTACGAATGAATTAGAATGGATCGTGTGAATGAATTAGCATGAATCGTACGAATGTTTTAGAATGGATCGTACGAATGAATTAGAATGAATCATACGATCCATTCTAATTCAATCGTCTGATCCATTCTAATTCATTCGCAAGAATGTATCCATTCTAATTCATTCGTACAATCCATTCTATTTCATTCGTACGATCCATTCTTACTCATTCGTATGATCCATTCTAATTCATTCGTATGATCCAATCTAATTCATTCGTACGATCCATTCTAATTCATTCGTACGATCCATTCTAATTCATTCGCATGATCCATTCTAATTCATTCATACGATCCATTCTAATTCATTCATACGATCCATTCTAATTCATTCCTACAATCCATTCTAATTCATTCGCCCGATCCATTCTAATTCATTCATACGATCCATTCTATTTGAATGGATCATGCGATCCATTTGAATTCATTCGCACGATCCATTCTAATTCATTCATACGATCCATTCTAATTCATTCATACAATGCATTCTAATTCTTTTGCACGATCCATTCTAATTCATTCATACGATCCATTCTAATTCATTCGTACGATCCATTCTAATTCACTCATACTATCCATTCTAATTCATTCATACGATCCATTCTAATTCATTTGCATGAATATATCCATTCTAATTTATTCGTACGATCCATTCTAATTCCTTCGTACGATCCATTCTAATTCCTTCGTACGATCCATTCTAATTCCTTCGTACGATCCATTCTATTTCATTCGTATGATCCATTCTAATTTTTTCGTACGATCCATACTAATTCCTTCGTATCCATTCTAATTCATTCATACAATCCATTCTAGTTTATTCGCACGAATGTATCCATTCTAATTCATTTGCACGATCCATTCTAATTCATTCCTATGATCTATTCTAATTCATTCGTACGATCCATTCTAATCCATTCTAATCCATTCTTTCATACGATCCATTCTAATTCATTCGTACGATACATTCTAATTCATTCGTACGATCCATTCTAATCCATTCTAATCCATTCTTTCATACGATCCATTCTAATCCATTCTAATCCATTCTTTCATACGATCCATTCTAATCCATTCGTACGATACATTCTAATTCATTCGTACGATCCATTCTAATTCATTCGTCCGATCCATTCTAATTCATTCGCACGAATGTATCCATTCTAATTCATTCGCACAAATGTATCCATTCTAATTCATTCGTACGATCCATTCTAATTCATTCGTACGATCCATTCTAATTCATTCGTAAGATCCATTCTAATTCATTCGTACGATCCATTCTAATTCATTCGTACGATCCATTCTAATTCATTCGCACGAATGTACATTCATGCGAATGAATTAGAATGGATCGTACGAATGGATTAGAATGGATCGTATGAGTGAATTAGAATGGATACGAAGGAATTAGAATAGATCGTGCGAAGGAATTAGAATGGATCATACGAATGAAATAGAATGGATCGTACGAATGAAATAGAATGGATCGTACGAAGGAATTAGAATGCATTCGTATGATCCATTCTAATTCATTCGGACGATCCATTCTAATTCATTCATACGGTCCATTCTAATTCATTCGCACGAATATATCCATTCTAATTCTTTCATACGATGCATTCTAATTCATTCGTTCGATCAATTCTAATTCATTAGCACGATCCATTCTAATTCATTCGTACGATCCATTCTAATTCATTCGCACGATCCATTCTAATTCATTCATAGGATCCATTCTAATTCATTCATACGATCTATTCTAATTCTTTCACATGAATGTATCCATTCTAATTCATTCGCACGAATGTATCCATTCTAATTCATTCGTACGAATCCATTCTAATTCATTCGTACAATCTATTCTATTTCATTCGTACGATCCATTCGAGTTCATTCGTACGATCCATTCTAATTCATTCGTACGATCCATTCTAATTCATTCGTATGATCCATTCTAATTAATTCGTATGATCCATTCTAATTCATTCGTACGATCCATTCTAATTCATTCATACGATCCATTCTTATTCATTCGCACGAATGTATCCATTCTAATTAATTCGTACGATCCATTCTAATTCATTCGCATTATCCATTCTTATTCATTCGCACGATCCAGTCTAATGGATTCGCACGATCCATTCTAATTCATTCGCACGAATGTATCCATTCTAATTCATTCATACGATCCAATCTAATTCATTCGTACGATCCATTCTAATTCATTCGCACAAATGCATCCATTCTAATTCATTCGTACGATCCATTCTAATTCATTCGTACGATCAGTTCTAATTCATTCACAAAATCTATTCTAATTCATTCATACGATCCATTCTAATTCATTCGCACGATCCATTCTAATTCATTCGTACGATCCATTCTAATTCTTTCACACGATCCATTCTAATTCATTCGTACGATCCATTCTAATTCATTCGCACGATCCATTCTAATTCATTCGTACGATCCATTCTAATTCATTCATACGATCCATTCTAATTCATTCGTACGATCCATTCTAATTCATTCGCACAAATGTATCCATTCTAATTCATTCGTATGATCCATTCTAATTCATTCGTAAGATCCATTTTAATTCATTCGTACGATCCATTCTAATTCATTCGTACGATCCATTCTAATTCATTCGCACGAATGTATCCATTCTAGTTTATTCGTACGATCCATTCTAATTCATTCGTACGATCCATTCTAATTCATTCGTACGATCCATTATAATTCATTTGTACGATCCATTCTAATTCATTCATACGATCCATTCTAATTCATTCGTACGATCCATTCTAATTCATTCGCACAAATGTATCCATTCTAATTCATTCGTACGATCCATTCTAATTCATTCACACGATCCATTCTAATTCATTCATACGATCCATTCTAATTCTTTCACACGATCCATTCTAATTCATTCATACGATCCATTCTAATTCATTCGCACAATCCATTCTAATTCATTCGTACGATCCATTCTAATTGATTCATACGATCCATTCTAATTCATTCGTACTATCCATTCTAATTCATTCGCACAAATTTATCCATTCTAATTCATTCGTACGATCCATTCTAATTCATTCGCACGATCCATTCTAATTCATTCGTACGATCCATTCTAATTCATTCGTACAATCCATTCTAATTCATTCGTATGATCCATTCTAATTCATTCGTACGATCCATTCTAATTCATTCATACAATCCATTCTAATTCATTCGCACGAATGTATCCATTCTAATTAATTCGTACGATCCATTCTAATTCATTCGTATGATCTATTCTTATTCATTCGCACGATCCAGTCTAATTGATTCGCACGATCCATTCTAATTTATTCGCACGAATGTATCCATTCTAATTCATTCGTACGATCCATTCTAATTCATTAATATGATCCATTCTAATTCATTCGTACGATCCATTCTAATTCATATGCACAAAGGTATCCATTCTAATTCATTCGCACGATAGAATTAGAATGGATTGTATGAAAGAATAGATCCTATGAATGAATTAGAATGGATCGTACGGAATGAATTAGAATGGATTGTATGAATGAATTAGAATGGATCGTACGAATGAGTAAGAATGGATCGTACGAATGAATTAGAATGGATCATACGAATGAATTAGAATGGATCGTACGAATTAATTAGAATGGATCATACGAATGAAATAGAATGGATCGTATGAAGGAATTAGAATGGATCGTGTGAAGGAATTAGAATGAATCGTACAAATGAATTAATATGGATATATTCGTGCAAATGAATTAGAATGGATCGTATGAATGAATTAGAATGGATCGTATGAGTGAATTAGAACGGATAGTACGAATGAAGTAGAATGGGTCGTATGAATGAATTAGAATGGATATATTCGTGCGAATGAATTAGAATGGATCGTATGAATGAATTAGAATGGATCGTACGAATGAATTAGAATGGATCGTGCGAATGAATTAGAATGAATCGTACGAATGAATTAGAATGGATCGTACGAATGAACTAGAATGGATACATTCGTGCGAATGAATTAGAATGGATCGTACGAATTAGAATGGATCGTACGAATGAATTAGAATGGATCGTACGAATGAATTAGAATGGATACATTCGTGCGAATGAATTAGAATTGATCGTACGAATGAATTAGAATGGATCGTGCGAATGAATTAGAATGGATCGTACGAATGAATTAGAATGGATCATACGAATGAACTAGTATAGAATGGATCATACGAATGAATTAGAATGGATCGTACGAATGAATTAGAATGGATACATTCGTGCGAATAAATTAGAATGGATCGGACGAATGAATTAGAATGGATAGTACGAATGAATTAGAATGGATCGTACGAATGAATTAGAATGGATCGTACGAATAAATTAGAATGGATACATCCGTCCGAATGAATTAGAATGGATCATACGAATGAGTAAGAATGGATCGTACGAATGAAATAGAATATATTGTACGAATGAATTAGAATGGATCCTACGAATGAATTAGAATGGATCGTGTGAAAGAATTAGAATGGATCGTATGAATGAATTAGAATGGATCGTGCGAATGAATTTGAATGGATCGTACGAATTCATTCTAATTCATTCATACAATCCATTCTAATTCTTTCACACGATCTATTCTAATTCATTCGTAGGATCGGACGAATGAATTAGAATGGATCGTACGAATGAATTAGAATGAATTAGAATGGATCGTACGAATGAATTAGAATGGATCGTACGAATGAATTAGAATGGATCGTACGAATAAATTAGAATGGATCGTGGGAATGAATTAGAATGGATCGTACGAATGAATTAGAATGGATCGTACGGAATGAATTAGAATGGATTGTGAATGAATTAGAATGGATACATTCGTGCGAATGAATTAGAATGGATCATACGAATGAGTAAGAATGGATCGTACGAATGAAATAGAATGGATTGTACGAATGAATTAGAATGGATCGTACAAATGGATTAGAATGGATCGTACGAATGAATTAGAATGGATCGTACGAATGAACTAGAATGGATACATTCGTGCGAATGATTTAGAATGGATCATACGAATGAATTAGAATGGATCATACGAATGAGTTAGAATGGATCGTACGAATGAAATAGAATAGATTGTACGAATGAATTAGAATGGATTAGAATGGATCGTTCGAATGAGTATGAATGGATCGTACGAATGAAATAGAATGGATTGTGCGAATGAATTAGAATGGATCGTACGAATGAATTAGAATGGATCGTGTGAAAGAATTAGAATGGATTGTATTAATGAATTAGAATAGATCGTGCGAATGAACTAGAATGGATCGTACGAATGATTTAGAATGGATCCTACGAATGAATTAGAATGGATCGTATGAATGATTTAGAATGGATACATTCGTGCGAATGAATTAGAATGGATCATACGAATGAGTAAGAATAGATCGTACGAATGAAATTGAATGGATTGTACGAATGAATTAGAATGGATTCGTACGAATGAATTAGAATGGATACATTCGTGCGAATGAATTACAATGGATCGTACGAATGAGTAAGAATGGATCGTACGAATGAAATAGAATAGATCGTACGAAGGAATTAGAATGGATCGTACGAATGAATTAGAATGGATCGTATGAATGAAGTAGAATGCATCGTGCGAATGAATTCGAATGGATTGTACGAATTCATTCTAATTCATTCATACAATCCATTCTAATTCTTTTACACGATCCATTCTAATTCATTCGTACGTTCCATTCTAATTCATTAGCACGATCCATGCTAATTCATTCGTTCGATCAATTCTAATTCATTAGCACGATCCATTCTAATTCATTCGTACGATCCATTCTAATTCATTCGCACGATCCATTCTAATTCATTCATAGGATCCATTCTAATTCATTCATACGATCTATTCTAATTCTTTCGCACGAATGTATCCATTCTAATTCATTCGCACGAATGTATCCCTTCTAATTCATTCGTACGATCCATTCTAATTCATTCGTACGATCCATTCTAATTCATTCGTACGATCCATTCTAATACATTCATACGATCCATTCTAATTCATTTGCACGTGTGAATGAATTAGAATGGATCGTACGAATGAATTAGAATGGATACATTCGTGCGAATGAATTAGAATGGATCGTATGAATGAATTAGAATGGATCGTGCGAATGAATTAGAATGGATCGTACGAATGAATTAGAATGGATCTTACGAATGAATTAGAATGGATCGTACGAATGAGTAAGAATAGATCGTACGAATGAAATAGAAATGAATTAGAATGGATCGTATGAATGAATTAGAATGGATCGTACGAATGAATTAGAATGGATCGTATGAATGAATTAGAATGGATCGTACGAATGAATTAGAATGGATCGTGCGAATGAATTAGAATGGAACGTACGAATGAATTAGAATGGATCGTACGAATGAACTAGAATGGATACATTCGTGCGAATGAATTAGAATGGATCGTACGAATGAATTAGAATGGATCGTACGAATGAATTAGAATGGATCTTACGAATGAATTAGAATGGATCGTACGAATATATTAGAATGGATCGTACGAATGAATTAGAATGGATCTTACGAATGAATTAGAATGGATTGTACGAATAAATTAGAATGGATCATATGAATGGTTTAGAATGGATACATTCGTGCGAATGAATTAGAATGGATCGGACGAATGAATTAGAATGGATTGTACGAATGAATTAGAATGGATCAAATGAATTAATTAGAATGGTTACATTCATGCGAATGAATTAGAATGGATCGTACGAATGGATTAGAACGGATCGTACGAATGGATTAGAATGAATACATTCGTGCGAATGAATTAGAATGGATCATACGAATGAGTAAGAATGGATCGTACGAATGAAATAGAATGGATTGTACGAATGAATTAGAATGGATCATGCGATTGAATTTGAATGGATCGTACGAATGAATTAGAATGGATCGTACGAATGAATTAGAATGGATCGTACGAATGAATTAGAATGGATCATACGAATGAATTAGAATGTATGCATTCGTGCGAATGAATTATAATGGATACATTCGTGCGAAAGAATTAGAATAGATCGTATAAATGAATTAGAATATAACCTATGAATGAATTAGAATGGATCGTGCGAATGAATTAGAATGGATCGTACGAATGAATTAGAATGGATCGTACGTATGAATTAGAATGGATCGTACGAATGAATTAGAATGGATCATACGAATGAATTAGAATGGATCGTACGAATGATCCATTGTAATTCATTCGTATGATCCATTCTAATTCATTCCTACGATCTATTCTAATTCATTCGCTCGAATATATCCATTCTAATTCATCCGTTCGATCCATTCTAATTCATTCGCACGATCCATTCTAATTCATTCGTATGATCCATTCTAATCCATTCGTACGATCCATTCTAATTCATTCGTACGATCCATTCTAATTCATTCGTACGATCCATACTAATTCATTCGCACGAATGTATCCATTCTAGTTCATTCGTACGATCCATTCTAATTCATTCGTACGATCCATTCTAATCCATTCGCAAGATCCATTCTAATTCATTCGTACGATCCATTCTAATTCATTCATACGATCCATTCTAATTCATTCTAGAATGGATACATTCGTGCAAATGAATTAGAATGGATCGTATGAATGAATTAGAATGGATCGTACGAATGAATTAGAATGGATCGTACGAATGAATTAGAATGGATCGTACGAATGAATTAGAATGGATCAAATGAATGAATTAGAATGGATCGTACGAATGAATTAGAATGGATCGTACGAATGAATTAGAATGGATCGTACGAATGAACTAGAATGGATACATTCGTGCGAATGAATTAGAATGGATCGTACGAATGAATTAGAATGGATCGTATGATTCATTCTAATTCATTCGTACGATCCATTCTAATACATTCGTACGATTCATGCTAATTCATTCGCACGATCCATTCTAATTCATTCGTACGATCCATTCTTTTTCATTCATACGATCCATTCTAATTCATTCGCACAATCCATTCTAATTCATTCGTACAATCCATTCTAATTCATTTGTATGATCCATTCTAACTCATTCGGTGGATCCATTCTAATTTATTCGTACGATCCATTCTAATTCATTCCCACGATCCATTCTAATTTATTCGTACGATCCATTCTAATTCATTCGTACGATCTATTCTAATTCATTCGCACGAATGTAACCATTCTAATTCATTAATACGATTCATTCTAATTCATTCGTATGAGCTATTCTAATTCATTCGTACGATCCATTCTAATTCATTCGTACGATCCATTGTAATTCATTCATACAATCCATTTCGATTCATTCGCACAAATGTATCCTTTCAAATTCATTCGTACGATCCAGTCTAATTCATTCGTACGATCCATTCTAATTCATTCGCACGAATATATCCATTCTAATTCTTTCATACGATGCATTCTAATTCATTCGTACGATCCATTCTAATTCATTCATTTGATCCATTCTAATTCATTCGTACGATCCATTCTAATTCATTCGTCCGATCCATTCTAATTCATTCGCACGAATGTATCCATTCTAATTCATTCGTACGATCCATTCTAATTCATTCGTACGATCCATTCTAATTCATTCGTACGATCCATTCTAATTCATTCACACGAATGTATCCATTCTAGTTCATTCGTACGATCCATTCTAATTCATTCGTACGATCCATTCTAATTTATTCCGTACGATCCATTCTAATTCATTCGTACGATCGTACGAATAAATTAGAATGAATTAGAATGGATCGTACGAATGAATTAGAATGGATCTTACGAATGAATTAGAATGGAACGTACGAATGAATTAGAATGGATCGTACGAATGAATTAGAATGGATACATTCGTGCGAATGAATTAGAATGGATCGGACGAATGAATTAGAATGGATCGTACGAATGAATTAGAATGGATCATATGAATTCATTAGAATGGTTACATTCATGCGAATGAATTAGAATGGATACATTCGAGCAAATGAATTAGAATGGATCATACGAATGAATTAGAATGGATCATACGAATGGATTAGAATGGATCCTACGAATGGATTAGAATGGATACCTTTGTGCATATGAATTAGAATGGATCGTATGAATGAATTAGAATGGATCGTAGAATGGATCATACGAATGAATTAGAATGAATTAGAATGGATCGTACGAATGAATTAGAATAGATCATAGGAATGAATTAGAATGGATCGTGCAAATGAATTAGAATGGATACATTCGTACGAATGAATTAGAATGGATCGTACGAATAAATTAGAATGGATCATACGAATGAATTAGAATGGATCGTACAAATGAATTAGAATGGATCATACGAATGAGTAAGAATGGATCGTACGAATGAAATAGAATGGATTGTACGAATGAATTAGAATGGATCGTACGAATGAATTAGAATGGATCGTGTGAAAGAATTAGAATGGATTGTATGAATGAATTGGAATGGATCATATGAATGAATTAGAATGGATCGTGCGAATAAATTCGAATGGATCATACGAATGAATTAGAATGGATCGTACGAATGAATTAGAATGGATACATTCGTGCGAATGAATTAGAATGGATACATTCGTGCGAAAGAATTAGAATAGATCGTATGAATGAATTAGAATAGATCCTATGAATGAATTAGAATGGATCGTGCGAATGAATTAGAATGGATCGTACGAATGAATTAGAATGGATCGTGCTAATGAATTAGAATTGATCGAACGAATGAATTAGCATGGATCGTGCTAATGAATTAGAATGGAACGTACGAATGAATTAGAATGGATCGTACGAATGAATTAGAATAGATCGTACGAATGAATTAGAATGGATCGTGTGAAAGAATTAGAATGGATCGTTCGAATAAATTAGAATGGATCGTGCGAATGAATTAGAATGGATCGTACGAATGAATTAGAATGGATCGTGCTAATGAATTAGAATGGATCATACGAATGAGTAAGAATAGATCGTACGAATAAAATAGAATGGATTGTACGAATGAATTAGAATGGATCGTACAAATGAATTAGAATGGATCGTACGAATGAATTAGAATGGATCATACGAATTAATTACAATGGATCATACGAATGAATTAGAATGGATCTTACGAATGAATTCGAATGGATCGTACGAATGAATTAGAATTGCTCTTACGAATGAATTAGAATGGATTGTATGAATGAATTAGAATGGATCGTATGAATGAATTAGAATGGATCGTATGAATGAATTAGAATGCATCGTACGAATGAATTAAAATGGATCAAATGAATGAATTAGAATGGTTACATTCATGCGAATAAATTAGAATGGATCATACGAATGGATTAGAATGGATTGTACGAATGGATTAGAATGGATACATTCGAGCGTACGATCCATTCTAATTCATTCGTCCGATCCATTCTAATTCATTCGCACGAATGTATCCATTCTAATTCATTCGTACGATCCATTCTAATTCATTCGTACGATCCATTCTAATTCATTCGTAAGATCCATTCTAATTCATTCGTATGATCCACTCTAATTCATTCGTACGATCCATTCTAATTCATTCGCACGAATGTATCCATTCTAGTTCATTGGTACGATCCATTCTAATTCATTCGTACGATCCATTCTAATTCATTCGCACGATCCATTCTAATTCATTCGTACGATCCATTCTAATTCATTCATACGATCCATTCTAATTCATTCGTACGATCCATTCTAATTCATTTGCACAAATGTATCCATTCTAATTCATTCGTACGATCCATTCTAATTCATTCGCACGATCCATTCTAATTCATTCGTACGATCCATTCTAATTCTTTCACACGATCCATTCTAATTCATTCGTACGATCCATTCTAATTCATTCGCACGATCCATTCTAATTCATTCGTACGATCCATTCTAATTCATTCATGCGATCCATTCTAATTCATTCGTACGATCCATTCTAATTCATTCGCACAAATGTATCCATTCTAATTCATTCGTACGATCCATTCTAATTCATTCGCACGATCCATTCTAATTCATTCGTACGATCCATTCTAATTCATTCGTATGATCCATTCTAATTAATTCGTATGATCCATTCTAATTCATTCGTACGATCCATTCTAATTCATTCATACAATCCATTGTAATTCATTCGCACGAATGTATCCATTCTAATTAATTCGTACGATCCATTCTAATTCATTCGTATGATCTATTCTTATTCATTCGCACGATCCAATCTAATTGATTCGCACGATCCATTCTAATTCATTCGCACGAATGTATCCATTCTAATTCATTCGTACGATCCATTCTAATTCATTAATATGATCCATTCTAATTCATTCGTACCATCCATTCTAATTCATATGCACAAAGGTATCCATTCTAATTCATTCGCACGAAAGAATTAGAATGGATTGTATGAAAGAATTGATCATATGAATGAATTAGAATGGATCGTACGGAATGAATTAGAATGGATTGTATGAATGAATTAGAATGGATCGTATGAATGAGTAAGAATGGATCGTACGAATGAATTAGAATGGATCATACGAATGAATTAGAATGGATCGTACGAATGAATTAGAATGGATCGTACGAATTAATTAGAATGGATCATACGAATGAAATAGAATGGATCGTACGAAGGAATTAGAATGGATCGTACGAAGGAATTAGAATGGATCGTACGAATGAATTAGAATGAATATATTCGTGCAAATGAATTAGAATGGATCGTATGAATGAATTAGAATGGATCGTATGAGTGAATTAGAACGGATAGTACGAATGAAGTAGAATGGATCGTATGAATGAATTAGAATGGATACATTCGTGCGAATGAATTAGAATGGATCGTATGAATGAATTAGAATAGATCGTACGAATGAATTAGAATGGATCGTGCGAATGAATTTGAATGGATCGTACGAATGTATTAGAATGGATCGTACGAATGAACTAGAATGGATACATTCGTGCGAATGAATTAGAATGGATCGTACGAATGAATTAGAATGGATACATTCATGCGAATGAATTAGAATGGATCGGACGAATGAATTAGAATGGATCGTACGAATAAATTAGAATGGATCAAATGAATGAATTAGAATGGATCGTACGAATAAATTAGAATGGATACATTCGTCCGAATGAATTAGAATGGATCGTACGAATGAATTAGAATGGATCGTACGAATGAATTAGAATGGATACATTCGTACGAATGAATTAGAATGGATCGTACGAATGAATTAGAATGGATCGTACGGAATGAATTAGAATGGATATATTTGAACGAATAAATTAGAATGGATCATACGAATGAATTAGAATGGATCGTACGAATGAATTAGAATGGATAGTTCGAATGAATTAGAATCGATCGTACGAATGAATTAGAATGGATCGTACGAATGAATTAGAATGGATCATACGAATGAGTAAGAATGGATCGTACGAATGACTTAGAATGGATCGTACAAATGAATTAGAATGGATACATTCGTCCGAATAAATTAGAATGGATCATACGAATGAGTATGAATGGATCGTACGAATGAAATAGAATAGATTGTACGAATGAATTAGAATGGATCCTACGAATGAATTAGAATGGATCGTGTGAAAGAATTAGAATGGATTGTATGAATGAATTAGAATGGATCGTATGAATGAATTAGAATGGATCGTACGAATGGATTAGAATGGATCGTACGAATGAATTAGAATGGATCGTACGAATGAACTAGAATGGATACATTCGTGTGAATGAATTAGAATGGATCGTACAAATGAATTAGAATGGATCGTACGAATGAATTAGAATGGATCTTACGAATGAATTAGAATGGATCGTACGAATGAATTAGAATTGATCGTACGAATGAATTAGAATAGATCATACGAATGAATTAGAATGGATCGTACGAAGGAATTAGAATGGATCGTACGAATGAATTAGAATGGATCGTATGAATGAATTAGAATGGATACATTCGTGCGAATGAATTAGAATTGATTGTACGAATGAATTAGAATGGATCGTACGAATGAATTAGAATGGATCGTGTGAAAGAATTAGAATGGATTGTATGAATGAATTAGAATGGATCATATGAATGAATTAGAATGGATACATTTGTGCGAATGAATTAGAATGGATCGTACGAATGAATTAGAATGGATCGTACGAATGAATTAGAATGGATCATATGAATGAATTAGAATGGATCGTACGAATGGATTAGAATGGATCATACGAATGGATTAGAATGGATACATTCGAGCGAATGAATTAGAATGGATCGTACGAATGGATTAGAATGGATCCTACGAATGGATTAGAATGGATCATATGAATTAATTAGAATGGATCGTGTGAAAGAATTAGAATGGATTGTATGAATGAATTAGAATAGATCGTACGAATGAATTAGAATGGATCGTACGAATGAATTAGAATGGATACATTCGTGCGAATGAATTAGAATGGATCGTACGAATGAATTAGAATGGATCGTACGAATGAATTAGAATGGATCGTACGAATAGATTAGAATGGATCGTACGAATGGATTAGAATGGATACATTCGAGCGAATGAATTAGAATGGATCGTACGAATGAATTAGAATGGATCGTACGAATAAATTAGAATGGATACATTCGTCCGAATGAATTAGAATGGATCATACGAATGAGTAAGAATGGATCGTATGAATGAAATAGAATAGATTGTACGAATGAATTAGAATGGATCCTACGAATGAATTAGAAAGGATCGTGTGAAAGAATTAGAATGGATTGTATGAATGAATTAAAATGGATCGTATGAATGAATTAGAATGGATCGTGCAAATGAATTCGAATGGATCGAACGAATTCATTCTAATTCATTCATACAATCCATTCTAATTCTTTCACACGATCCATTCTAATTCATTCATACGTTCCATTCTAATTCATTAGCAAGATCCATGCTAATTCATTCGTTCGATCAATTCTAATTCATTAGCACGATCCATTCTAATTCATTCGTACGATCCATTCTAATTCATTCGCACGATCCATTCTAATTCATTCATAGGATCCATTCTAATTCATTCATACGATCTATTCTAATTCTTTCGCACGAATGTATCCTTTCTAATTCATTCGCACGAATGTATCCATTCTAATTCGTTCGTACGATCCATTCTAATTCATTCACACAAATGTATCCATTCTAATTCATTCGTACGATCCATTCTAATTCATTCGCACGATCCATTCTAATTCATTCGTACGATCCATTCCAATTCTTTCACACGATCTATTCTAATCCATTCTAATTCATTCGTACGAATCCATTCTAATTCATTCGTACAATCTATTCTATTTCATTCGTACGATCCATTCTTACTCATTCGTATGATCCATTCTTATTCATTCGGACGAATGTATCCATTCTAATTCATTCGTACGATCTATTCTAATTCATTCACTCGAATGTATCCATTCTAATCCATTCGTACGATCCATTCTAATCCATTCGTATGATCCATTCTAATTCATTCGCATGAATGTAATCATTCTAATTAATTCATTTGATCCATTCTAATTTATTCGTACGATCCATTCTAATTCATTAGCACGATCCATGCTAATTCATTCGTTCGATCAATTCTAATTCATTAGCACGATCAATTCTAATTCATTCGTACGATCCATTCTAATTCATTCGCACGATCCATTCTAATTCATTCATAGGATCCATTCTAATTCATTCATACGATCTATTCTAATTCTTTCGCACGAATGTATCCATTCTAATTCATTCGCACGAATGTATCCATTCTAATTCATTCGTACGATCCATTCTAATTCATTCGTACGATCCATTCTAGTTCATTCGTACGATCCATTCTAATTCATTCATACGATCTATTCTAATTCATTCATACAATCCATTCTAATTCTTTCACACGATCCATTCTAATTCATTTGTACGATCCATTCTAATTCATTCGCACAATCCATTCTATTTCATTCGTACGATCCATTCTTACTCATTCGTACGATCCATTCTAATTCATTCGCAAGATCCATTCTAATTCATTCATAGGATCCATTCTAATTCATTCATACGATCTATTCTAATTCTTTCGCACGAATGTATCCATTCTAATTCATTCGCACGAATGTATCCATTCTAATTCATTCGTACGATCCATTCTAATTCATTCGTACGATCCATTCTAGTTCATTCGTACGATCCATTCTAATTCTTTCATACGATCTATTCTAATTCATTCATACAATCCATTCTAATTCTTTCACAAGATCCATTCTAATTCATTCGTACGATCCATTCTAATTCATTCGCACAATCCATTCTATTTCATTCATACGATCCATTCTTATTCATTCGTATGATCCATTCTAATTCATTCGCACGAATGTATCCATAATGGATCATACGAATGAGTAAGAATGGATCGTACGAATTAAATAGAATGGATTGTGCGAATGAATTAGAATGGACCGTACGAATGAATTAGACGTACGAATGAATTAGAATGGATACATTCGTGCGAATAAATTAGAATGAATCATACAAAAGAGTAAGAATGGATCGTCATTCTAATTCATTCGTATGATCCATTCTAATTCATTTGTATCCATTCTATTTCATTCGCACGATCCATTCTAATTCATTCGCGCAATCTATTCTAATTCATTCGTACGATCCATTCTAATTCATTCGTACGATCCATTCTAATTCATTCATACAATCCATTCTAATTTATTCGCACAAATATATCCATTCTAATTCATTCGTACGATCCATTCTAATTCATTCGCACAATCTATTCTAATTCATTCATATGATCCATTCTAATTCATTCGCACGAATGTATCCATTCTAATTCATTCATATGATCCATTCTACTTCATTCGTACTATCCGTTCTAATTCACTCATACAATCCATTCTAATTCATTCGTACGATCCATTCTAATTAATTTGCACGAATATATCCATTCTAATTCATTCGTACGATCCTGAATTAGAATGGATCGTACGAATGAATTAGAATGGATACCTTTGTGCATATGAATTAGAATGGATCGTACGAATGAATTAGAATGGATCATATTAATGAATTAGAATGGATCGTACGAATGAATTAGAATGGATACATTCGTGCGAATGAATTAGAATGGATCGTACGAATGAATTAGAATAGATTTTGTGAATGAATTAGAACTGATCGTACGAATGAATTAGAATGGATACATTCGTGCGAATGAATTAGAATGGATCCTATGAATGAATTAGAATGGATCGTACGAATGAGTAAGAATGGATTGTACGAATGAATTAGAATAGATTGTGCGAATGAATTAGAATGGATCGTGCGAATGAAATAGAATGGATACAAATGAATTAGAATGGATCATACGAATGAATTAGAATGACGATCCATTCTTACTCATTCGTATGATCCATTCTAATTTATTCGCACGAATGTATCCATTCTAATTCATTCGTACGTCTAATTCATTCGTACGGTCCATTCTAATTCATTCGCACAATCCATTCTATTTCATTCGTACGATCCATTCTTACTCATTCGTATGATACATTATGGATACATTCGTGTGAATGAATTAGAATGGATCATACGAATGAGTAAGAATGGATCGTACGAATGAAATAGAATGGATTATGCGAATGAATTAGAATGGATCGTACGAATGAATTAGAATGGATCGTGTGAAAGAATTAGAATGGATTGTATGAATGAATTAGAATAGATCGTATGAATGAATTAAAATGGATCGTACGAATGAATTAGAATGGATCGTACGAATGAATTAGAATGGATCGTACGAATGAATTAGAATGGATACATTCGCGAATGAATTAGAATGGATCGTACGAATGAATTAGAATGGATCGTACGAATGAATTAGAATGGATCTTACAATTGAATTAGAATGGATCGTATGAATGAATTAGAATGGATCGTACGAATGAATTAGAATGGATACATTTGTGCGAATGAATTAGAATGGATCGTACGAATGAATTAGAATGGATCGTATGAATGAATTAGAATGGATCGTACGAATGAATAAGAATGGATACATTCGTGCGAAAGAATTAGAATAGATCGTATGAATGAATTAGAATGGATCCTATGAATGAATTAGAATGGATCGTGCGAATGAATTAGAATGGATCGTACGAATGAATTAGAATGGATACATTCGTGCGAATGAATTAGAATGGATCAGACGAATGAATTAGAATGGATCGTACGAATGAATTAGAATGGATCAAATGAATGAATTAGAATGGTTACATTCATGCGAATGAATTAGAATGGATCGTACGAATGGATTAGAATGGATCGTACGAATGAATTAGAATGGATACATTCGTGCGAATGAATTAGAATGGATCAGACGAATGAATTAGAATGGATCGTACGAATGAATTAGAATGGATCAAATGAATGAATTAGAATGGTTACATTCATGCGAATGAATTAGAATGGATCGTACGAATGGATTAGAATAGATCGTACGAATGGATTAGAATGGATCGTACGAATGGATTAGAATGGATACATTCGAGCGAACGAATTAGAATGGATCGTACGAATGAATTAGAATGGACCGTACGAATGAATTAGAATGGATCGTACGAATGAATTAGAATGGATCGTGTGAAAGAATTAGAATGGATTGTATGAATGAATTAGAATAGATCGTATGAATGAATTAGAATGGATCGTACGAATGAATTAGAATGGATCGTATGAATGAATTAGAATGGATCGTACGAATGAATTAGAATGGATACTTTCGTGCGAATGAATTAGAATGGATACATTCGTGCGAGAGAATTAGAATAGATCGTATGAATGAATTAGAATGGATCCTATGAATGAATTAGAATGGATCATGCGAATGAATTAGAATGGATCGTACGAATGAATTAGAATGGATCGTGTGAAAGAATTAGAATGGATCGTACGAATGAATTAGAATGGATCGTGCGAATGAATTAGAATGGATCGTACGAATGAATTAGAATGGATACATTTGTGCGAATGAATTAGAATGGATCGTACGAATGAATTAGAATGGATCGTGCTAATGAATTAGAATTGATCGAACGAATGAATTAGCATGGATCGTGCTAATGAATTAGAATGGATCGTACGAATGAATTAGAATGGATCGTGCGAATGAATTAGAATGGATCGTAAGAATGAATTAGAATGGATCGTATGAATGAATTAGAATGGATCGTGCGAATGAATTCGAATGGATCGTACGAATTCATTCTAATTCATTCATACAATCCATTCTAATTCTTTCACACGATCCATTCTAATTCATTCGTACGTTCCATTCTAATTCATTAGCACGATCCATGCTAATTCATTCGTTCGATCAATTCCAATTCATTAGCACGATCCATTCTAATTCATTCGTACGATCCATTCTAATTCATTCGCACGATCCATTCTAATTCATTCATAGGATCCATTCTAATTCATTCATACGATCTATTCTAATTCTTTCGCACGAATGTATCCATTCTAATTTATTCGCACGAATGTATCCATTCTAATTCATTCATACGATCCATTCTAATTCATTCGTACGATCCATTCTAATTCATTCGTACGATCCATTCTAATTCATTCATACGATCTATTCTAATTCATTCATACAATCCATTCTAATTCTTTCACACGATCCATTCTAATTCATTCGTACGATCCATTCTAATTTCTTCGTACGATCCATTATAATTCATTCGTACGATCTATTCTAATTCATTCGTACGATCCATTCTAATTCATTAGTACGATCCATTCTAATTCCTTCGTACGATCCATTCTAATTCATTCGTACGATCCATTCTAATTCATTCGTACAATCTATTCTAATTCATTCGTACGAATTGATACATTCGTGTGAATGAATTAGAATGGATCGTACGAATGAGTAAGAATGGATCGTACGAATGAAATAGAATGGATTGCACGAATGAATTAGAATGGATCGTACGAATGAATTAAAATGGATCGTGTGAAAGAATTAGAATGGATTGTATGAATGAATTAGAATGGATCGTACGAATGAATTAGAATGGATCGTACTAGGATCCATTCTAATTCATTCGTACAATCTATTCTATTTCATTCGTACGATCCATTCTTACTTATTCGTATGATCCATTCTAATTCATTCGGACGAATGTATCCATTCTAATTTATTCGTACGATCCATTCTAATTCATTCGTATGATCCATTCTTACTCATTCCTATGATCCATTCTAATTCATTCGTGATCCATTCTAATTCATTCGTACGATCCATTCTAATTCATTCGTACGATCGATTCTAATTCATTCGTACTATCCATTCTAATTCACTCATACGATCCATTCTAATTCATTCGTACGATCCATTCTAATTCATTCATACAATCTATTCTAATTCATTCGCACGAATGTATCCATTCTAATTCATTCGTACGATCAGTTCTAATTCATTCACAAAATCTATTCTAATTCATTCATACGATCCATTCTAATTCATTCACACAAATGTATCTATTCTAATTCATTCATACGATCCATTCTAATTCATTCGTACGATCCATTCTAATTCACTCATACGATCCATTCTAATACATTCATACGATCCATTCTAATTCATTTGCACGAATATATCCGTTCTAATTCATTCGTACGATCCATTCTAATTCCTTCGTACGATCCATTCTAATTCATTCATACGATCTATTCTATTTCATTCGTACGATCCATTCTTACTCATTCGTACGATCCATTCTAATTCATTCGTCCGATCCATTCTAATTCATTCGCACGAATGTATCCATTCTAATTCATTCGTTCGATCAATTCTAATTCATTAGCATGATCCATTCTAATTCATTCGTACGATCCATTCTAATTCATTCGCACGATCCATTCTAATTCATTCATAGGATCCAATCTAATTCATTCATACGATCTATTCTAATTCTTTCGCACGAATGTATCCATTCTAATTCATTCGCACGAATGTATCCATTCTAATTCATTCGTACGATCCATTCTAATTCATTCGTACGATCCATTCTAATTCATTCGTACGATCCATTCTAATTCATTCATACGATCCATTCTAATTCATTCGTACGATCCATTCTAATTCATTCGCACGAATGTATCCATTCTAGTTCATTCGTACGATCTATTCTAATTCATTCGCATAGATCGTGCATTCGTACGATCCATTCTAATTCATTCGTAAGATCCATTCTAATTCATTCGTACGATCCATTCTAATTCATTCATACGATCCATTCTAATTCATTCGCACGAATGTATCCATTCTAGTTCATTCGTACGATCCATTCTAATTCATTCGTACGATCCATTCTAATTCATTCATACGATCTATTCTAATTCATTCATACAATCCATTCTAATTCTTTCACACGATCCATTCTAATTCATTCATACGATCTATTCTAATTCATTCATACAATCCATTCTAATTCTTTCACACGATCCATTCTAATTCATTCGTACGATCCATTCTAATTCATTCGCACAATCCATTCTATTTCATTCGTACGATCCATTCTTACTCATTCGTATGATCCATTCTAATTCATTCGCACGAATGTATCCATAATGGATCATACGAATGAGTAAGAATGGATCGTACGAATGAAATAGAATGGATACATTCGTGCGAATGAATTAGAATGGATCGGATGAATGAATTAGAATGGATCGTACGAATGAATTAGAATGGATCGTACGAATGAATTAGAATGGATCGTACGAATAAATTAGAATGGATCGTACGAATAAATTAGAATGGATACATTCGTCCGAATGAATTAGAATGGATCATACGAATGAGTAAGAATGGATCGTACGAATGAAATAGAATAGATTGTACGAATGAATTAGAATAGATCCTACGAATGAATTAGAATAGATCGTGTGAAAGAATTAGAATGGATTGTATGAATGAATTAGAATGAATTCGTACGATCCATTCGAATTCATTCGCACGATCCATTCTAATCCATTTATACGATCCATTCTAATTCATTCATACAATCCATTCTAATTCTTTCACACGATCCATTCTAATTCATTCGTAGGATCCATTCTAATTCATTCGTACAATCTATTCTATTTCATTCATACGTTCCATTCTTACTCATTCGTATGATCCATTCTAATTCATTCGGACGAATGTATCCATTCAAATTTATTCGTACGATCCATTCTAATTCATTCGTACGATCCATTCTAATTCATTCATCCGATCCATTCTAATTCATTCGCACGAATGTATCCATTCTAATTCATTCGTACGATCCATTCTAATTCATTCGTACGATCCATTCTAATTCATTCGTAAGATCCATTCTAATTCATTCGTACGATCCATTCTAATTCATTCGCACGAATGTATCCATTCTAGTTCATTCGTACGATCCATTCTAATTCATTCGTACGATCCATTCTAATTCAATCGCACGATCCATTCTAATTCATTCGTACGATCCATTCTAATTCATTCACACAAATGTATCCATTCTAATTCATTCGTACGATCCATTCTAATCGCACGATCCGTTCTAATTCATTCGTACGATCCATTCTAATTCATTCACACGATCTGTTCTTATTCATTCGCACAATCCATTCTAATTCAATCGCAGGAATGTATCCATTCAAATTCATTCGTACGATCCATTCTAATTCATTCGTACGATCCATTCTAATTCATTCGTATGATCCATTCTAATTAATTCGTATGATCCATTCTAATTCATTCGTACGATCCAATCTAATTCATTCATACAATCCATTCTAATTCATTCGCACGAATGTATCCATTCTAATTAATTCGTATGATCCATTCTAATTCATTCGTATGATCCATTCTAATTCATTCGCACAATCCATTCTATTTCATTCGTACGATCCATTCTTACTCATTGGTAAGATCCATTCTAATTAATTCGCACGAATGTATCCATTCTAATTCATTCGTACGAATCCATTCTAATTCATTCGTACAATCTATTCTTTTTCATTCGTACGATCCATTCTTACTCATTCGGGATACATTCGTGCGAATAAATCTAAATGAATTGTATGAATGAATTACAATGGAGCGTACGAATGAATTAGAATGGATCGTACGAATGAATTAGAATAGCTCATACGAATGAATTAGAATGAATCGTATGAATGAATTAGAATGGTTACATTCGTGCGAATGAATTAGAATAGATTGTACAAATACATTCGTGCGAATGAATTAGAATGGATCGGGCGAATGAATTAGAATGGATCGTACGAATGAATTAGAATGGATCGTACGAATGAATTAGAATGGATCGTACGAATAAATTAGAATGGATACATTCGTCAGAATGAATTAGAATGGATCATACGAATGAGTAAGAATGGATCGTACGAATGAAATAGAATAGATTGTACGAACGAATTAGAATGGATCCTACGAATGAATTAGAATGGATCGTGTGAAAGAATTAGAATGGATTGTATGAATGAATTAGAATGGATCGTATGAATGAATTAGAATGGATCGTGCGAATGAATTAGAATAGATTGTGCGAATGAATTAGAATGGATCGTACGAATGAATTAGAATGGATCGTACGAATGAATTATAATAGATCATACGAATGAGTAAGAATGGATCGTACGAATGAATTAGAATGGATCGTACGAATGAATTAGAATGGATCGTACGAATAAATTAGAATGGATACATTCGTCCGAATGAATTAGAATGGATCATACGAATGAGTAAGAATGGATCGTAAGAATGAAATAGAATAGATTGTACGAATGAATTAGAATGGATCCTACGAATGAATTAGAATGGATCGTGTGATAGAATTAGAATGGATTGTATGAATGAATTAGAATGGATCGTATGAATGAATTAGAATGGATCGTGCGAATGAATTCGAATGGATCGTACGAATTCATTCTAATTCATTCATACAATCCATTCTAATTCTTTCACACGATCCATTCTAATTCATTCGTACGTCCCATTCTAATTCATTAGCACGATCCATGCTAATTCATTCGTTCGATCAATTCTAATTCATTAGCACGATCAATTCTAATTCATTCGTACGATCCATTCTAATTCATTCGCACGATCCATTCTATTTCATTCATAGGATCCATTCTAATTCATTCATACGATCTATTCTAATTCTTTCGCACGAATGTATCCATTCTAATTCATTCGCACGAATGTATCCATTCTAATTCTTTCGTACGATCCATTCTAATTCATTCGTACGATCCATTCGAATTCATTCGCACGATCCATTCTAATTCATTCATATGATCCATTCTAATTCATTCATACAATCCATTCTAATTCTTTCACACGATCCATTCTAATTCATTCGTACGATCCATTCTAATTCATTCGTACAATCCATTCTATTTCATTCGTACGATCCATTCTATTTCATTCGTACGATCCATTCTTACTCATTCGTACGATCCATTCTAATTCATTCGTATGATCCATTCTAATTCATTCGTACGATCCATTCTAATTCATTCGTACGATCCATTCTAATTCATTCGCACGAATGTATCCATTCTAGTTCATTCGTACGATCCATTCTAATTCATTCGTACGATCCATTCTAATTCATTCGCACGATCCATTCTAATTCATTCGTACGATCCATTCTAATTCATTCATACGATCCATTCTAATTCATTCGTACGATCCATTCTAATTCATTCGTACAATCTATTCTAATTCATTTGTACGAATGGATACATTCGTGTGAATGAATTAGAATGGATCGTACGAATGAGTAAGAATGGATCGAACGAATGAAATAGAATGGATTGCACGAATGAATTAGAATGGATCGTACGAATGAATTAGAATGGATCGTGTGAAAGAATTAGAATGGATTGTATGAATGAATTAGAATGGATCGTACGAAGGAATTAGAATGGATCGTACGAATGAATTAGAATGGATCGTACGAATGAATTAGAATAGATCGTACGAATGAATTAGAATGGATCGTACGAATGAATTAGAATGGATCGTGTGAAAGAATTAGAATGGATCGTACGAATGAATTAGAATGGATCATGTGAATGAATTAGAATGGATCGTACGAATGAATTAGAATGGATCGTGCTAATGAATTAGAATTGATCGAACGAATGAATTAGCATGGATCGTGTATTCGTACGATCCATTCTAATTCATTCGTAAGATCCATTCTAATTCATTCGTACGATCCATTCTAATTCATTCGTACGATCCATTCTAATTTATTCGCACGAATGTATCCATTCTAGTTCATTCGTGCGATCCATTCTAATTCATTCGTACGATCCATTCTAATTCATTCATACGATCTATTCTAATTCATTCATACAATCCATTCTAATTCTTTCACACGATCCATTCTAATTTATTCGTACGATCTATTCTAATTCATTCGCATAATCCATTCTATTTCATTCGTACGATCCATTCTTACTCATTCATATGATCCATTCTAATTCATTCGCACGAATGTATCCATAATGGATCATACGAATGAGTAAGAATGGATCGTACGAATGAAATAGAATGGATTGTGCGAATGAATTAGAATGGACCGTACGAATGAATTAGAATGGATACATTCGTGCGAATGAATTATAATGGATCGGACGAATGAAATAGAATGGATCGTACGAATGAATTAGAATGGATCCTACGAATGAATTAGAATGGATCGTACGAATGAATTAGAATGGATCATATTAATGAATTAGAATGGATCGTACGAATGAATTAGAATGGATACATTCGTGTGAATAAATTAGAATGGATTGTATGAATGAATTAGAATGGATCATACGAATGAATTAGAATGGATCGTACGAATGAATTAGAATAGATTGCGTGAATGAATTAGAATGGATCGTACGAATGAATTAGAATGGATCGTACGAAGGAATTAGAATGGATCGTACGAATGAATTAGAATGGATCGTACGAAGGAATTAGAATGGATCGTACGAATGAATTAGAATGGATCGTACGATTGAATTAGAATGGATCATACGAATGAGTAAGAATGGATCGTATGAATGAATTAGATTGGATCGTACGATCCATTCTAATTCATTAGCATGGATCGTGCTAATGAATTAGAATGGAATATACGAATGAATTAGAATGGATCATTCTAATTCTAATTCTTTCACACGATCCATTCTAATTCATTCGTACGATCCATTCTAATTCATTCATACGATCCATTCTTTTCGAATGGATCATGCGATCCATTCGAATTCATTCGCACGATCCATTCTAATTCATTCATATGATCCATTCTAATTCATTCATACAATGCATTCTAATTCTTTCACACGATCCATTCTAATTCATTCGTACGATCCATTCTAATTCATTAATATGATCCATTCTAATTCATTCGTACGATCCATTCTAATTCATATGCACAAAGGTATCCATTCTAATCCATTCGTAGGATCCATTCTAATCCATTCATACGATCCATTCTAATTCATTCGTATGATCCTTTCTAATTCATTCGCTTGAATGTATCCATTCTAATCCATTCGTACGATCCATTCTAATCCATTCGTACGATCCATTCTAATTCATTCGCATGAATGTAAACACTCTAATTCATTCATTTGATCAATTCTAATTCATTCGTACGATCCATTCTAATTCATTCGCACGATCCATTCTAATTCATTCATAGGATCCATTCTAATTCATTCGTACAATCCATTCTAATTCTTTCATACGATCCATTCTAATTCATTCGTACGATCCATTCTAATTCATTCATACAATCCATTCTAATTCATTCGTACGATCCATTCTAATTCACTCATACGATCCATTCTAATACATTCATACGATCCATTCTAATTCATTTGCACGAATATATCCATTCTAATTCATTCGTACGATCCATTCTAATTCATTCGTACGATCTATTCTAATTCATTCGTACGATCTATTCTAATTCATTTGTACGATCCATTCTAATTCATTCGTACAATCTATTCTAATTCATTCGTACGAATGGATACATTCATGTGAATGAATTAGAATGGATCGTATGAATAAGTAAGAATGGATCGTACGAATGAAATAGAATAGATTGTACGAATGAATTAGAATGGATCGTACGAATGAATTAGAATGGATTATATTAATGAATTAGAATAGATCGTACGAATGAATTAGAATGGATACATTCGTGCGAATGAATTAGAAGGGATCCTGCACGAATGTATCCATTCTAATTCATTCGTACGATCCATTCTAATTCATTAATATGATCCATTCTAATTCATTCGTACGATCCATTCTAATTCATATGCACAAAGGTATCCATTCGTAGGATCCATTCTAATCCATTCGTACGATCCATTCTAATTCATTCGTACGATCCATTCTAATTCATTCGCTCGAATGTATCCATTCTAATCCATTTGTACGATCCATTCTAATCCATTCGTACGATCCATTCTAATTCATTCGCATGAATGTAACCATTCTAATTCATTCATTTGATCCATTCTAATTCATTCGTACGATCCATTCTAATTCATTCGTCCGATCCATTCTAATTCATTCACACGAATGTATCCATTCTAATTCATTTGTACGATCCATTCTAATTCATTCGTACGATCCATTCTAATTCATTCGTACGATCCATTCTAATTCATTCGCACGAATATATCAATTCTAGTTCATTCATACGATCCATTCTAATTCATTCGTACGATCCATTCTAATTCATTCGCACGATCCATTCTAATTCATTCGTACGATCAATTCTAATTCATTCGCACGAATGTATCCATTCTAATTCATTCATACGATCCATTCTAATTCATTCGTACGATCCATTCTAATTCATTCGTACAATCCATTCTAATTCATTCGTCCGATCCATTCTAATTCATTCGCACGAATGTATCCATTCTAGTTCATTCGTACGATCCATTCTATTTCATTCGTACGATCCATTCTTACTCATTCGTATGATCCATTCTAATTCATTCAGACGAATGTATCCATTCTAATTTATTCGTACGATCCATTCTAATTCATTTGTACGATCCATTCTAATTCATTCGTACGATCCATTCTAATTCATTCGTCCGATCCATTCTAATTCATTCGCACGAATGTATCCATTCTAATTCATTCGTACGATCCATTCTAATTCATTCGTACGATCCATTCTAATTCATTCGTACGATCCATTCTAATTCATTCGTACGATCCATTCTAATTTATTCGCACGAATGTATCCATTCTAGTTCATTCGTACGATCCATTCTAATTCATTCGTACGATCCATTCTAATTCATTCGCACGATCCATTCTAATTCATTCGTACGATCAATTCTAATTCATTCGCACGAATGTATCCATTCTAATTCATTCGTACGATCCATTCTAATTCATTCGTACGATCCATTCTAATTTATTCACACTATCCATTCTAATTCATTCGTAGGATCCATTCTAATTCATTCGTACAATCTATTCTATTTCATTCGTACGATCCATTCTTACTCATTCGTATGATCCATTCTAATTCATTCGCTCGAATGTATCCATTCGAATTCATTCGTACGAATCCATTCTAATTCATTCGTACAATCCATTCTATTTCATTCGTACGATCCATTCTTACTCATTCGTACGATCCATTCTAATTCATTCGTAAGATCCATTCTAATTCATTCGTACGATCCATTCTAATTCATTCGCACGATCCATTCTAATTCATTCATACAATCCATTCTAATTCATTCCGTATGATCTATTCTAATTCATTCGCTTGAATGTATCCATTCTAATCCATTCGTACGATCCATTCTAATCCATTCGTACGATCCATTCTAATTCATTCACACGAATGTATCCATTCTAATTCATTCATACGATCCATTCTAATTCATTCGTACGATCCATTCAAATTCATTCGCACAAATGTATCCATTCTAATTCATTCGTACGATCCATTCTAATTCATTCGTACGATCAGTTCTAATTCATTCACAAAATCTATTCTAATTCATTCATACGATCCATTCTAATTCATTCGCACGATCCATTCTAATTCATTCGTACGATCCATTCTAATACTTTAACACGATCCATTCTAATTCATTCGTACGATCCATTCTAATTCATTCGCACGATCCATTCTAATTCATTCGTACGATCCATTCTAATTCATTCATACGATCCATTCTAATTCATTCGTACGATCCATTCTAATTCATTCGTATGATCCATTCTAATTAATTCGTATGATCCATTCTAATTCATTCGTACGATCCATTCTAATTTATTCATACAATCCATTCTAATTCATTCGCACGAATGTATCCATTCTAATTAATTCGTACGATCCATTCTAATTCATTCGTATGATCTATTCTTATTCATTCGCACGATCCAGTCTAATTGATTCGCACGATCCATTCTAATTCATTCGCACGAATGTATCCATTCTAATTCATTCGTACGATCCATTCTAATTCATTAATATGATCCATTCTAATTCATTCGTACGATCCATTCTAATTCATATGCACAAAGTTATCCATTCTAATTCATTCGCACGAAAGAATTAGAATGGATTGTATGAAAGAATTAGAATGGATTGTATGAATGAATTAGAATGGATCGTACGAATGAATTAGAATGGAACGTACGAATAAATTAGAATGGATATATTCGTCCTAATGAATTAGAATGGATCATACGAATGAGTAAGAATGGATCGTACGAATGAAATAGAATGGATTGTGCGAATGAATTAGAATGGACCATACGAATGAATTAGAATGGATACATTCGTGCGAATGAATTAGTATTGATCGGACGAATGAATTAGAATGGATCGTACGAATGAATTAGAATGGATCATACGAATAAATTAGAATAGATACATTCGTCCAAATGAATTAGAATGGATCATACGAATGAGTAAGAACGGATCGTACGAATGAAATAAAATAGATTGTACGAATGAATTAGAATGGATTCTACGAATGAATTAGAATGGATCATGTGAAAGAATTAGAATGGATTGTATGAATGAATTAGAATGGATCGTATGAATGAATTAGAATGGATCGTGCGAATGAATTAGAATGGATCGTACGAATGAATTAGAATGGATACATTCGTGCGAATGAATTAGAATGGATCATACGAATAAGTAAGAATGGATCGTACGAATGAAATAAAATGGATTATACAAATGAATTAGAATGGATACATTCGTGCGAATGAATTAGAATGGATCGTATGTACGAATGAATTAGAATGGATACATTCGTGCGAATGAATTAGAATAGATCGTACAAATGAATTAGAATGGATCGTGCGAATGAATTAGAATGGATCGTACGAATGAATTAGAATGGATCGTACGAATGAACTATAATGGATACATTCGTGCGAATGAATTAGAATGGATCGTACGAATGAATTAGAATGGATCGTACGTACGATCCATTCTAATGGATAGATTTGTGCGAATGAATCTAAATGGATTGTATGAATGAATTACAATGGATCGTACGAATGAATTAGAATGGATCGTACGAATGAATTAGAATGTATCAAATGAATGAATTAGAATGGTTACATTCATGCGAATGAATTAGAATGGATCGTACGAATGGATTAGAATGGATCGTATGAGTGAATTAGAATGGATATGAAGGAATTAGAATGGATCGTACGAAGGAATTAGAATGGATCATACGAATGAGATAGAATGGATCGTACGAAGGAATTAGAATGGATCGTACGAAGGAATTAGAATGCATTCGTACGATCCATTCTAATCCATTCGTACAATCCATTCTAATTCATTCATACGATCCATTCTATTTCATTCGCACGATCCATTCTAATTCTTTCGTACGATGCATTCTAATTCATTCGTACGATCCATTCTAATTCATTCATTTGATCCATTCTAATTCATTCGTACGATCCATTCTTATTCATTCGTCCGATCCATTCTAATTCATTCGCACGAATGTATCCATTCTAATTCATTCGTACGATCCATTCTAATTCATTCGCACGATCCATTCTAATTCCTTCGTACGATCCATTCTAATTCATTCATACAATCCATTCTAATTCTTTCACACGATCCATTCTAATTCATTCGTACGTTCCATTCTAATTCATTAGCACGATCCATGCTAATTCATTCGTTCGATCAATTCTAATTCATTAGCACGATCCATTCTAATTCATTCGCACGATCCATTCTAATTCATTCATAGGATCCATTCTAATTCATTCATACGATCTATTCTAATTCTTTCCCACGAATGTATCCATTCTAATTCATTCGCACGAATGTATCCATTCTAATTCATTCGTACGATCCATTCTAATTCATTCGTACGATCTATTCTAATTCATTCGTAAGATCCATTCTAATTCATTCGTACGATCCATTCTAATTCATTCGCACGAATGTATCCATTCTAGTTCATTCGTACGATCCATTCTAATTCATTCGTACGATCCATTCTAATTCATTCGCACGATCCATTCTAATTCATTCGTACGATCCATTCTAATTCATTCATACGATCCATTCTAATTCACTCATACGATCCATTCTAATACATTCATACGATCCATTCTAATTCATTTGCACGAATATATCCATTCTAATTCATTCGTACGATCCATTCTAATTCCTTCGTACGATCCATTCTAATTCATTCGTACGATCCATTCTAATTCAGGATCGTACGAATGAATTAGAATGGATACATTCGTGCGAATGAATTAGAATTGATCGTACGAATGAATTAGAATGGATCGTGCGAATGAATTAGAATGGATCGTACGAATGAATTAGAATGGATCGTACGAATGAACTAGAATGGATACATTCGTGCGAATGAATTAGAATGGATCGTACGAATGAATTAGAATGGATTGTACGAATGAATTAGAATGGATCTTACGAATGAATTAGAATGGATCGTACGAATGAATTAGGATGGATCGTACGAATGAATTAGAATGGATACATTCGTGCGAATGAATTAGAATGGATCAGACGAATGAATTAGAATGGATCGTACGAATAAATTAGAATGGATCAAATGAATGAATTAGAATGGTTACAATCATGCGAATGAATTAGAATGGATCGTACGAATGGATTAGAATGGATCGTACGAATGGATTAGAATGGATACATTCGAGCGAATGAATTAGAATGGATCGTACGAATGAATTAGAATGGATCGTGCGAATGAATGGATCGTACGATCCATGCTAATTCATCAGTTCTAATTCATTCACAAAATCTATTCTAATTCATTCATACGATCCATTCTAATTCATTCACACGAATGTATCCATTCTAATTCATTCATACGATCCATTCGAATTCATTCGTACGATCCATTCTAATTCCTTCGTACGATCCATTCTAATTCACTCGTACGATCTATTCTAATTCATTCGTACGATCCATTCTAATTCATTCGTACGATCCATTCTAATTCCTTCGTACGATCCATTCTAATTGATTCGTACGATCCATTCTAATTCATTCATACAATCCATTCTAATTCTTTCACACGATCCATTCTAATTCATTCGTACGATCCATTCTAATTCATTCGTGCAATCCATTCTATTTCATTCATACGATCCATTCTTACTCATTCATACGATCCATTCTAATTCATTCACACGAATGTATCCATTCGTACGAATGAATTAGAATGGATTGTACGAATGAATTAGAATGGATCGTACGAATGAATTAGAATGGATCGTACGAAGGAATTAGAATGGATCGTACGAATGAATTAGAATGGATCGTACGAATGAATTAGAATAGATCGTACGAATGAATTAGAATGGATCGTACGAAGGAATTAGAATGGATCGTATGAGTGAATTAGAATGGATCATACGAATGAATTAGAATGGATCGTATGAATGAATTAGAATGGATCGTATGAATGAATTAGAATGGATATATTTGTGCAAATGAATTAGAATGGATCGTATGAATGTATTAGAATGGCTCGTATGAGTGAATTAGAATGGATCATACGAATGAATTAGAATGGATCGTATGAATGAATTAGAATGGATACATTCGTGTGAATGAATTAGAATGGATCGTATGAATGAATTAGAATAGATTTTTTGAATGAATTAGAACTGATCGTACGAATGAATTAGAATGGATAAATTCGTGCGAATGAATTAGAATGGATTGTATGAATGAATTAGAATGGATCCTATGAATGAATTGGAATGGATCGTACGAATGAATTAGAATGGATACATTCGTGCGAATGAAATAGAATGGATCATACGAATGAGTAAGAATGGATCGTCATTCTAATTCATTCGTATGATCCATTCTAATTCATTTGTATCCATTCTATTTCAGTCGCACGATCTATTCTAATTCATTCGCGCAATCTATTCTAATTCATTCGTACGATCCATTCTAATTCATTCGTACGATCCATTCTAATTCATTCATACAATCCATTCTAATTTATTCGCACGAATGTATCCATTCTAATTCATTTGCACGATCCATTCTAATTCATTCCTATGATCTATTCTAATTCATTCGTACGATCCATTCTAATTCATTCTAATTCATTCGTACGATCCATTCTACGATCCATTCTAATTCAATCGTACGATCCATTCTAATTCATTCTTACGATCCATTCTCTTTCACACGATCCATTCTAATTCATTCGTACGATCCATCCTAATTCATTAGCATGGATCGTGCTAATGAATTAGAATGGAATATACGAATGAATTAGAATGGATCGTACGAATGAATTAGAATGGATCGTACGAATGAATTAGAATGGATCGTACGAATGAATTAGCATGGATCGTGCTAATGAATTAGAATGGAACGTACGAATGAATTAGAATGGATCGTGTGAAAGAATTAGAATGGATTGTATGAAAGAATTAGAATGGATCATACGAAGGAATTAGAATGGATCGTACGAATGAATTAGAATGCATTCGTACGATCCATTCTAATCCATTCGTACAATCCATTCTAATTCATTCATACGATCCATTCTATTTCATTCGCACGATTCATTCTAATTCTTTCGTACGATGCATTCTAATTCATTCGTATGATCCATTCTAATTAATTCATTTGATCCATTCAAATTCATTCATACGATCCTTTCTAATTCATTCGTACGATCCATTCTAATTCATTCGGACGAATGTATCCATTCTAATTTATTCGTACGATCCATTCTAATTCATTCATTTGATCCATTCTAATTCATTCGTACGATCCATTCTAATTCATTCGTCCGATCCATTCTAATTCATTCGCACGAATGTATCCATTCTAATTCATTCGTACGATCCATTCTAATTCATTCATACAATCCATTCTAATTCTTTCACACGATCCATTCTAATTCATTCGTACGATCCATTCTAATTCATTCGTGCAATCCATTCTATTTCATTCGTACGATCCATTCTTACTCATTCGTACGATCCATTCTAATTCATTCACACGAATGTATCCATTCGTACGAATGAATTAGAATAGATTGTACGAATGAATTAGAATGGATCGTACGAATGAATTAGAATGGATCGTACGAAGGAATTAGAATCGATCGTACGAATGAATTAGAATGGATCGTACGAATGAATTTGAATGGATACATTTGTGTGAATGAATCCATTCTAATTCATTCGTACGATCCATTCTAATTCATTCGCACAAATATATCCATTCTAATTCATTCATACGATCAATTCTAATTCATTCGCACGATCCATTCTAATTCATTCGTACGATCCATTCTAATTCTTTCACACGATCCATTCTTATTCATTCGTACGATCCATTCTAATTCATTCGTACGAATCCATTCTAATTCATTCGTACGATCCATTCTAATTCCTTCGTATGATCCATTCTAATTCATTTGCACAAATATATCCATTCTAATTCATTCGTACGATCCATTCTAATTCCTTCGTACGATCCATTCTAATTCATTCGTACAATCTATTCTAATTCATTCGTACGATCCATTCTTACTCATTCGTACGATCCATTCTAATTCATTCGTACGATCCATTCTATTCTAGTTCATTCGTACGATCCAATCTAATTCATTCATACGATCCATTCTTACTCATTCGTACGATCCATTCTAATTCTTTCGCACGAATGTATCCATTCTAATTCATTTGTATAGTCCATACTAATTCATTCGCACGATCCATTCTAATTCATTCGTACGATCCATTCTAATTCATTCGTACGATCCATTCTAATTCATTCGTACGATCCATTCTAATTAATTCGTATAATCCATTCTAATTCATTCGTACGATCCATTCTAATTCATTTGCACGAATATATCCATTATAATTCTAATTCATTAGCACGATCTATTCTAGTTCATTCATACGATCCATTCTAATTCATTCGCACGAATGTATCCATTCTAATTCATTCATATGATCCATTCTATTTCATTCGCACGATCCATTCTAATTCATTAGCACGAATATATCCATTCTAATTCATTCGCACGATCCATTCTAATTCATTCGTACGATCCATTCTAATTCATTCATACGATCCATTCTAATTCATTCGCACGAATATATCCATTCTAATTCATTTGCACGATCCATTCTAATTCATTCGTATGATCCATTCTAATTCCTTCGTACGATCCATTCTAATTCCTTTGTATCCATTCTAATTCACTCATACGATCCATTCTAATTCATTCATACGATCTATTATAATTCACTCCTACAATCCATTCTAATTCTTTCACACGATCCATTCTAATTCATTCGTACGATCCAGTCTAATTCATTCGCACAATCCATTCTAATTCATTCGCACGAATGTATCCATTCTAAATCATTCGTACAATCTATTCTATTTCATTCGTACGATCCATTCTTACTCATTATACGAATGAATTAGAATGGATCCTACGAATGAATTAGAATGGATCGTGTGAAATAATTAGAATGGATCGTACGAATGAATTAGAATGGATACATTCGTGCGAATGAATTAGAATGGATACATTCGTGCGAAAGAATTAGAATAGATCGTATGAATGAATTAGAATGGATCCTATGAATGAATTAGAATTGATCGTATGAATGAAATAGAATGGATTGCACGAATGATTTAGAATGGATCGTACGAATGAATTAGAATGGATTGTGTGAAAGAATTAGAATGGATTGTATGAATGAATTAGAATGGATCGTACGAATGAATTAGAATAGATCGTACGAAGGAATTAGAATGGATCGTATGAATGTATTAGAATGGATCCTATGAATGAATTAGAATGGATCGTGCGAATGAATTAGAATGGATCGTACGAATGAATTAGAATGGATTATGCTAATGAATTAGAATTGATCGAACGAATGAATTAGTATGGATCGTGCTAATGAATTAGAATGGATCGTGCGAATGAATTAGAATGGATTGTACGAATAAATTAGAATGGATCGTACGAATGAACTAGAATGGATACATTCGTGAGAATAAATTAGAATGGATCGTACGAATGAATTAGAATTGATCGTACGAATGAATTAGAATGGATCGTACGAATGAATTAGAATGGATACATTCGTGCGAATGAATTAGAATGGATCGTACGAATGAATTAGAATAGATCGTGCGAATGAATTAGAATGGATCGTACGAATGAAGTAGAATAGATTCGTACGAATGAATTAGAATGGATACATTCATGCGTACGAATGAATTAGAATGGATCGTACGAATGAATTAGAATAGATTGTATGAATGAATTAGAATGGATCGTACGAATGAATTAGAATGGATCGTACGAATGAATTAGAATGGATACATTCATGCGAATGAATTAGAATGGATCGTACGAATGAATTAGAATGGATCGTGCGAATGATTTAGAATGGATCGTACGAATGAATTAGAATGGATTCGTACGAATGAATTAGAATGGATACATTCGTGCGTATGAATGAATTAGAATGGATCCTACGAATGAATTAGAATAGATTGTATGAATGAATTAGAATGGATCGTACGAATGAATTAGAATGGATCATAGGAATTAATTAGAATGGATCATACGAATGAATTAGAATGGATCGTACGAATGAATTAGAATGGATCGTACGAATGAATTATAATGGATACATTCGTGCGAATGAATTAGAATGGATTGTGCGAATGAATTAGAATGGATCGTACGAATGAATTAGAATGGATCATATTAATGAATTAGAATGGATCGTACGAATGAATTAGAATGGATACATTCGTGCGAATAAATTAGAATGGATCGTGCACGAATGTATCCATTCTAATTCATTCGTACGATCCATTCTAATTCATTAATATGATCCATTCTAATTCATTCGTACGATCCATTCTAATTCATATGCACAAAGGTATCCATTCTAATCCATTCGTAGGATCCATTCTAATCCATTCGTACGATCCATTCTAATCCATTCGTACGATCCATTCTAATTCATTCGCATGAAAGTAACCATTCTAATTCATTCATTTGATCCATTATAATTCTTTCGTACGATCCATTCTAATTCATTCGTTCGATCCATTCTAATTCATTCGCACAAATGTATCCATTCTAATTCATTCGTACGATCCATTCTAATTCATTCGTACGATCCATTCTAATTCATTCGTAAGATCCATTCTAATTCATTCGTACAATCCATTCTAATTCATTCGTACGATCCATTCTAATTCATTCGCACGAATGTATCCATTCTAGTTCATTCGTACGATCCATTCTAATTCATTCGTATGATCCATTCTAATTCATTCGCACGATCCATTCTAATTTATTCGTACGATCAATTCTAATTCATTCGCACGAATGTATCCATTCTAATTCATTCATACGATCCATTCTAATTCATTCGTATGATCCATTCTAATTCATTCGTACGATCCATTCTAATTCATTCGTACGATCCATTCTAATTCATTCGTACGATCCATTCTAATTCATTCGTCCGATCCATTCTAATTCATTCGCACAAATGTATCCATTCTAATTCATTCGTACAATCCATTCTAATTCATTCGTACGATCCATTCTAATTCATTCGTAAGATCCATTCTAATTCATTCGTACGATCCATTCTAATTCATTCGTACGATCCATTCTAATTCATTCGCACGAATGTATCCATTCTAGTTCATTCGTACGATCCATTCTAATTCATTCGTATGATCCATTCTAATTCATTCGCACGATCCATTCTAATTCATTCGTACGATCAATTCTAATTCATTCGCACGAATGTATCCATTCTAATTCATTCGTACGATCCATTCTAATTCATTCGTACGATCCATTCTAATTCATTCATACAATCCATTCTAATTCTTTCACATGATCCATTCTAATTCATTCATAGGATCCATTCTAATTTATTCGTACAATCTATTCTATTTCATTCGTACGATCCATTCTTACTCATTCGTATGATCCATTCTAATTCATTCGCACGAATGTATCCATTCTAATTCATTCGTAATTCATTCGTACAATCCATTCTATTTCATTCGTACGATCCATTCTTACTCATTCGTACGATCCATTCTAATTCATGCGCACATTCCACTCTAATTCATTCATACAATCCATTCTAATTCATTCCGTACGATCCATTCTAATTCATTCGCTCGAATGTATCCATTCTAATCCATTCGTACGATCCATTCTAATCCATTCGTACGATCCATTCTAATTCATTCGCATGAATGTAACCATTCTAATTCATTCATTTGATCCATTCTAATTCATTCGTACGATCCATTCTAATTCATTAGCACGATCCATGCTAATTCATTCGTTCGATCAATTCTAATTCATTAGCACGATCCGTTCTAATTCATTCGTACGATCCATTCTAATTCATTCGCACGATCCATTCTAATTCATTCATAGGATCCATTCTAATTCATTCATACGATCTATTCTAATTCTTTCGCACGAATGTATCCATTCTAATTCATTCGCACGAATGTATCCATTCTAATTCATTCGTACGAATCCATTCTAATTCATTCATACAATCTATTCCATTTCATTCGTACGATCCATTCTAGTTCATTCGTACGATCCATTCTAATTCATTCGTACGATCCATTCTAATTCATTCGTATGATCCATTCTAATTAATTCGTATGATCCATTCTAATTCATTCGTACGATCCATTCTAATTCATTCATACAATCCATTCTAATTCATTCGCACGAATGTATCCATTCTAATTAATTCGTACGATCCATTCTAATTCATTTGTATGATCCATTCTTATTCATTCGCACGATCCAGTCTAATGGATTCGCACGATCCATTCTAATTCATTCGCACGAATGTATCCATTCTAATTCATTCATACGATCCATTCTAATTCATTCGTACGATCCATTCTAATTCATTCGCACAAATATATCCATTCTAATTCATTCGTACGATCCATTCTAATTCATTCGTACGATCAGTTCTAATTCATTCATACGATCCATTCTAATTCATTCGCACGATCCATTCTAATTCATTCGTACGATCCATTCTAATTCTTTCACACGATCCATTCTAATTCATTCGGTCGATCCATTCTAATTCATTCGCACGATCCATTCTAATTCATTCGTACGATCCATTCTAATTCATTCATACGATCCATTCTAATTCATTCGTATGATCGATTCTAATTCATTCGCACAAATGTATCCAATCTAATTCATTCATACGATCCATTCTTACTCATTCGTATGATCCATTCTATTTCATTTGTACGATCTATTCTAATTCATTCGTACGATCCATTCTAATTCATTCGTACGATCCATTCTAATTCCTTCGTACGATCCATTCTAATTCATTCGTACGATCCATTCTAATTCATTCATACAATCCATTCTAATTCTTTCACACGATCCATTCTAATTAATTCGTACGATCCATTCTAATTCATTCGTGCAATCCATTCTATCTCATTCGTACGATCCATTCTTACTCATTCGTACGATCCATTCTAATTCATTCACACGAATGTATCCATTCGTACGAATGAATTAGAATAGATTGTACGAATGAATTAGAATGGATCGTACGAATGAATTAGAATGGATCGTACGAAGGAATTAGAATCGATCGTACGAATGAATTAGAATGGATCGTACAAATGAATTAGAATAGATCGTACGAATGAATTAGAATGGATCGTACGAAGGAATTAGAATGGATCGTACGAATGAATTAGAATGGATCGTACGAATGAATTTGAATGGATACATTTGTGCGAATGAATCTAAATGGATTGTATGAATGAATTACAATGGATCGTACGAATGAATTAGAATGGATCGTACGAATGAATTAGAATAGCTCATATGAATGAATTAGATTGAATCGTATGAATGAATTAGAATGGTTACATTCATGCGAATGAATTAGAATAGATCGTACGAATGAATTAGAATGGATCGTACGAATAAATTAGAATGGATCGTGGGAATGGATTAGAATGGATCGTACGAATGAATTAGAATGGATCCACCGAATGAGTTAGAATGGATCATACGAATGAATCAGAATGGATTGTACGAATGAATTAGAATGGATTGTGCGAATGAATTAGAATGGATCGTATGAATGAATAAGAATGGATCGTACGAATGAATTAGAATGGATCGTGCGAATGAATTAGAATGAATCGTACGAATGTATTAGAATGGATCGTACCAATGAATTAGAATGAATTGTACGATCCATTCTAATTCAATTGTCCGATCCATTCTAATTCATTCGCATGAATGTATCCATTCTAATTCATTCGTACAATCCATTCTATTTCATTCGTACGATCCATTCTTACTCATTCGTATGATCCATTCTAATTCATTCGTATGATCCATTCTAATTCATTCGTACGATCCATTCTAATTCATTCGTATGATCCATTCTAATTCATTCGCACGATCCATTCTAATTCATTCATACAATCCATTCTAATTCATTCCTACGAGCCATTCTAATTCATTCCTACAATCCATTCTAATTCATTCGCCCGATCCATTCTAATTCATTCATATGATCCATTCTATTCGAATGGATCATGCGATCCATTCGAATTCATTCGCACGATCCATTCTAAGTCATTCATACGATCCATTCTAATTCATTCATACAATGCATTCTAATTCTTTCACTCGATCCATTCTAATTCATTCGTACGATCCATTCTAATTCATTCGTACAATCCATTCTATTTCATTTGTATGATCCATTCTTACTCATTCGTATGATCCATTCTAATTCATTCGTACGATCTATTCTAATTCATTTGTACGATCCATTCTAATTCATTCGTACAATCCATTCTATTTCATTCGTACGATCCATTCTTACTCATTCGTATGATCCATTCTAATTCATTCGCACGAATGTATCCATTCTAATTCATTCATACAATCCAATCTAATTCATTCCGTACGATCCATTCTAATTCGAATATTCATACGATCGTACGAATGAATTAGAATGGATCGTACGAATGAATTAGAATAGATTGTGCGAATGAATTAGAATGGATCGTACGAATGAATTAGAATGGATCGTACGAATGAATTAGAATGGATCATACAAATGAGTAAGAATGGATCGTACGAATGAATTAGAATGGATCGTACGAATGAATTAGAATGGATCATACAAATGAGTAAGAATGGATCGTACGAATGAATTAGAATGGATCGTACGAATAAATTAGAATGGATCGTACGAAAAAATTAGAATGGATACATTCGTCCGAATGAATTAGAATGGATCATACGAATGAGTAAGAATGGATCGTACGAATGAAATAGAATAGATTGTACGAATGAATTAGAATGGATCCAACGAATGAATTAGAATGGAACGTGTGAAAGAATTAAAATGGATTGTATGAATGAATTAGAATGGATCGTATGAATGAATTAGAATGGATCGTGCGAATGAATTCGAATGGATCGTACGAATTCATTCTAATTCATTCATACAATCCATTCTAATTCTTTCACACGATCCATTCTAATTCATTCGTACGTTCCATTCTAATTCATTAGCACGATCCATGCTAATTCATTCGTTCGATCAATTCTAATTCATTAGCACGATCCAGTCTAATTCATTCGTACGATCCATTCTAATTCATTCGCACGATCCATTCTAATTCATTCATAGGATCCATTCTAATTCATTCATACGATCTATTCTAATTCTTTCGCATGAATGTATCCATTCTAATTCATTCGCACGAATGTATCCATTCTAATTCATTCGTACGATCCATTCTAATTCATTCGCACGATCCATTCTAATTCATTCGTACGATCAATTCTAATTCATTCGCACGAATGTATCCATTCTAATTCATTCGTACGATCCATTCTAATTCATTCATAGGATCCATTCTAATTAATTCATACAATCCATTCTAATTCATTCGCACGAATGTATCCATTCTAATTCATTCATACGATCTGTTCTAATTCATTCACAAAATCTATTCTAATTCATTCATACGATACATTCTAATTCATTCACACGAATGTATCCATTCTAATTCATTCATACGATCCATTCTAATTCGTTCGTACGATCCATTCTAATTCACTCATACGATCCATTCTAATACATTCATACGATCCATTCTAATTCATTTGCACGAATATATCCATTCTAATTCATTCGTACGATCCATTCTACTTCCTTCGTACGATCCATTCTAATTCATTCGTACGATCCATTCTTATTCATACGTATGATCCATTCTAATTCATGTACGATCCATTCTAATTCCTTTGTACGACCCATTATATTTTATTCGTATGATCCATTCTAATTCCTTTGTACGATCCATTCTAGTTCATTCATACGATCCATTCTAATTCATTCGTACGATCCTTTCTTATTCATTCGCACGATCCATTCTAATTCATTCATAGGATCCATTCTAATTCATTCATACGATCTATTCTAATTCTTTCGCACGAATGTATCCATTCTAATTCATTCGCACGAATGTATCCATTCTAATTCATTCGTACGATCCATTCTAATTCATTCGCACGATCCATTCTAATTCATTCGTACGATCAATTCTAATTCATTCGCACGAATGTATCCATTCTAATTCATTCGTACGATCCATTCTAATTCATTCATAGGATCCATTCTAATTCATTCATACAATCCATTCTAATTCATTCGCACGAATGTATCCATTCTAATTCATTCGTACGATAAGTTCTAATTCATTCACAAAATCTATTCTAATTCATTCATACGGTCCATTCTAATTCATTCACACGAATGTATCCAGATCTTACGAATGAACTAGAATGGATACATTCGTGCGAATGAATTAGAATGGATCGTACGAATGAATTAGAATGGATCGTATGAATGAATTAGAATAGATAGTAGGAATGAATTAGAATAGATCGTGCGAATGAATTAGAATGGATCGTACGAATGAATTAGAATGGATCGTACGAATGAACTAGAATGGATACATTCGTGCGAATGAATTAGAATGGATCGTACGAATGAATTAGAATGGATTGTATGAATGAATTAGAATGGATCTTACGAATGAATTAGAATGGATCGTACGAATGAATTAGAATGGATCCTACGAATGAATTAGAATGGATACATTCGTGCGAATGAATTAGAATGGATCGGATGAATGAATTAGAATGGATCGTACGAATGAATTAGAATGGATCATACGAATGAATTAGAATGGATCGTACGAATAAATTAGAATGGATACATTCGTCCGAATGAATTAGAATGGATCATACGAATGAGTAAGAATGGATCATACAAATGAAATAGAATAGATTGTACGAATGAATTAGAATGGATCCTACGAATGAATTAGAATGGATCGTGTGAAAGAATTAGAATGGATTGTATGAATGAATTAGAATGGATCGTATGAATGAATTAGAATGGATCGTGCGAATGAATTCGAATGGATCGTACGAATTCATTCTAATTCATTCATACAATCCATTCTAATTCTTTCACACGATCTATTCTAATTCATTCGTAGGATCCATTCTAATTCATTCGTACAATCTATTCTATTTCATTCGTATGATCCATTCTTACTCATTCGTATGATCCATTCTAATTCATTCGAACGAATGTATCCATTCTAATTTATTCGTACGATCCATTCTAATTCTTTCATACGATCCATTCTAATTCATTCGTCCGATCCATTCTAATTCATTCGCACGAATGTATCCATTCTAATTCATTCGTACGGTCCATTCTAATTCATTCGCACAATCCATTCTATTTCATTCGTACGATCCATTCTTACTCATTCGTATGATCCATTATGGATACATTCGTGCGAATGAATTAGAATGGATCATACGAATGAGTAAGAATGGATCGTACGAATGAAATAGAATGGATTGTGCGAATGAATTAGAATGGATCGTACGAATGAATTAGAATGGATCGTGTGAAAGAATTAGAATGGATTGTATGAATGAATTAGAATAGATCGTATGAATGAATTAGAATGGATCGTACGAATGAATTAGATTGGATCGTACGAATGAACTAGAATGGATACATTCGTGGGAAAGAATTAGAATGGATCGTATGAATGAATTAGAATGGATCGTACGAATGAATTAGAATGGATCGTACGAATGCACGGTCCATGCTAATTCATTCGTTCAATCAATTCTAATTCATTAGCATGATCCATTCTAATTCATTCGTACGATCCACTCTAATTCATTCGCACGATCCATTCTAATTCATTCGTACGATCCATTCTAATTCTTTCACACGATCCATTCTAATTCATTCGTACGATCCATTCTAATTCATTCGTACGATCTATTCTAATTCATTCGCACGATCCATTCTAATTCATTCGTACGATCCATTCTAATTCCTTCGTACGATCCATTCTAATTCATTCATACAATCCATTCTAATTCTTTCACACGATCCAATCTAATTCATTCGTACGATCCATTCTAATTCATTCGTGCAATCCATTCTATTTCATTCGTACGATCCTTTCTTACTCATTCGTACGATCCATTCTAATTCATTCACACGAATGTATCCATTCGTACGAATGAATTAGAATAGATTGTACGAATGAATTAGAATGGATCGTACGAATGAATTAGAATGGATCGTACGAATGAATTAGAATGGATCGTGCGAATGAATTAGAATGGATCGTACGAATAAACTAGAATGGATACATTCGTGCGAATGAATTAGAACGGATCGTACGAATGAATTAGAATGGATCGTACGAATGAATTAGAATGGATCATACGAATGAGTAAGAATGGATCGTACGAATGAAATAGAATGGATTGTACGAATGAATTAGAATGGATCGTACGAATGAATTAGAATGGATCGTGTGAAAGAATTAGAATGGATTGTATGAATGAATTAGAATGGATCATATGAATGAATTAGAATGGATCGTGCGAATGAATTCGAATGGATCGTACGAATGAATTAGAATGGATCGTACGAACGAATTAGAATGGATACATTCATGCGAATGAATTAGAATGGATACATTCGTGTGAAAGAATTAGAATAGATCGTATGAATGAATTAGAATGGATCCTATGAATGAATTAGAATGGATCGTGCGAATGAATTAGAATGGATTGTACGAATGAATTAGAATGGATCGTGCCAATGAATTAGAATTGATCGAACGAATGAATTAGCATGGATCGTGCTAATGAATTAGAATGGAACGTACGAATGAATTTGAATGGATCGTGTGAAAGAATTAGAATGGATTGTATGAATGAATTAGAATGAATTCGTACGATCCATTCGAATTCATTCGCACGATCCATTCTAATTCATTCATACGATCCATTCTAATTCATTCATACAATCCATTCTAATTCTTTCACACGACCATTCTAATTCATTCGTAGGATCCATTCTAATTCATTTGTACAATCTATTCTATTTCATTCGTACGATCCATTCTTACACATTCGTATGATCCATTCTAATTCATTCGGACGAATGTATCCATTCCAATTTATTCGTACGATCCATTCTAATTCATTCGTACGATCCATTCTAATTCATTCGTACGATCCATTCTTACTCATTCGTATGATCCATTCTAATTCATTCATACGATCCATTCTAATTCATTCGTACGATCCATTCTAATTCATTCGCACAATCTACTCTAATTCATTCGTACGATCCATTCTAATTCATTCGTACGATCGTACGAATGAATTAGAATGGATCGTACGGAATGAATTATAATGGATTGTATGAATGAATTAGAATGGATACATTCGTGCGAATGAATTAGAATGGATCATACGAATGAGTAAGAATGGATCGTACGAATGAAATAGAATGGATTGTGCGAATGAATTAGAATGGATCGTACGAATGAATTAGAATGGATCGTACGAATGAATTAGAATGGATCGTACGAATGAATTAGAATGGTTATATTCGTGCAAATGAATTAGAATGGATCGTATGAATGTATTAGAATGGATCGTATGAGTGAATTAGAATGGATCGTACGAATGAATTAGAATGGATCTTACGAATGAATTAGAATGGATCGTACGAATGAATTAGAATGGATCGTACGAATGAATTAGAATGGATACATTCGTGCGAATGAATTAGAATGGATCGGATGAATGAATTAGAATGGATCGTACGAATGAATTAGAATGGATCGTACGAATGAATTAGAATGGATCGTACGAATAAATTAGAATGGATACATTCGTCCGAATGAATTAGAATGGATCATACGAATGAGTAAGAATGGATCGTACGAATGAAATAGAATAGATTGTACGAATAAATTAGAATGGATTCGTACGAATGAATTAGAATGAATACATTCGTGCGAATGAATTAGAATGGATCGTACCAATAAGTAAGAATGGATTGTACGAATAAAATAGAATGGATTGTGCGAATGAATTAGAATGGATCGTACGAATGAATTAGAATGGATCGTGTGAAAGAATTAGAATGGATTGTATGAATGAATTAGAATAGATCGTATGAATGAATTAGAATGGATCGTACGAATGAATTAGAATGGATCGTACGAATGAATTAGAATGGATCGTACGAATGAATTAGAATGGATACATTCGTGCGAATGAATTAGAATGGATACATTCGTGCGAAAGAATTAGAATAGATCGTATGAATGAATTAGAATGGATCCTATGAATGAATTAGAATGGATCGTGCGAATGAATTAGAATGGATCGTACGAATGAATTAGAATGGATCGTACGAATGAATTAGAATGGATCGTGCTAATGAATTAGAATTGATCGAACGAATGAATTAGCATGGATCGTGCTAATGAATTAGAATGAAACGTACGAATGAATTAGAATGGATCGTGTGAAAGAATTAGAATGGATTGTATGAATGAATTAGAATGAATTCGTACGATCCATTCGAATTCATTCGCACGATCCATTCTAATTCATTCATACAATCCATTCTAATTCATTCATACAATCCATTCTAATTCTTTCACACGATCCATTCTAATTCATTCGTAGGATCCATTCTAATTCATTCGTACAATCTATTCTATTTCATTCGTACGATCCATTCTTACTCATTCGTATGATCCATTCTAATTCATTCGGACGAATGTATCCATTCTAATTTATTCGTACGATCCATTCTAATTCATTCGTACGATCCATTCTAATTCATTCGTACGATCCATTCTTACTCATTCGTATGATCCATTCTAATTCATTCGTACGATCCATTCTAATTAATTCGTACGATCCATTCTAATTCATTCGCACAATCTATTCTAATTCATTCGTACGATCCATTCTAATTCATTCGTACGATCGTACGAATGAATTAGAATGGATCGTACGGAATGAATTAGAATGGATTGTATGAATGAATTAGAATAGATACATTCGTGCGAATGAATTAGAATGGATCATACGAATGAGTAAGAATGGATCGTACGAATGAATTAGAATGGATCATATGAATTCATTAGAATGGTTACATTCATGCGAATGAATTAGAATGGATCGTACGAATGGATTAGAATGGATACATTCGAGCGAATGAATTAGAATGGATCGTACGAATGAATTAGAATGGATCGTACGAATGGATTAGAATGGATCCTACGAATGGATTAGAATGGATACCTTTGTGCATATGAATTAGAATGGATCGTATGAATGAATTAGAATGGATCGTAGAATAGATCGTACTAATGAATTAGAATGAATTAGAATAGATCGTACGAATGAATTAGAATAGATCATAGGAATGAATTAAAATGGATCGTGCAAATGAATTAGAATGGATACATTCGTACGAATGAATTAGAATGGATCGTACGAATGAATTAGAATGGATCGTACGAATGAATTCGAATGGATCATACGAATTAATTAGAATGGATCCTACGAATGAATTAGAATGGATCGTACGAATGAATTAGAATGGATCGTACAAATGAACTAGAATGGATCGTACGAATGAACTAGAAGGGATACATTCGTGCGAATGAATTAGAATGGATCGTACGAATGAATTAGAATGGATCGTACGAATTAATTAGAATGGATCTTACGAATGAATTAGAATGGATCGTACGAATGAATTAGAATGGATTGTACGAATGAATTAGAATGGATACATTCGCGCGAATGAATTAGAATGGATCGGATGAATGAATTAGAATGGATCGTACGAATGAATTTGAATGGATACATTTGTGCGAATGAATCTAAATGGATTTTATGAATGAATTACAATGGATCGTACGAATGAATTAGAATGGATTGTACGAATGAATTAGAATAGCTCATACGAATGAATTAGAATGAATCGTATGAATGAATTAGAATGGTTACATTCGTGCGAATGAATTAGAATAGATCGTACGAATGAATTAGAATGGATCGTACGAATAAATTAGAATGGATCGTGGGAATGAATTAGAATGGATCGTACGAATGAATTAGAATGGATCCACCGAATGAGTTAGAATGGATCATACGAATGAATTAGAATGGATTGTACGAATGAATTAGAATGGATTGTGCGAATGAATTAGAATGGATCGTATGAATGAATAAGAATGGATCGTACGAATGAATTAGAATGGATCGTGCGAATGAATTAGCATGAATCGTACGAATGTATTAGAATGGATCGTACGAATGAATTAGAATGAATCGTACGATCCATTCTAATTCATTCGTACGATCCATTCTAATTCATTCGCACGAATGTATCCATTCTAGTTCATTAGTACGATCCATTCTAGTTCATTCGTACGATCCATTCTAATTCATTCGTACGATCCATTCTAATTCATTCGTATGATCCATTCTAATTAATTCGTATGATCCATTCTAATTCATTCGTACGATCCATTCTAATTCATTCATACAATCCATTCTAATTCATTCGCACGAATGTATCCATTCTAATTAATTCGTACAATCCATTCTAATTCATTCGTTTGATCCATTCTTATTCATTCGCACGATCCAGTCTAATGGATTCGCACGATCTATTCTAATTCATTAGCACGAATGTATCCATTCTAATTCATTCGTACGATCCATTCTAATTCATTAATATGATTCATTCTAATTCATTCGCACGATCCATTCTAATTCATTCGTACGATCCATTCTAATTCATTCGTACGATCCATTCTAATTCATTCGCACGATCCATTCTAATTCATTCGTACAATCTATTCTATTTCATTCGTACGATCCATTCTTACTCATTCGTATGATTCATTCTAATTCATTCGGACGAATGTATCCATTCTAATTTATTCGTACGATCCATTCTAATTCATTCGTACGATCCATTCTAATTCATTCGTACGATCCATTCTAATTCATTCGTCCGATCCATTCTAATTCATTCGCATGAATGTATCCATTCTAATTCATTCGTACGGTCCATTCTAATTCATTCGCACAATCCATTCTATTTCATTCGTACGATCCATTCTTACTCATTCGTATGATCCATTATGGATACATTCGTGTGAATGAATTAGAATGGATCATACGAATGAGTAAGAATGGATCGTACGAATGAAATAGAATGGATTGTGCGAATGAATTAGAATGGATCGTACGAATGAATTAGAATGGATCGTGTGAAAGAATTAGAATGGATTGTATGAATGAATTAGAATAGATCGTATGAATGAATTAGAATGGATCGTACGAATGAATTAGAATGGATCGTACGAATGAACTAGAATGGATACATTCGTGCGAATGAATTAGAATGGATCGTACGAATGAATTAGAATGGATCGTACGAATGAATTAGAATGGATCTTACGAATGAATTAGAATGGATCGTACGAATGCACGATCTATGCTAATTCATTCGTTCGATCAATTCTAATTCATTAGCACGATCCATTCTAATTCATTCGTACGATCCTTTCTAATTCATTCGCACGATCCATTCTAATTCATTCGTACGATCCATTCTAATTCTTTCACACGATCCATTCTAATTCATTCGTACGATCCATTCTAATTCATTCGTACGATCTATTCTAATTCATTCGTACGATCCATTCTAATTTCATTCGTACGATCCATTCTAATTCATTCGCTCGAATGTATCCATTCTAATCCATTCGTACGATCCAATCTAATCCATTCGTACGATCCATTCTAATTCATTCGCATGAATGTAACCATTCTAATTCATTCATTTGATCTATTCTAATTCATTCGTCCGATCCATTCTAATTGATTCGCACGAATGTATCCATTCTAATCCATTCGTAAGATCCATTCTAATTCATTCGTACAATCCATTCTAATTCATTCGTACGATCCATTCTAATTCATTAATATGATCCATTCTAATTCATTCGTACGATCCATTCTAATTCATATGCACAAAGGTATCCATTCTAATTCATTCGTACGATCCATTCTAATTCAGGATCGTACGAATGAATTAGAATGGATACATTCGTGCGAATGAATTAGAATTGATCATACGAATGAATTAGAATGGATCGTGCGAATGAATTAGAATGGATCGTACGAATGAATTAGAATGGATCGTACGAATGAACTAGAATGGATACATTCGTGCGAATGAATTAGAATGGATCGTACGAATGAATTAGAATGGATCGTACGAATGAATTAGAATGGTTCTTACGAATGAATTAGAATAGATCGTACGAATGAATTAGAATGGATCGTATGAATGAATTAGAATGGATATATTCGTGCGAATGAATTAGAATGGATCGGACGAATGAATTAGAATGGATCGTACGAATGAATTAGAATGGATCAAATAAATGAATTAGAATGGTTACATTTATGCGAATGAATTAGAATGGATCGTACGAATGGATTAGAATGGATCGTACGAATGAAATTAGAATGGATCGTACGAATGAATTAGAATAGGTCGTACGAATAAATTAGAATGGATCGTACGAATGAATTATGTTGAGTGTCCAAATTAGTATTATTGCCTTTCTAATTTTATGCATATCTTATTACTTTCTTGCGTAAAACATTCATATTACACATAAAGTGCATAAGCTTCTTTCCATCGTTGCATAATACAATTTTATACAGAAACATCGGTTTATTACTTTGCATTCATACATTATATAAATGGAAATTACAAAGACCGATAATCAATTATTATTTTTCACTATAAGGAACTGATGCATATCATCATTCTATGTATATTTCGCAGCAAATGGGATTCATCATCATCACGCGTAGCTACTATGGAGCGTGACCATCCAATGGGCATCATCACAATGCTTTGGTGGCGAACTTAAGGCGCTCGTCAATGATCGACAAGCGCACAAATTAAGAAGATGCAAATTATCAGAACGAGCACAAAGGAAATGCTCTTTACAAGATCGGCACACACAGCTCAGAAGTGAAGTACTAAAAGACAAGGCCCGAACTCGGAATACACCTAAGCTGGCCACCTTTTCTCTCTCTTCCATTCCCTTTTATCTTCAATAGCGCATTCGGTCCAATCGCACAAACCCGATTCCCTCTCATGACCTCTTCTTTTCTTTCTAAACCCAAGTCGCGCATTCCCATAGGTCTTTACATATCAAGCCCAGATCGGTCTTGCACCCAACCTCTTAGCCATAGATGTAACACCTGAGGTGTTAAATTTGAGAATAATAAAAATCCTCCCAGGGCTCTTTTCGTCTTTTTACCGTCAGACTTTCTTGCTGGGCTTTTTCCAGAATAATGGATCGTAAACCCATGAGATATTTTACATTCACTTTTTCTATATTTTCGAGCACGTCGTATTGGTGCGTCCTATGCAAGGATCGGGTGTATGCGCAACTTGTTTCGGCAGCCCGGTAGTTAAAACCCTAGAATTTCGATAATTAGCCCACTGTCGGTATTGTTTGGTTTACCACAGGAGATTGGGTGATCGGATCGTAGCAAGGCTAGATACATTGGGAGAGGCTCTGAAAGAGCTTTCCAATGAGCCTGAGCGGGGGTCGATCCGACACCCGGACAATGAGTTATTGTTATTTTAAAGTTCAGAGTATTTCCTTTATTGTGGGAGATCTACAAGTCAGAAAAATTTGTACCAAGTGTCAATGTGTTCGTGTCGATGAGACCTTTCCAACGGATCCTTTCGTGCCCATTTCTGACCTCCGGTTTGTTACTTATGGCTGATTATTCTTTTCAGCCAGGTAAGTCGATGGTTTGCACCCGGGTTCCAACCGAGCACAGTTCAGGGCTCGGGACCGAGCCCGATCAGCCCTATGACCTTTCTCCCAACCTTTTAGCTGGGTTTAGACCCCCTCGATCGCCCACCCCGGTAATTAAAATTTAAAATTCGGATTAGGGAGATCGGAAATATTTAAGACGATATGGCCAAATATTCTCCTCCATAATTCCCTCCTCTTTGTTAGGAAGCTCTAACAACCCGATCTTCCCAGCGTACGTGCCATAACCGCAGCCCCCCTCCCTTTTTGTTATGTGAACCGGGAGAGAGAGGCCAGGAGAGAACGGGAGGAATATATATATATATATATATATATAGAGAGAGAGAGAGAGAGAGAGAGTGAGAGATGGAGGGAGAGGACTAGAGAGAGGATCAGCGGCTTCATCTCTATCCCCGACTCCGGTGAGCACCGGTGAACCCGACGACACACCCAGGTCAGCCCTCCCCCCTTCCCGCCTCCTCTCTTCCGTCCGAACAAACCGAACCCGACCACACCCTCCTCCTCCTCCCAAACCCGCGGACCCCCCTCCGGCCAATGCCTTCCCGGACTCCGACGGTGCTCCGGTCCCCTCCTCCCGTGTCTCCTCCGTGGGGTGATACGCGGGAGACCGGCCGGGCACCGCCGGCGCACTCAAACCCGGTCACCCCGCCACCGCGCCGTCGTGCAAAAACCAGAGCACTGGTTTTTCCGTATAGAAGAAACAGCAGGGACCATTCTGTAATTAAAGTTTTATTACAGGTCATTTTGAAAGTATTAACACTGCAACCCGACCCGACTGCACAGTAAACCCGATCCATCAGACCCGACCTGTAGACCCGACCTGTTGACCCAGAACCGACCCAGCAGTGAACCGGTCTGGTTCACCTGAACCAGACCCGTAAACCGACCAGAAATTGGTTCAGCCGCCAATTCTTCGTCCGATCTCGGAATCGAACGAAACCAGCGGCATTTCGACCGGCTCGAAGAGACCAACTTGTTGAACTAGAATTTGTACAGTAATTTTACTATCTAGGATCCCTTTTTATCCATGGGCCCGATCTAGTCGGTGCACCGTGGTTTGATCGCCAATTCTCCGTCCGATCTCGGAATTGGACGAAACCAGTGGCATCGTGTTCAGATCATCGATGCCGATGTATAAAACCTATTTTAGGACCCTAGAGCCCCCTTTGACCTATTGAACCGATCGTAGGCCGGTTTTCACCGGTTCGACCCTAAAACCTCCGACCGAAGTCGGACTCGAGCGAGACCGGATCCCATGGGTCCCTCATCCCTAAACCAACCATTTTAGAACCCTAGTTTGAGTAATTTATAGATGTGACAACTTATACATTTTAAACCATGATGGTCAGTTTCTCCTTCGACGGTACACCGGACCGATAGGCGTGAGGAGCGTGGACTACCGAGCCATTCTCCAGGTGAACATGATTAATTCTATTCTAGTTAGAGTAGATTGTAGTTGTATCTATAAAATAATAAATAAAACCGTATGTGGCATAGTATGTCCAATGCATGCAGGCGGGAAACCGGTACTGCATGTGGGAGGTGGGCATACTATCCCTGGCCTCTGAATAATCATATATGTGATATTTTGATAGCTGTAACAGATTGACTCAACCTAGATTCACACTAGGATGCATGCAAACAAGTAGATACATGTACTGATTATTTATTAATATTCTGTTGAATGAGTCTGTTTGGTGACCTTGGGTCACGTGGTGCAGTCCAGTTGCTATTGAGCAACAAAGACTGGTGGTCTCAGTGGAGAGACCGGTGGTCTCAGTAGAGAGACCGGTTGTTGTACTTCCTCAGTCGAGGTTCTCTTCGCAGAGGGAAGACTCACTACTCACGGGCATGGGTAGGGGACCCGAGTGCACAGGATGGGAGGTGAACCACCGCCTGTGCATAATCCGAATCAAGTAGGTAGGGTCACAGGGTTGGGCAGGCGGTAAAGCCCCTAGTGGCCTAGTAGTCCACCCCTGGGTAATGACCCCTAAAAGCAAGGTGGGTGGGAGTGCCCCGTGGTGAAAGACCAAGCCCCCTTATGGCCATATGGGTATTTCTGGCTCTCCAGGTACATTTGGACCCAGGTTCTGTTGGCAGACCCAGTTAGAAAACTGCCGGTTCACTTTAGGAGTAGGTAGAACTAACCTTCGGTGATTAGTTGCATACTTTTAATCTGGATGCTTATTTGTCTTACATTTACTAGTTGTACTTGTACCATAGTAGAACTACCATATTAGCTAGCTGAACTATCTTATTTACAATATATGTATGTATATGTTGTCGCCCTCGTAGACTTCTAGAAGGGCAGGGTATGACTATGGTTTACCCTAGCTAGTTTAGGGTTAACGGTTCACTGAGTTTACCTAGTAAACTCACCCCGTTGTTGCACACTCTTTTCAGGTACCATAGATCCTTCTCAGGCGCTTCCTAGAGGAGCTTGATTAGCTATCGAGGGAGGATATTAGAGGTGTTAACTAGTTTTATTATTTTCAGTTGATTATGTAATAACTGTTGAACCATGTTTTAGATGCTCTGAATAATGCCAGAATCAGTAATATTTCTTTGGTAGGCTTCTCCTCAAAGCCGTCCCTCATCAGCTAGTAAGTAGTTAATGATAAGTTAGTAATAAATGACTAAATAATAAAATCAATCTCGCAACCTCATAACATTGACTTACCCTTAAAACCCCATCACCCCCGGGTTTGACTGGTTTACCCTTGTAGGGGACCCGAGTGCACAGGATGGGAGGTGAACCACCGCCTGTGCATAATCCGAATCAAGTAGGTAGGGTCACAGGGTTGGGCAGGCGGTAAAGCCCCTAGTGGCCTAGTAGTCCACCCCTGGGTAATGACCCCTAAAAGCAAGGTGGGTGGGAGTGCCCCGTGGTGAAAGACCAAGCCCCCTTATGGCCATATGGGTATTTCTGGCTCTCCAGGTACATTTGGACCCAGGTTCTGTTGGCAGACCCAGTTAGAAAACTGCCGGTTCACTTTAGGAGTAGGTAGAACTAACCTTCGGTGATTAGTTGCATACTTTTAATCTGGATGCTTATTTGTCTTACATTTACTAGTTGTACTTGTACCATAGTAGAACTACCATATTAGCTAGCTGAACTATCTTATTTACAATATATGTATGTATATGTTGTCGCCCTCGTAGACTTCTAGAAGGGCAGGGTATGACTATGGTTTACCCTAGCTAGTTTAGGGTTAACGGTTCACTGAGTTTACCTAGTAAACTCACCCCGTTGTTGCACACTCTTTTCAGGTACCATAGATCCTTCTCAGGCGCTTCCTAGAGGAGCTTGATTAGCTATCGAGGGAGGATATTAGAGGTGTTAACTAGTTTTATTATTTTCAGTTGATTATGTAATAACTGTTGAACCATGTTTTAGATGCTCTGAATAATGCCAGAATCAGTAATATTTCTTTGGTAGGCTTCTCCTCAAAGCCGTCCCTCATCAGCTAGTAAGTAGTTAATGATAAGTTAGTAATAAATGACTAAATAATAAAATCAATCTCGCAACCTCATAACATTGACTTACCCTTAAAACCCCATCACCCCCGGGTTTGACTGGTTTACCCTTGTAGTCAGATCCGGGGCGTGACAGCTGGTATCAGAGCTTAGGGATATGATCCTAAGGTTATCTTTAGGTTATTAGCCATTGTGATGATTTACTGTAAGGGTTCTTAGTAGCTAGTTGAGTATATCCTTAAGGTTTTAGTTTTGAGGATTTTATTACCTTTCTACCCTACTGAAGGGGACGCCTTTCAGTAGAAATGGTTAAGAGGGACGCTTCTTAACCTGGTGAAGCAAGTAATTGAATCCTCAACCCTATAGATGTGTTAGATTATTGTATTCTCTGCACAATTCCTCTTTAAGGTGTGTAGCTTGCTACCTCTTTCCTTGTTGTTTGGTAAGTTTTCGGGCTTAGTATCTAATATAAGAATCCCGTTTGTAGTAAGGCATGGTCTTACCATGTTAGGATCTTCTTGCACTAGGCATCCTTGCTTAACTTTGCAGATTATAGTTTTTAGTAGTAGATAATATTTGGATTACAGTTATAGGAGATCAATCTTATTAGATGAGTTAACCGTTGAGAGGCTTTTACTCATTGAGTTGTTTCGTATCTCTTGTCTTGGTGTAGTAATGGATATTGTGCTTGTCACGGATCCTTTGTCCTACGGGTATGAATTTCTCGTATATTTCGTAGTTCCGGAGCAGTAGATAATGTAGGTCCTATGTAAGAATTCTGTTACATGTTAAGATAGAAGGATGTTTGAGCTTTTAGATCTGCTACAGATGTTATCCTAGACTCTTTTCCGCAGTGTAGTTTTACCTTCCATAGTTCAGTAGTTCGTACTTCTAGTTCGCATAGTTAGAATAGGCATACCCTTATAGCTATTGCATTATTGTCTTAGGTATTGTTCTTTTTCTCATTACCCTTGCATGAGTTTTGTTCGACACTGGATTGACGCACTCTTACGTAGTCCCCAGATTTGTGGCTACCTTGGGGCTAGCATCGATGTGGACCGAGTATGTAAGAGATGTGTGCTTTCTATTGGCGACAATGAACTCATGGCCGACTTGATCATCCTGGACCTATAAGGGTTGGATGTCCTGCTCGGGATGGACTGGATGGCGACTTACCATGCGACTCTAGATTGCTTCTCCAAGAAGATCACCTTTCGTCCACCCGACAGCCCAGAGATTGTATTCGTTGGAGCGAGACTGGCTATCCTATATCTGATGCCTCGATGGAGGACTTGCCTTAGTCTTCTAGCTCAGTTGCTAGCGAGACCGAAGGTGTGAGTTCCTTGGAGCACTCCCCGATAGTTCAAGATTTTCTAGACGTGTTTCCAGACCAGCTCCTCGGTCTTCCTCCAGTGCGAGAGGTGGAGTTCAGTATCAAATTGCTTCCAGGAACGGCACCGATCTCTGTGGCCCCATATCGGATGGCACCGGCGGAGTTACGAGAGTTGAGTACGCAGTTAGAGGAGTTAAGGAGCCTTGGGTATATTCGCCCCAGTGTCTCTCCATGGGGTGCCCCTGTTCTGTTTGCTCAGAAGAAGGATGGCTTAAAGCGACTTTGCATTGACTACAGAAAACTGAATGCGGTCACGGTGAAGAACAGGTATCCTCTCCCGAGGATCGAGGATCTGTTTGACCAGCTGAAGGGAGCTCGGTTCTTCTCAAAGATTGATCTGAGGACCGGGTATCACCAGCTCAGGGTGAAGGATGAAGATATCTCAAAGACGGTGTTCCGGACACGGTACGGGCACTATGAGTTTCTAGTGATGCCGTTCGGTCTGACGAATGCCCCGGCAGCCTTTTATGGACTTGATGAACCGGGTCTTCAGGCCTTATCTTGATCGGTTCATCGTGGTCTTTGTCGACGACGTATTGATCTTCTCGAAGTCAGAAGAGGAGCATGCAGAGCATCTGAGGATTGCCCTACAGACATTGCGAGATCACCAGCTCTATGCCAAGCTCAGCAAGTGTGAGTTTTGGATGAGAGAAGTGAAGTTCTTAGGGCATGTGGTTTCAGAAGGAGGTATCTCGGTGGACCCAGCGAAGATCGAGGCAGTACTGAGTTGGGAGGCACCGAGGAATGTTTTTGAGATCCGGAGTTTCCTGGGTCTAGCAGGATACTACCGGAGGTTTGTAGAGGGATTCTCGAGACTGGCTTTGCCCCTGACTCAGTTGACAAAGAAGGGGGTGAAGTTCGAGTGGTTGGATGCTTGCGAGCAGTCCTTCCAGGAACTAAAGCGACTACTCACCACTGCCCCTGTTCTTACAGTACCAGTTAGTGGAAAGGGATACGTGGTCTATACAGATGCGTCTCAGTCTGGACTTGGAGGTGTGTTGATGCAAGATGGCAAAGCGGTAGCCTATGCATCGAGACAGTTGAAGCCTCATAAGCAAAACTACCCGAACCATGACCTGGAGCTTGCAGCGGTGGTGTTCGTGCTCAAGATTTGGCAACACTACCTGTATGGAAAAGCCTTCGAGATGTATTGTGATTATAAGAGTCTGAAGTATATTTGTACCCAGAAGGACCTGAATCTCCGATAGTGGAGGTGGATTGAGGTCTTGAAGGACTTCAACTACAACTTCTTCTATCACCCTGGGAAGGCTAATGTGGTGGCAGATGCACTCAGCAGAAAGTTCAGGAGCAAACTATCGTGGCTGATAGCTGACAGGCATGAGTTTCTTATAGCTGTGGAAGGGTATGACCTGATATTGAGAGGAGAGCCCTCATGTAACCGATTGCTCAGTATCCGGGCTCAGCCTACCCTGATCAAGCAAGTGATAGACTCTCAGGTTGAGGATGAGGAGTTGGAAGAGATGCGCTCTCGGCTGATTGGAGGAGAGGCAGTGGAAGACTGGTCGCTCGACTCTGAAGGTGGGCTAAGGTACAAAAGAAGGTTGTGTCTACCGAAGATCCAGGAGGTCCGAGAGAAAGTCCTTGCAGAGGCACATCGCTCTCGATACATGGTACACCCTGGAAGTACCAAGGTGTATCGGGACTTGAAGAATCAGTTCTGGTGGAACGGGATGAAGAAAGACGTAGCTGAGTTCGTAGCAAAGTGCCTAACATGTCAGCAAGTTAAGGCAGAGCACCAGAAACCTGCAGGACCCCTTCATCCGCTTCCAGTGGCTGAGTGGAAGCGGGAGCACATCACGATGGATTTTGTTTCAGGATTACCGCCGACCAGGAGGAGGCATGATTCAGTATGGGTGATTGTGGACAGACTGACCAAGTCTGCCCACTTTCTTCCAGTCAGGATTACTTTTTCCCTACCTGAGCTGAGCAGACTCTACATAGCAGAGATAGTTCGGTTGCACGGGATTCCGGTGAGCATAGTCTCAGATCGAGACCCCAGGTTTGTATCAGGATTCTGGAGGAGCTTACAGACTGCATTAGGGACCCAGCTCAATTTTAGCACGGCCTTTCATCCTCAGACGGACGGTCAGTCAGAGAGGACCATCCAGATCTTGGAGGACATGCTTCGGGCATGCTCTATAGACTATGCCGGTAATTGGGATGAGCACTTGCCACTAGTGGAGTTCTCATACAACAACAGCTTTCAAGCGAGCATTGGCATGGCTCCTTACGAGGCTCTATATGGGAGGCCTTGTCGTTCCCCTATCTGTTGGGCAGAAGTTGGAGAGCGTAGTCTTCTGGGACCAGAGTTGGTGCAGGAGACAACGGAGAAGATACAACTGATCAGGGAAAGGCTTCGTACAGCTTAGAGCAGGCAGAAGAGCTATGCAGACGTTCGTAGGCGACCTCTGGAGTTCGAGGTTGGAGACCATGTTTTCCTACGGGTTTTCCCTAAGCGTGGTGTCTTCCAGTTCGGAAAGAGGGGGAAGCTAGCGTCGAGGTTTACGGGACCGTTCGAGATATTGGATCGAGTGGGCGAGGTGGCATATCGCCTGGCCCTGCCACCACGCCTTTCAGCAGTTCACCCAGTGTTCCATGTGTCGATGTTTCGGAGGTACATGCCAGACTCGTCACACGTGCTGGATTGGCAGGACTTGGAGCTCAGTGCAGATGCCACATTTGAGGAGCGTCCAGTCCGTGTTTTGGCTTCGGAGGATAGGGTGCTTCGCACTAAGACCATCAGGATGGTCAAGATCCTTTGGAGTCATCGAGGCGAGGACGAGGCCACATGGAAGGTGGAGTCTGATATGTTGCACTTGTACCCTTATCTTTTCGATGCTTGATTCTATTTTCTGTCTAATTTTCGAGGACGAAAATTTCTTTAAGGTGTGTAGGTTGTAACACCTGAGGTGTTAAATTTGAGAATAATAAAAATCCTTCCAGGGCTCTTTTCGTCTTTTTACCGTCAGACTTTCTTACTGGGCTTTTTCCAGAATAATGGATCGTAAACCCATGAGATATTTTACGTTCACTTTTTCTATATTTTCGAGCACGTCGTATTGGTGCGTCCCATGCAAGGATCGGGTGTATGCGCAACTTGTTTCGGCAGCCCGGTAGTTAAAACCCTAGAATTTCGATAATTAGCCCACTGTCGGTATTGTTTGGTTTACCACAGGAGATTGGGTGATCGGATCGTAGCAAGGCTGGATACATTGGGAGAGGATCTGAAAGAGCTTTCCAATGAGCCTGAGCGGGGGTCAATCCGACACCCGGATAATGAGTTATTGTTATTTTAAAGTTCAGAGTATTTCCTTTATTGTGGGAGATCTACAAGTCAGAAAAATTTGTACCAAGTGTCAATGTGTTCGTGTCGATGAGACCTTTCCAACGGATCCTTTCGTGCCCATTTCTGACCTCCGGTTTGTTACTTATGGCTGATTATTCTTTTCAGCCAGGTAAGTCGATGGTTTGCACCCGGGTTCCAACCGAGCACAGTTCAGGGCTCGGGACCGAGCCCGATCAGCCCTATGACCTTTCTCCCAACCTTTTAGCTGGGTTTAGACCCCCTCGATCGCCCACCCCGGTAATTAAAATTTAAAATTCGGATTAGGGAGATCGGAAATATTTAAGACGATATGGCCAAATATTCTCCTCCATAATTCCCTCCTCTTTGTTAGGAAGCTCTAACAACCCGATCTTCCCAGCGTACGTGCCATAACCGCAGCCCCCCTCCCTTTTTGTTATGTGAACCGGGAGAGAGAGGCCAGGAGAGAACGGGAGGAATATATATATATATATATATATATATATAGAGAGAGAGAGAGAGAGAGTGAGAGATGGAGGGAGAGGACTAGAGAGAGGATCAGCGGCTTCATCTCTATCCCCGACTCCGGTGAGCACCGGTGAACCCGACGACACACCCAGGTCAGCCCTCCCCCCTTCCCGCCTCCTCTCTTCCGTCCGAACAAACCGAACCCGACCACACCCTCCTCCTCCTCCCAAACCCGCGGACCCCCCTCCGGCTAATGCCTTCCCGGACTCCGACGGTGCTCCGGTCCCCTCCTCCCGTGTCTCCTCCGTGGGGTGATACGCGGGAGACCGGCCGGGCACCGCCGGCGCACTCAAACCCGGTCACCCCGCCACCGCGCCGTCGTGCAAAAACCAGAGCACTGGTTTTTCCGTATAGAAGAAACAGCAGGGACCATTCTGTAATTAAAGTTTTATTACAGGTCATTTTGAAAGTATTAACACTGCAACCCGACCCGACTGCACAGTAAACCCGATCCATCAGACCCGACCTGTAGACCCGACCTGTTGACCCAGAACCGACCCAGCAGTGAACCGGTCTGGTTCACCTGAACCAGACCCGTAAACCGACCAGAAATTGGTTCAGCCGCCAATTCTTCGTCCGATCTCGGAATTGAACGAAACCAGCGGCATTTCGACCGGCTCGAAGAGACCCACTTGTTGAACTAGAATTTGTACAGTAATTTTACTATCTAGGATCCCTTTTTATCCATGGGCCCGATCTAGTCGGCGCACCGTGGTTTGATCGCCAATTCTCCGTCCGATCTCGGAATTGGACGAAACCAGTGGCATCGTGTTCAGATCATCGATGCCGATGTATAAAACCTATTTTAGGACCCTAGAGCCCCCTTTGACCTATTGAACCGATCGTAGGCCGGTTTTCACCGGTTCGACCCTAAAACCTCCGACCGAAGTCGGACTCGAGCGAGACCGGATCCCATGGGTCCCTCATCCCTAAACCAACCATTTTAGAACCCTAGTTTAAGTAATTTATAGATGTGACAACTTATACATTTTAAACCATGATGGTCAGTTTCTCCTTCGACGGTACACCGGACCGATAGGCGTGAGGAGCGTGGACTACCGAGCCATTCTCCAGGTGAACATGATTAATTCTATTCTAGTTAGAGTAGATTGTAGTTGTATCTATAAAATAATAAATAAAACCGTATGTGGCATAGTATGTCCAATGCATGCAGGCGGGAAACCGGTACTGCATGTGGGAGGTGGGCATACTATCCCTGGCCTCTGAATAATCATATATGTGATATTTTGATAGCTGTAACAGATTGACTCAACCTAGATTCACACTAGGATGCATGCAAACAAGTAGATACATGTACTGATTATTTATTAATATTCTGTTGAATGAGTGTGTTTGGTGACCTTGGGTCACGTGGTGCAGTCCAGTTGCTATTGAGCAACAAAGACTGGTGGTCTCAGTGGAGAGACCGGTGGTCTCAGTAGAGAGACCGGTTGTTGTACTTCCTCAGTCGAGGTTCTCTTCCCAGAGGGAAGACTCACTACTCACGGGCATGGGTAGGGGACCCGAGTGCACAGGATGGGAGGTGAACCACCGCCTGTGCATAATCCGAATCAAGTAGGTAGGGTCACAGGGTTGGGCAGGCGGTAAAGCCCCTAGTGGCCTAGTAGTCCACCCCTGGGTAATGACCCCTAAAAGCAAGGTGGGTGGGAGTGCCCCTGGTGAAAGACCAAGCCCCCTTATGGCCATATGGGTATTTCTGGCTCTCCAGGTACATTTGGACCCAGGTTCTGTTGGCAGACCCAGTTAGAAAACTGACGGTTCACTTTAGGAGTAGGTAGAACTAACCTTCGGTGATTAGTTGCATACTTTTAATCTGGATGCTTATTTGTCTTACATTTACTAGTTGTACTTGTACCAAAGTAGAACTACCATATTAGCTAGCTGAACTATCTTATTTACAATATATGTATGTATATGTTGTCGCCCTCGTAGACTTCTAGAAGGGCAGGGTATGACTATGGTTTACCCTAGCTAGTTTAGGGTTAACGGTTCACTGAGTTTACCTAGTAAACTCACCCCGTTGTTGCACACTCTTTTCAGGTACCATAGATCCTTCTCAGGCGCTTCCTAGAGGAGCTTGATTAGCTATCGAGGGAGGATATTAGAGGTGTTAACTAGTTTTATTATTTTCAGTTGATTATGTAATAACTGTTGAACCATGTTTTAGATGCTCTGAATAATGCCAGAATCAGTAATATTTCTTTGGTAGGCTTCTCCTCAAAGCCGTCCCTCATCAGCTAGTAAGTAGTTAATGATAAGTTAGTAATAAATGACTAAATAATAAAATCAATCTCGCAACCTCATAACATTGACTTACCCTTAAAACCCCATCACCCCCGGGTTTGACTGGTTTACCCTTGTAGTCAGATCCGGGGCGTGACAATAGAGCATTGCCCTTGAGCCCTCTTTAAATCCCCTCTGATCCACTCTTTTACATCGGGAGCCCAGCTCTCTTTTCTCAAAATCAATCACAGCCGTCCCTTCCATGCACATGCATGCAAAGGCCATTAGGTACTACCCATCAAGCCATCACAGCCATCCTTTGAAACCCAAGCCCAGCACTTCATTGAATCCCACTCATGCATGCATCCAACCCATGTAATCATCACCCTCTTTCAAGATCTGATTGCAACACACCCGTCCGTTCTATACTAGCTCATGCATGCAGCTTCCCAGATTTTGCTCTATCTCTCTTACACGACCGAACCCAGCTGAGCACAGCCCTCTCTACCTAACCAAACCCGAGCAACTCAGTCCCAGCCGTTCACCTCTCCATCTCGAGCCTACAGCCCCCTCGTGACCGTCTCACCTCATCAGATCACAGCCGTCCGTGTACCCAAGCCTAACCGAACATCTTTCCCTCTCTAACTAACCAAACCCGGCCAGATCTCTTTCCATATATATTATTCTCTCTCTAAATCTCTCTAAATCTCACCAACATCACAGCCGCTCAACCCATCTCCTATCTAACCCCAGCTGTACCCGAGCCATGCACGCACCCGAGATTCTCTCTCTAGACCTTTTCTCTTCCTTACCTTATTTGCATCCTGCGTCCCCCATTTCTCTCTCCTTAAATCTCTCCCCACTTGGAAACCATATAACCATCCCTACCCATTTACTGCCCATGCATGCAGTGATCCCGTCCTCTCTCTTTCTATTTTTTCTCTCTAAAATCTGTACAGCACCTCCTCTCATTTTCGATCTTCTTCCTCTCTCTTGCCTATTTCTCTCTCCCGTTCCTGATTTCTCTCTCTAACCCCGGGTTTCTCTCAACCGAACCATCACAGTCGTCCTTCACAAACCCGACCCGATTGCAGCCGTCCGATTGCTCATCCTTCCATGCATGCATGGCACCGATCCACCCAGCTGTAGCCCGGGATCCACTCTCTCTCTCTCTCTCTCTCTTCCATTTCTTTCTCTCATTTCTCTCTCTAAAACCGAAACCCAGCCGAGATCCCTTCCGGATATCATTAGGATCTCCAGCACCTACCACATCTCACAACCTCGTGCCCACCGCTCTCTCTCTTGCCACTCTTAATCACAATCGTTCAAAGCCATGCAGATCCTCATGATCTCCTTTCTCTCTCTTCTTTATATCTCACATCCCACCGATATCTCTCTCTATCCCGAGACCTTAATAGCCCGATCTTCTCTCTCTCTAGCCGCCCCACTTAGCAACCCAATCCCATGCGAGTCCAGCTGTACCCGGCCAGATCTCCTTCCATCTTTTTTCTCTACCCGATCCTTTCCCTAAACATCTGCCGACCCCTATTTTCCTCTCTCTAAAATCTTCCAACCCCAGCCTGGCTCCCGTCTCCCTCATTCCCGATCCTCTCTCTCGGTCATTTCTCTTCTTTCCTGTTTTGCTCTCCTCTCTCTCTCTAGTCCGACCCTAGCTCTCTCTCTCTCTCTCTCAATCTCCCTTAAATCATTCTCCTTTATTCTCCCTTTAGTTCATACCAACCCAAGACATTTTTACCAAATTCTATGCTTTGGGGTGCAAGCTGGAAGACACTATAAATGGAGCGACTTGGGCTTGAAGAAAGATGGACGGGAAGGAGGACCGACCCACCCCTCCCGCCAGGGAGGGGCATGCAGTTTTTCCAAGAGATTTTTCACCAGAATTCTGTAGAGAGAGTGCGGAGTGTGTGTGCGTAGTGCTGTAATTTTTGAATGAATGTTCTGCAGTAGTTGGGTGTAATCGTATTTTTTTTAATTCAATAGAAGTTGTTTTGTCATCTTTTTATTATGCACTTTATTTTCTTCGCAATGTTTTACTTTAATGATTTTTTCCGTTCTTGCATCATGCCCGACAAAATTCCCTCCCGCTAGGTAGAGGGATCCGATGCCATGATAAATAGTTAATTTCTCTTGTAAATTGCTCTCTATTGCGCTAAATGTTAACGCCTCTCAATTAATTGATTTTAATTATGGAGAGCTAGCTCTCCCGTGTTTCCATTCAATTGGGATTCGGGTGATACTTCACACTCCAATAGTTAATCATTGGTTAAGTAGGCAAACGATTAAATTTATTCTTTTCTAATTTTTATTATATAAATTCTCACAATTGAATTAGTTTTACTTCTTCACTATAAGAAGAATTCTATTCATAATATTGTGAGAATATTATATAATAAAAGTAGATAAAGTGGGCTTTAACTCTAAATCTTCCGCTTGAGACGGTAAAATTTCCGTTCTCAAGTGTGGATAAACGAGAGTAACATTGCAAGAGAAGTGACTCTTTACTATGGTTTACAAATCCCTCTCTTAGGCGGGATATTTCTTCTGTTTTATTTCAATTTGAATTATTAGTTTTCTGTATCTACTTTCTAAAATAAATCATTTTCAAAAATAATAAAAAAATCTAAACTTCATTCAATTCAATCTAGCTTCATTTGTGATATCTTCTTTAGGCATCAACTTACATATGGTTCGATCCTTACTTGCCCTTTACTTTTAAAGCACTCTGAGTTATATATGCAGGTATTGAGAATTTTTGATAAATAGCTAAAAACAACGACATAGCAAAAGGCATTCTATCAAATTAGAATGGATCGTAAGAATAAATTAGAATGGATACATTCGTCCGAATGAATTAGAATGGATCATACGAATGAGTAAGAATGGATCGTACGAATGAAATAGAATAGATTGTACGAATGAATTAGAATGGATCCTACGAATGAATTAGAATGGATCGTGTGAAAGAATTAGAATGGATTGTATGAATGAATTCGAATGGATCATATGAATGAATTAGAATAGATCGTGCGAATGAATTCGAATGGATCGTACGACTTCATTCTAATTCATTCATACAATCCATTCTAATTCTTTCACACGATCCATTCTAATTCATTTGTACGTTCCATTCTAATTCATTAGCACGATCCATGCTAATTCATTCATTCGATCAATTCTAATTCATTAGCACGATTCATTCTAATTCATTCGTACGATCCATTCTAATTCCTTCGTACGATCCATTCTAATTCATTCGTACGATCTATTCTAATTCATTCGTACGATCCATTCTAATTCATTCGTACGATCCATTCTAATTCCTTCGTACGATCTATTCTAATTCATTCGTACGATCCATTCTAATTCATTCGTGCAATCCATTCTATTTCATTCGTACGATCCATTCTTACTCATTCGTACGATCCATTCTAATTCATTCACACGAATGTATCCATTCGTACGAATGAATTAGAATAGATTGTACGAATGAATTAGAATGGATCGTACGAATGAATTAGAATGGATCGTACGAATGAATTAGAATGAATCGTACGAATGAATTAGAATAGATCGTACGAATGAATTAGAATGGATCGTACGAATGAATTAGAATGGATATATTCGTGCAAATGAATTAGAATGGATCGTATGAATGTATTAGAATGGATCGTATGAGTGAATTAGAATGGATCGTACGAATGAATTAGAATAGATTGTATGAATGAATTAGAATGGATCGTACGAATGAATTAGAATGGATCATACGAATTAATTTGAATGGATCATATGAATGAATTAGAATGGATCGTACGAATGAATTAGAATGGATCGTGCTAATGAATTAGAATTGATCGAACGAATGAATTAGAATGGATACATTCGTGTGAATGAATTAGAATGGATCGGACGAATGAATTCGAATGGATCGTACGAATGAGTAAGAATGGATCGTACGAATGAAATAGAATAGATCGTACGAATGAATTAGAATGGATCGTACGAAGGAATTAGAATGGATCGTACGAATGAATTAGAATGGATATATTCGTGCAAATGAATTAGAATGGATCGTATGAATGTATTAGAATGGATCGTATGAGTGAATTAGAATGGATCGTACGAATGAATTAGAATGGATCGTATGAATGAATTAGAATGGATACATTCGTGTGAATGAATTAGAATGGATCGTATGAATGAATTAGAATAGATTTTGTGAATGAATTAGAACTGATCGTACGAATGAATTAGAATGGATACATTCGTGCGAATGAATTAGAATGAATTGTATGAATGAATTAGAATGGATCCTATGAATGAATTAGAATGGATCGTGCAAACGAATTAGAATGGATCGTACGAATGAATTAGAATGGATCGTGCTAATGAATTAGAATTGATCGAACGAATGAATTAGCATGGATCATGCTAATGAATTAGAATGGAACGTACGAATGAATTTGAATGGATCGTGTGAAAGAATTAGAATGGATTGTATGAATGAATTAGAATGAATTCGTACGATCCATTCGAATTCATTCGCACGATCCATTCTAATTCATTCATACGATCCATTCTAATTCATTCATACAATCCATTCTAATTCTTTCACACGATCCATTCTAATTCATTCGTAGGATCCATTCTAATTCATTCGTACAATCTATTCTATTTCATTCGTACGATCCATTCTTACTCATTCATATGATCCATTCTAATTCATTCGGACGAATGTATCCATTCTAATTTATTCGTACGATCCATTCTAATTCATTCGTACGATCCATTCTAATTCATTCGTACGATCCATTCTAATTCATTCATCCGATCCATTCTAATTCATTCGCACGAATGTATCCATTCTAATTCATTCGTACGATCCATTCTAATTCATTCGTACGATCCATTCTAATTCATTCGTAAGATCCATTCTAATTCATTCGTACGATCCATTCTAATTCATTCGTACGATCCATTCTAATTCATTCGCACGAATGTATCCATTCTAGTTCATTCGTATGATCCATTCTAATTCATTCGTACGATCCATTCTAATTCATTCGCACGAATGTATCCATTCTAGTTCATTCGTACGATCCATTCTAATTCATTCGTACGATCCATTCTAATTCATTCGCACAATGGATACATTCGTGCGAAATAATTAGAATAGATCGTATGAATGAATTAGAATGGATCCTATGAATGAATTAGAATGGATCGTGCGATTGAATTAGAATAGATCATACGAATGAATTAAAATGGATCGTGCTAATGAATTAGAATTGATCGAACGAATGAATTAGCATGGATCGTGCTAATAAATTCGAATGGAACGTACGAATGAATTAGAATGGATCGTGTGAAAGAATTAGAATGGATTGTATGAATGAATTAGAATGAATTCGTACGATCCATTCGAATTCATTCGCACGATCCATTCTAATTCATTCATACGATCCATTCTAATTCATTCAAACAATCCATTCTAATTCTTTCACACGATCCATTCTAATTCATTCGTAGGATCCATTCTAATTCATTCGTACAATCTATTATATTTCATTCGTACGATCCATTCTTACTCATTCGTATGATCCATTCTAATTCATTCGGACGAATGTATCCATTCTAATTCCTTCGTACGATCCATTCTAATTCATTCGTACGATCTATTCTAATTCATTCGTACAATCCATTCTAATTCATTCGTACGATCCATTCTAATTCATTCGTACGATCCATTCTAATTCATTCGTATGATCCATTCTAATTCCTTCGTACGATCCATTCTAATTTATTCGTACGATCCATTCTAATTCATTCATACAATCCATTCTAATTCTTTCACATGATCCATTCTAATTCATTCGTACGATCCATTCTAATTCATTCGTGCAATCCATTCTATTTCATTCGTACGATCCATTCTTACTCATTCGTACGATCCATTCTAATTCATTCACACGAATGTATCCATTTGTACGAATGAATTAGAATAGATTGTACGAATGAATTAGAATGGATCGTACGAATGAATTAGAATGGATCGTACGAAGGAATTAGAATGGATCGTACGAATGAATTAGAATGGATCGTACGAATGAATTAGAATAGATCGTACGAATGAATTAGAATGGATCGTACGAAGGAATTAGAATGGATCGTACGAATGAATTAGACTGGATCGTACGAATGAATTTGAATGGATACATTTGTGCAAATGAATCTAAATGGATTGTATGAATGAATTACAATGGATCGTACGAATAAATTAGAATGGATCGTACGAATGAATTAGAATAGCTCAAACGAATGAATTAGAATGAATCGTATGAATGAATTAGAATGGTTACATTCGTGCGAATGAATTAGAATAGATCGTACGAATGAATTAGAATGGATCGTACGAATAAATTAGAATGGATCGTGGGAATGAATTAGAATGGATCGTACGAATGAATTAGAATAGATCCACCGAATGAGTTAGAATGGATCATACGAATGAATTAGAATAGATTGTACGAATGAATTAGAATGGATTGTGCGAATGAATTAGAATGGATCGTATGAATGAATAAGAATGGATCGTACGAATGAATTAGAATGGATCGTGCGAATGAATTAGCATGAATCGTACGAATGTATTAGAATGGATCGTACGAATGAATTAGAATGAATCATACGATCCATTCTAATTCAATCGTCCGATCCATTCTAATTCATTCGCATGAATGTATCCATTCTAATTCATTCGTACAATCCATTCGATTTCATTCGTACGATCCATTCTTACTCATTCGTATGATCCATTCTAATTCATTCGTATGATCCATTCTAATCATTCGTACGATCCATTCTAATTCATTCGTACGATCCATTCTAATTCATTCGCACGATCCATTCTAATTCATTCATACGATCCATTCTAATTCATTCATACAATACATTCTAATTCATTCCTACAATCCATTCTAATTCATTCGCCCGATCCATTCTAATTCATTCATACGATCAATTCTATTCGAATGGATCATACGATCCATTCGAATTCATTCGCATGATGCATTCTAATTCATTCATACGATCCATTCTAATTCATTCATACAATTCATTTTAATTCTTTCACACGATACATTCTAATTCATTCGTACGATCCATTCTATTTCATTCGTACAATCCATTCTATTTCATTTGTACGATCCATTCTTACTCATTTGTATGATCCATTCTAATTCATTCGTACGATCCATTCTAATTCATTTGTACGATCCATTCTAATTCATTCGTACAATCCATTCTATTTCATTCGTACGATCCATTCTTACTCATTCGTATAATCCATTCTAATTCATTCGCACGAATGTATCCATTCTAATTCATTCATACAATCCATTCTAATTCATTCCATATGATCCATTCTAATTCATTCGTACGATCGTACGAATGAATTAGAATGGATCGTATGAATGAATTAGAAATGATTGTGCGAATGAATTAGAATGGATCGTACGAATGAATTAGAATGGATCGTACGAATGAATTTGAATGGATCATACGAATGAGTAAGAATGGATCGTACGAATGAAATAGAATGGATTGTACGAATGAATTAGAATGGATCGTACGAATAAATTAGAATGGATACATTCGTCCGAATGAATTAGAATGGATCATACGAATGAGTAAGAATGGATCATACGAATGAAATAGAATAGATTGTACGAATGAATTAGAATGGATCCTACGAATGAATTAGAATGGATCGTGTGAAAGAATTAGAATGGATTGTATGAATGAATTAGAATGGATCGTATGAATGAATTAGAATGGATCGTGCGAATGAATTCGAATGGATCATACGAATTCATTCTAATTCATTCATACAATCCATTCTAATTCTTTCACACGATCCATTCTAATTCATTCGTACGTTCCATTCTAATTCATTAGCACGATCCATGCTAATTCATTCGTTCGATCAATTCTAATTCATTAGCACGATCCATTCTAATTCATTCGTACGATCCATTCTAATTCATTCGCACGATCCATTCTAATTCATTCGTACGATCCATTCTAATTCATTCGCACGATCTATTCTAATTCTTTCGCACGAATGTATCTATTCTAATTCATTCGCACGAATGTATCCATTCTAATTCATTCGTACGATCCATTCTAATTCATTCGCATGATCCATTCTAATTCATTCGTATGATCAATTCTAATTCATTCGCACGAATGTATCCATTCTAATTCATTCGTACGATCCATTCTAATTCATTCATAGGATCCATTCTAATTCATTCATACAATCCATTCTAATTCATTCGCACGAATGTATCCATTCTAATTCATTCGTACGATCAGTTCTAATTAGTTCACAAAATCTATTCTAATTCATTCATACGATCCATTCTAATTCATTCACACGAATGTATCCATTCTAATTCATTCATACGATCCATTCTAATTCATTCGTACGATCCATTCTAATTCACTCATATGATCCATTCTAATACTTTCATACGATCCAATCTAATTCATTTGCACGAATATATCCATTCTATTTCATTCGTACGATCCATTCTAATTCCTTCGTACGATCCATTCTAATTTATTCGTACGATCTATTCTATTTCATTCGTACGATCCATTCTTACTCATTCGTACGATCCATTCTAATTCATTCGTCCGATCCATTCTAATTCATTCGCACGAATGTATCCATTCTAATTCATTAGTTTGATCAATTCTAATTCATTAGCACGATCCATTCTAATTCATTCGTACGATCCATTCTAATTCATTCGCACGATCCATTCTAATTCATTCATAGGATCTTTTCTAATTCATTCGTACGATCCATTCTAATTCATTCGCACGAATGTATCCATTCTAATTCATTCATACGATCCATTCTAATTCATTCGTACTATCCGTTCTAATTCACTCATATGATCCATTCTAATTCATTCATACGATCCATTCTAATTCATTTGCACGAATATATCCATTCTAATTCATTCGTACGATCCATTCTAATTCCTTCGTACGATCCATTCTAATTCCTTCGTACGATCCATTCTATTTCATTCGTATGATCCATTCTAATTCCTTCGTACGATCCATTCTAATTCCTTCGTATCCATTCTAATTCACTCATACGATCCATTCTAATTCATTCGTACGATCCATTATAATTCATTCATACAATCCATTCTAATTCATTCGCACGAATGTATCCATTCTAATCCATTCGTACGATCCATTCTAATCCATTCGTACGATCCATTCTAATTCATTCGCATGAATGTAACCATTCTAATTCATTCATTTGATCCATTCTAATTCATTAGTACGATCCATTCTAATTCATTCGTCCGATCCATTCTAATTCATTCGCACGAATGTATCCATTCTAATTCATTCGTACGATCCATTCTAATTCATTCGTACGATCCATTCTAATTCATTCGTAAGATCCATTCTAATTCATTCGTACGATCCATTCAAATTCATTCGTACGATCCATTCTAATTCATTCGCACGAATGTATCCATTCTAGTTCATTCGTACGATCCATTCTAGTTCATTCGTACGATCCATTCTAATTCATTCGTACGACCCATTCTAATTCATTCGTATGATCCATTCTAATTAATTCGTATGATCCATTCTAATTCATTCGTACGATCCATTCTAATTCATTCATACAATCCATTCTAATTCATTCGCACGAATGTATCCATTCTAATTAATTCGTACGATCCATTCTAATTCATTCGTATGATCCATTCTTATTCATTCGCACGATCCAGTCTAATGGATTCGCACGATCCATTCTAATTCATTCGCACGAATGTATCCATTCTAATTTATTCGTACGATCCATTCTAATTCATTCGTACGATCCATTCTAATTCATTCGTACGATCCATTCTTACTCATTCGTATGATCCATTCTAATTCATTCGTACGATCCATTCTAATTCATTCGTACGATCGATTCCAATTCATTCGCACTATCCATTCTAATTCATTCGTACGATCCATTCTAATTTATTCGTATGATCAATTCTAATTTATTCGTTCAAATATATCCATTCTAATTCATTCGTACGATCCATTCTAATTCATTCGCACGATCCATTCTAATTCATTCGCACGAATGTATCCATTCTAATTCATTTGCACGATCCATTCTAATTCATTCCTATGATCTATTCTAATTCATTCGTATGATCCATTCTAATTCATTCTAATTCATTCGTACGATCCATTCTACGATCCATTCTAATTCATTCGTATATTCCATTCTAATTCATTAGCACGTTCCATGCTAATGAATTAGAATGGATCGTACGATCCAATCTAATTCATTCATACGATCCATTCTTACTCATTCGTATGATCCATTCTAATTCATTCGTACGATCCATTCTAATTCCTTCGTATGATCCATTCTAATTCATTCGTACGATCCATTCTAATTCATTCGTACGATCCATTCTAATTCCTTCGTACGATCCATTCTAATTCATTCGTATGATCCATTCTAATTCATTCGCGCAATCTATTCTAATTCATTCGTACGATCCATTCTAATTCATTCGTACGATCCATTCTAATTCATTCATACAATCCATTCTAATTTATTCGCACGAATGTATCCATTCTAATTCATTCGTACGATCTATTCTAATTCATTCGCACAATCTATTCTAATTCATTCATATGATCCATTCTAATTCATTCGCACGAATGTATCCATTCTAATTCATTCATACGATCCATTCTACTTCATTCGTACTATCCGTTCTAATTCACTCATACGATCCATTCTAATTCATTCATACGATCCATTCTAATTTATTTGCACGAATATATCCATTCTAATTCATTCGTACGATCCATTCTAATTCCTTTGTACGATCCATTCTAATTCACTACCTCGGGGGGCGGACTCCGGAGAAGATCACTGCTCCCGACTTTGCCTTCCAGCTGAAGGACGGGAAGACCGGCGCTATTCTGCTGAAGCAGAAGATCGTCCGGAAGAAGGAGGAGGAGATCGGCGCTATTCTGCCGATGCAGAACATCCCTCCTCCCTCCAAAGGGGCCAGCAAGGGGGCGGGGAGTTCGGGAGGCAACCCCCGCAAGAAGACGGTCCGGAGGCGGGCTTCGCCCATCCGCCTCAACGACCCCGACACGATCGAGATGCTCCGCCAGGAAGCGGACTCCGCGCCTCCACCACCTCCTCGCCCGGACGCCGGCCCAGGTCAGCCACCTGCCCCACTTCCCATTGTTCACCACAAGATTCAAATGGTCGAGCCCGACGACCCTAACGTCGACCTCCCGCTAACCATGGCGGAAGTCGAATCCGGGATGGCTCAGATTTTAATGGGCAACTTCCCCGGCGATCTGACCGTCCCTCTCCGTGTAGCAGTGCTGACGCCGGAGATGGAGGCCCGCGGGAAGAAGAAAGCCAAGCACGCGAGGCCCGCGCCTTCGAACGCCCAGACGGAGCTGCGGCGAAAAGCGCTGGAGGAGGTAGGCTTGGACTCGGAGCCCGAGTGGACGGACTCCTAATTCATTCGTACGATCCATTCTAATTCTTTCACACGATCCATTCTAATTCATTCGTACGATCCATTCTAATTCATTCGCACGATCCATTCTAATTCATTCGTATGATCCATTCTAATTCATTCATACGATCCATTCTAATTCATTCGTACGATCCATTCTAATTTATTCGCACAAATGTATGCATTCTAATTCATTCGTACGATCCATTCTAATTCATTCGCACGATCCATTCTAATTCATTCGTACGATCCATTCTAATTCTTTCACACGATCTATTCTAATTCATTCGTGGGATCCATTCTAATTCATTCGTACAATCTATTCTATTTCATTCGTACGATCCATTCTTACTCATTCGTATGATCCATTCTAATTCATTCGGATGAATGTATCCATTCTAATTTATCCGTACGATCCATTCTAATTCATTCGTACGATCCATTCTAGTTCATTCGTACGATCCATTCTAATTCATTCGTACGATCCATTCTAATTCCTTCGTACGATCTATTCTAATTCATTCATACAATCCATTCTAATTCATTCGTACGATCCATTCTAATTCATTCGTACGATCCATTCTAATTCATTCGTCCGATCACAAAGGTATCCATTCTATAATCCATTCGTAGGATCCATTCTAATCCATTCGTACGATCCAGTCTAATTCATTCGTACGATCCATTCTAATTCATTCGCTCGAATGTATCCATTCTAATCCATTCGTACGATCCATTCTAATCCATTCGTACGATCCATGATAATTCATTCGCATGAATGTAACCATTCTAATTCATTCATTTGATCCATTCTAATTCATTCGTACGATCCATTCTAATTCATTCGTCCGATCCATTCTAATTCATTCACACGAATGTATCCATTCTAATTCATTCGTACGATCCATTCGAATTCATTCGTACGATCATTTCTAATTCATTCGTACGATCCATTCTAATTCATTCGCACGATCTGTTCTTATTCATTCGCACAATCCATTCTAATTCATTCCCACGAATGTATCCATTCTAATTCATTCGTATGATCCATTCTAATTCATTCGCATGAATGTATCCATTCTAGTTTATTCGTACGATCCATTCTAATTCATTCGTACGATCCATTCTAATTCATTCACACGATCCATTCTAATTCATTCGTACGATCCATTCTAATTCATTCATACGATCCATTCTAATTCATTCGTACGATCCATTCTTAGTCATTGGTACGATCCATTCTAATTCATTCGTACGATCCATTCTAATTCATTCGCACGATCCATTCTAATTCCTTCGTACGATCCATTCTAATTCATTCGCACGATCCATTCTAATTCATTCCATTCTATTCATTCGTACGATCCATTCTTACTCATTGGTACGATCCATTCTAATTCATTCGCACGAATGTATCCATTCTAATTCATTCGTACGATCCATTCTAATTCATTCGTATGATCCATTCTTATTCATTCGCACGATCCAGTCTAATGGATTCGCACGATCCATTCTAATTCATTCGCACGAATGTATCCATTCTAATTCATTCATACGATCCATTCTAATTTATTCGTACGATCCATTCTAATTCATTCGCACAAATATATCCATTCTAATTCATTCGTACGATCCGTTCTAATTCATTCGTACGATCAGTTCTAATTCATTCATACGATCAATTCTAATTCATTCGTACGATCCATTCTAATTCACTCATACGATCCATTCTAATACATTCATACGATCCATTCTAATTCATTTGCACGAATATATCCATTCTAATTCATTCGTACGATCCATTCTAATTCCTTTGTACGATCCATTCTAATTTATTCGTACGATCTATTCTAATTCATTCGTACGATCCATTCTAATTCATTCGTACGATCCATTCTAATTCATTTGCACGATCCATTCTAATTTATTCGTACGATCCATTCTAATTCTTTCACACGATTCATTCTAATTCATTCGTACGATCCATTCTAATTCATTTGCACGATCCATTCTAATTCATTCGTACGATCCATTCTAATTCATTTGCACGATATGTTCTTATTCATTCGCACAATCCATTCTAATTCATTCGCACGAATGTATCCATTCTAATTCATTCGTACGATCCATTCTAATTCATTCGTACGATCCATTCTAATTCATTCGTATGATCCATTCTAATTAATTCGTATGATCCATTCTAATTCACTCATACGATCCATTCTAATACATTTATGTATCCATTCTAATCCATTCATACGATCCATTCTAATTCATTCATACGATCCATTCTAATTCATTCGTACAAATGTATCCATTCTAATTCATTCGTACGATCCATTCTAATTCATTCGCACGATCCATTCTAATTCATTCGTACGATCCATTCTAATTCATTCGTATGATCCATTCTAATTCATTCGTATGATCCATTCTAATTAATTCGTATGATCCATTCTAATTCATTCGTACGATCCATTCTAATTCATTCGTACGATCCATTCTAATTCATTCGCACAATCCATTCTATTTCATTCGTACGATCCATTCTTACTCATTGGTACGATCCATTCTAATTCATTCGCACGAATGTATCCATTCTAATTCATTCGTACAAATCCATTCTAATTCATTCGTACAATCCATTCTATTTCATTCGTACGATCCATTCTTACTCATTCGTATGATCCATTCTAATTCATTCGCACGAATGTATCCATTCTAAATCATTCGTACGATCCATTCTAATTCATTCGTACGATCCATTCTAAATTATTCGTACAATCCATTCTATTTCATTCGTACGATCAATTCTAATTCATTAGCACGATCCATTCTAATTCATTCGTACGATCCATTCAAATTCATTCGCACGATCCATTCTAATTCATTCGTACAATCCATTATATTTCATTCGTACGATCCATTCTTACTCATTCGTATGATCCATTCTAATTCATTCGCACGAATGTATACATTCTAATCCATTCGTACGATCCATTCTAATCCATTCGTACGATCCGTTCTAATTCATTCGCATGAATGTAACCATTCTAATTCATTCATTTGATCCATTCTAATTCATTCGTACGATCCATTCTAATTCATTCGTCCGATCCATTCTAATTCATTCGCACGAATGTATCCATTCTAAACCATTCATACGATCCATTCTAATTTATTCGTACGATCCATTCTAATTCATTCGAAAGATCCATTCTAATTCATTCGTACAATCCATTCTAATTCATTCGTAAGATCCATTCTAATTCATTCGTACGATCCATTTTAATTCATTCGTACGATCCATTCTAATTCATTCGCACGAATGTATCCATTCTAGTTCATTCGTACGATCCATTCTAATTCATTCGTACGATCTATTCTAATTCATTCACAAGATCCATTCTAATTCATTCGTGCGATCAATTCTAATTCATTTGCACGAATGTATCCCACACGATCCATTCTAATTCATTCGTACGTTCCATTCTAAGTCATTAGCACGATCCATGCTAATTCATTCGTTCGATCAATTCTAATTCATTAGCACGATCCATTCTAATTCATTCGTACGATCCATTCTAATTCATTCGCACGATCCATCCTAATTCATTCATAGGATCCATTCTAATTCATTCATACGATCTATTCTAATTCTTGCGCACGAATGTATCCATTCTAATTCATTCGCACGAATGTATCCATTCTAATTCATTTGTACGATCCATTCTAATTCATTCGTACGATCCATTCGAATTCATTCGTACGATCCATTCTAATTCATTCATATGATCCATTCTAATTCATTCATACAATCCATTCTAATTCTTTCACACGATCCATTCTAATTCATTCGTACGATCCATTCTAATTCATTCATACAATCCATTCTATTTCATTCGTACGATCCATTCTTACTCATTCGTATGATCCATTCTAATTCATTCGTATGATCCATTATAATTCATTCGTAGGATCCATTCTAATTCATTCGTACGATCCATTCTAATTCATTTGTACGATCCATTCTAATTCATTCGCAGGAATGTATCCATTCTAGTTCATTCGTACGATCCATTCTAATTCATTCGTACGATCCCTTCTAATTCATTCGCACGATCCATTCTAATTCATTCGTACGATCCATTCTAATTCATTCATACGATCCATTCTAATTCATTCGTATGATCCATTCTAATTCATTCGTACAACCTATTCTAATTCATTCGTACGAATGGATACATTCGTGTGAATGAATTAGAATGGATCGTACGAATGAGTAAGAATGGATCGTACGAATGAAATAGAATGGATTGCACGAATGAATTAGAATGGATCGTACGAATGAATTAGAATGGATCGTGTGAAAGAATTAGAATGGATTGTATGAATGAATTAGAATGGATCGTACGAAGGAATTAGAATGGATCGTACGAATGAATTAGAATAGATCGTACAAATGAATTAGAATGGATCGTACGAATGGATTAGAATGGATCGTGTGAAAGAATTAGAATGGATCGTACGAATGAATTAGAATGGATCGTGCGAATGAATTAGAATGGATCGTACGAATGAATTAGAATGGATCGTGCTAATGAATTAGAATTGATCGAACGAATGAATTAGCATGGATCGTGCATTCGTACGATCCATTCTAATTCATTCGTAAGATCCATTCTAATTAATTCGTACGATCCATTCTAAATCATTCGTACGATTCATGCTAATTCATTCGCACGATCCATTCTAATTCATTCGTACGATCCATTCTTATTCATTCATATGATCCATTCTAATTCATTCGCACAATCCATTCTAATTCATTCGTACAATCCATTCTAATTCATTCGTATGATCCATTCTAATTCATTTGTACGATCCATTCTAATTCATTCGCACGATCCATTCTAATTCATTCATACGATCCATTCTAATTCATTCATACGATCCATTCTAATTTATTCCTACAATCCATTCTAATTCATTCGCCCGATCCATTCTAATTCATTTATACGATCCATTCTATTCGAATGGATCATACGATCCATTCGAATTCATTCGCACGATCCATTCTAATTCATTCATACGATCCATTCTAATTCATTCATACAATGCATTCTAATTCTTTCACACGATCCATTCTAATTCATTCATACGATCCACTCTAATTCATTCGTACAATCCATTCTATTTCATTTGTACGATCCATTCTTACTCATTCGTATGATCCATTCTAATTCATTCGTACGATCCATTCTAATTCATTTGTACGATCCATTCTAATTCATTCGTACAATCCATTCTATTTCATTCGTACGATCCATTCTTACTCATTCGTATGATCCATTCTAATTCATTCGCATGAATGTATCCATTCTACTTCATTCATATAATCCATTCTAATTCATTCCGTACGATCCATTCTAATTCATTCGTACGATCGTACGAATGAATTAGAATGGATCGTACGAATGAATTAGAATAGATTGTGCGAATGAATTAGAATGAATCGTACGAATGAATTAGAATAGATCGTACGAATGAATTAGAATGGATAATACGAATGAGTAAGAATGGATCGTACGAATGAATTAGAATGGATCGTACTAATGAATTAGAATGGATCGTACGAATAAATTAGAATGGATACATTCGTCCGAATGAATTAGAATGGATCATACGAATGAGTAAGAATGGATTGTACGAATGAAATAGAATAGATCGTACGAATGAATTAGAATGGAATATACGAATGAATTAGAATGGATCGTACGAATGAATTAGAATGGATCGTATGAATGAATTAGAATGGATCGTACGAATAAATTAGAATGGATCATGCGAATGAATTCGAATGAATCGTGCTAATGAATTAGAATGGAATAGAATAGATTGTACGAATGAATTAGAATGGATCGTATGAAGGAATTAGAATGGATCGTACGAATGAATTAGAATGGATCGTACGAATGAATTAGAATGGATACATTCGTGCGAATGAATTAGAATGGATACATTCGAGCGAAAGAATTAGAATAGATCGTATGAATGAATTAGAATGGATCCTATGAATGAATTAGAATGGATCGTGCGAATGAATTAGAATGGATCGTACGAATGAATTAGAATGGATCGTGTGAAAGAATTAGAATGGATTGCACGAATGAATTAGAATGGTTCGTACGAATGAATTAGAATGGATCGTGTGAAAGAATTAGAATGGATTGTATGAATGAATTAGAACGTACGATCCATTCTAACTCATTCGTACGATCCATTCTAATTCCTTCGTACGATCCATTCTAATTCATTCGTACGATCAATTCTAATTCATTCGCGCAATCTATTCTAATTCATTCATACGATCCATTCTAATTCGTACGATCTATTCTAATTCATTCATACAATCCATTCTAATTCATTCGAACGAAGGAATTAGAATGGATCGTACGAATGAATTAGAATGGATCGTACGAATGAAATAGAATGGATCGTACTTATGAATTAGAATGGATCGTACGAATGAATTAGAATGGTTCGTACGAATGAATTAGAATGGATCGTTCGAAGGAATTAGAATGGATCGTGTGAAAGAATTAGAATGGATTGTATTAATGAATTAGAATGGATCGTGCTAATGAATTAGAATGGATCGTACGAATGAATTAGAATAGATTGTGCGAATGAATTAGAATGGATCGTACGAATGAATTAGAATGGATCGTAATAATGGATCGTACGAATGAAATAGAATGGATCGTACGAATGAATTAACATGGATCGTGCTAATGAATTAGAATGGATCGTACGAATGAATTAGAATAGATTGTGCGAATGAATTAGAATGGATCGTACGAATGAATTAGAATGGATAAATTTGTGTGAATGAATTAGAATGGATCGTACGAATGAATTAGAATGGATCGTGTGAAAGAATTAAAATGGATTGTACGAATGAATTAGAATGGATCGTATGAATGAATTAGAATAGATCGTCCGAATGAATTAGAATGGATCGTACGAATGAATTAGAATGGATACATTCCGTACGATCCATTCTAATTCATTCGTACGATCTATTCAAATTCATTCATACAATCCATTCTAATTCATTCGTACGAAGGAATTAGAATGGATCGTACGAATGAATTAGAATGGATCGTACGAATGAAATAGAATGGATCATACTTATAAATTAGAATGGATCGTACGAATTAATTAGAATGGGTCGTACGAATGAATTAGAATGGATCGTACGAATGAATTAGAATAAATTGTACGAATGAATTAGAATGGATCGTACGAATGAATTAGAATGGATCGTGCGAATGAATTAGAATGGATCGTACGAATGAATTAGAATGGATACATTTGTCCGAATGAATTAGAATGGATCGTATGAATGAATTAGATTGTACGAAGGAATTAGAATGGATCATACGAATGAAATAGAATGGATCATAATCTAATTCATTCATACGATCCATTCTAATTCATTCGCACAATCTATTCTAATTCATTCGTATGATCCATTCTAATTCATTCGCACGATCCATTCTAATTCATTAATACAATCCATTCTAATTCTTTCACACGATCCATTCTAATTCCTTCGAACGATCCATTCTAATTCATTCGTACGAACCATTCTAATTCATTCGTACGATCCATTCTAATTCATAAGTACGATCCATTCTATTTCATTCGTACGATCCATTCTAATTCATTCGTACGATCCATTCTAATTCCTTCGTACGAATGAATTAGAATGGATTGTATGAATGAATTAGAATAGATCGTACGAATTAGAATGGATCGTACGAATGAATTAGAATAGATTGCGCGAATGAATTAGAATTGATCGTACGAATGAATTAGAATGGATCGTACGAATGAATTAGAATGGATCGTGCTAATGAATTAGAATGGATCGTATGAATGAATTAGAATAGATCGTACGAATGAATTAGAATAGATTGTGCGAATGAATTAGAATCGATCGTACGAATGAATTAGAATGGATCCTACGAATGAATTAGAATGGATCGTATGAATGAATTAGAATGGATCATACGAATGAATTAGAATGGATCGTACGAATGAATTAGAATGGATCATATGAATGAATTAGATTGGATCGTATGAATGAATTAGAATGGATCGTGTGAATGAATTAGAATGGATCATACGAATGAATTAGAATGGATCGTACGAATGAATTAGAATGGATCAAACGAATGAAATAGATAGATACATTCATGCAAATGAATTAGAATGGATTGTATGAATGAATTAGAATGAATGAATTAGAATGGATCGTATGAATGAATTAGAATGGATCGTGCGAATGAATTTGAATGGATCGTACGAAGGAATTAGAATGGATCGTACGAATGAATTAGAATGGATACATTCGTGCAAAAGAATTAGAATGGATTGCATGAATTAGTTAGAATGGATCGTACGAATGAGTAAGAATGGATAGTACGAATGAATTAGAATGGATCGTGCGAATGAATTAGAATGGATCGTGCGAATGAATTAAAATGGATCTGGATATATTCGTGCGAATGAATTAGAATGGTCGTACGAATGAATTAGAATGGATCGTACGAATGAATTAGAATGGATCGTGTGAAAGAATTAAAATGGATTGTATTAATGAATTAGAATGGATCGTGCTAATGAATTAGAATGGATCGTACGAATGAATTAGAATAGATTGTGTGAATGAATTAGAATGGATCGTACGATTGAATTAGAATGGATTGTAATAATGGATCGTACGAATGTATTAGAATGGATAAATTCGTGTGAATGAATTAGAATGGATCGTACGAATGTATTAGAATGGATATATTCGTGCGAATGAAGTAGAATGGATCGTACGAATGAATTAGAATGGATTGTGTGAAAGAATTAGAATGAATTGTACGAATGAATTAGAATGGATCGTATGAATGAATCAGAATGGCTCGTAAGAATGAATTAGAATGGATCGTACGAATGAATTAGAATGGATACATTCCGTACGATCCATTCTAATTCATTCGTACGATCTATTCTAATTCATTCATACAATCCATTCTAATTCATTCGTACGAAGGAATTAGAATGGATCGTACGAATGAAATAGAATGGATCGTACATATGAATTAGAATGGATCGTACGAATGAATTAGAATGGATCGTACGAATGAATTAGAATAGATTGTGCGAATGAATCAGAATGGATCGTACGAATGAATTAGAATGGATAAATTCTTGCGAATGAATTAGAATGGATTGTATGAACGAATTAGATTGGATCGTATAAGTGAATTAGAATGGATCGTACGAATGAATTAGAATGGATCGTGCGAATGAATTAGAATGGATCGTACGAATGAATTAGAAACGATACATTCGTCCGAATGAATTAGAATGGATCGTATGAATGAATTAGATCTTACGAAGGAATTAGAATGGATCATACAAATGAAATAGAATGGATCATAATCTAATTCATTCATACGATCCATTCTAATTCATTCGCACAATCTATTCTAATTCATTCGTACGATCTATTCTAATTCATTAGCACGATCTATTCTAATTCATTCGTACGATCTATTCCAATTCATTCGCACGAATGTATCTATTCTAATTCAATCAAACAATCTATTCTAATTCATTCGTACGATCCATTCTAATTCATTCGAACAATCCATTCTATTTCATTCGTACGATCAATTCTTACTCATTCATATGATCCATTCTAATTCAATTGCACGAATGTATCCATTCTAATTCATTCGTACGATCCATTCTAATTCCTTCGTACGATCCATTTTAATGCATTCATACGATCCATTCTAATTCATTCGTACGATCCATTCTAATTCCTTTGTACCATCCATTCTAATTCATTCATACGATCCATGCTAATTCATTCGTACGATCCATTCTAATTCATTCACACGATCTATTCTAATTCATTCATACGATCCAATCTAATTCCTTCGTACGATCCATTCTTACTCATTCGCACAATCTATTCTAATTCATTTGTACGATCCATTCTAATTCATTCGTATGATCCATTCTAATTCATTCGTATGATCCATTCTAATTCATTCGCACGAATGTAACCATTCTAATTCATTCGTACGATCCATTCTAATTCATTCGCACGATCCATTCTAATTCATTCGTACGATCCATTCTAATTTATTCGTACGATCCATTCTAATTCACTCGCACGAATGAATCCATTCTAATTCATTCGTACAATCCATTCTATTTCATTTGTACGATCCATTCTTACTCATTCGTATGATCCATTCTAATTCATTCGCACGAATGTATCCATTCTAATTCATTCGTACGATCCATTCTAATTCATTCGTATGATCCATTCTAATTCATTCTAATTCTAATTCATTCGAACGAATGTATCCATTCTAATTCATTCGTACTTTCCATTCTAATTCATTCGCACAATCTATTTTAATTCATTCGTACGATCCTTTCTAATTCATTCGCACGATCCATTCTAATTCATTTGCATGATCCATTCTAATTCATTCATACAATCCATTCTAATTCTTTTGCACGAATGTATCCATTCTAATTCATTACGAATGAGTAAGAATGGATTATACGAAGGAATTAGAATGGATACATTCATGCGAATGAATTAGAATGGATGATACGAATGAGTAAGAATGGATCGTACGAATGAAATAGAATGGATTATACGAATGAATTAGAATGGATCGTACGAATGAATTAGCATGGATCGTGCTAATGAATTAGAATGGAACGTACGAATGAATTAGAATGGATCGTAGAATGGATCGTATGAATGAATTAGATTGGATCGTACGAATGAGTAAGAATGGATCGTACGAATGAAATAGAATGGATCGTACGTATCAATTAGAATGGATACATTCATGGGAATGAATTAGAATGAATCGTACGAAGGAATTAGAATGGATCGTACGAAGGAATTAAAATGGATCGTACGAATGAATTAGAATGGATACATTCGTGTAAAAGAATTAGAATGGATTGTATGAAGGAATTAAAATGGATCGTACGAATGAATTAGATGTACGATCCATTCTAATTCATTCGTACAATCCATTCTAATTCATTCGTATGATCCATTCTAATTCATTCGTACAATCCATTCTAATTCATTCGCACAAATGTATCCATTCTAATTCATTCGTATGATCCATTCTAATTCATTCATACAATCCATTCTAATTCATTCGTATGATCCATTCTAATTCATTCGTACGATCCATTCTAATTCCTTCGTACGAATGTATCCACTCTAATTCATTCGTACGATCCATTCTAATTCATTCGCACGATCCATTCTAATTCATACGTACGATCCATTCTAATTCATTCATACGATCCATTCTAATTCATTCGTACGATCCATTCTAATTCATTCGCACGATCCATTCTAATTCATTCATAAGATCCATTCTATTTTATTCGTACGATCCATTCTAATTCATTCGCACGATCCATTCTAATTCATTCATACGATCCAATCTAATTCATTCATACGATCCATTCTAATTCATTAATACGATCCAATCTAATTCATTCATATGATCCATTCTAATTCCTTCGTACGATCCATTCTAATTCATACGATCCATTCTAATTCATTCATACGATCCATTATAATTCATTCGTACGATCCATTCTAATTCATTCGTACGATCCATTCTAATTCATTAATACGATCCAATCTAATTCATTCATACGATCCATTCTAATTCCTTCGTACGATCCATTCTAATTCCTTCATACGAATGTATCAACTCTAATTCATTCGTACGATCCATTCTAATTCATTCGCATGATACATTCTAATTAATTAGTACGATCCATTCTAATTCATTCGCACGATCCATTCTAATTCATTCGTCGTACGAAGGAATGGATCGTACGAATAAATTAGATTGGATCGTATGAATGAATTAGAATGGATCGTGCGAATGAATTGGACTGGATCGTACGAATGAATTCGAATGGCTTGTATGAATGAATTAGAATGGATCGTACGGATGAATTACAATGGATACATTCGTGCGAATGAATTAGAATGGATCATACGAATGAATTAGAATGGATCGTACAAATGAATTAGAATGGATTGTGCGAATGAATTAGAATGGATCGTACGTATGAATTAGAATGGATACATTCATGGGAATGAATAAGAATGGATCGTATGGATCGTCATTCTAATTCATTCGTATGATCCATTCTAATTCATTTGTATCCATTCTATTTCATTCGCATGATCCATTCTAATTCATTCGCGCAATCTATTTTAATTCATTCGTACGATCCATTCTAATTCATTCATACAATCCATTCAAATTTATTCGCACGAATGTATCCATTCTAATTCATTTGCACGATCCATTCTAATTCATTCCTATGATCTATTCTAATTCATTCGTACGATCCATTCTAATTCATTCTAATTGATTTGTACGATCCATTCTAATTCATTCGTATATTCCATTCTAATTCATTAGCACGATCCATGCTAATGAATTAGAATGGATCGTATGATCCAATCTAATTCATTCATACGATCCATTCTTACTCATTCGTATGATCCATTCTAATTCAATCGTACGATCCATTCTAATTCATTCGTACGATCCATTCTAATTCCTTCGTATGATCCATTCTAATTCATTCGTACGATCCATTCTAATTCATTCCTACGATCATTTCTAATTCCTTCGTACGATCCATTCTAATTCATTCGAACGATCCATTCTAATTCATTCGCGCAATCTATTTTAATTCATTCGTACGATCCATTCTGATTCATTCGTACGATCCATTCTAATTCATTCATACAATCCATTCTAATTTATTCGCACGAATGTATCCATTCTAATTCATTCGTACGATCCATTCTAATTCATTAATATGATCCATTCTAATTCATTCGTACGATCCATTCTAATTCATTCGTAGGATCCATTCTAATTCATTCGTACAATCTATTCTATTTCATTCATACGATCCATTCTTACTCATTCGTATGATCCATTCTAATTCATTCGGACGAATGTATTCATTCTAATTTATTCGTACGATCCATTCTAATTAATTCGTACGATCCATTCTAATTTATTCGTACGATCCATTCTTAATCATTCGTATGATCCATTCTAATTCATTCGTACGATCCATTCTAATTCATTCGTACGATCGATTCTAATTCATTCGCACTATCCATTCTAATTCATTCGTACGATCCATTCTAATTCATTCGTATGATCCATTCTAATTTATTCGTTCAAATATATCCATTCTAATTCATTCATACGATCCATTCTAATTCATTCGTACGGTCCATTCTAATCCATTCGCACAATCCATTCTATTTCATTCGTACGATCCATTCTTACTCATTCGTATGATCCATTATGCATACATTCGTGCGAATGAATTAGAATGGATCAAACGAATGAGTAAGAATGGATCGTACGAATGAAATAGAATGGATTGTGCGAATGAATTAGAATGGATCGTACGAATGAATTAGAATGGATCGTGTGAAAGAATTAGAATGGATCATGCTAATGAATTAGAATGGATCGTACGAATGGATTAGAATGGATACATTCGAGCGAATGAATTAGAATGGATCGTACGAATGAATTAGAATGGATCATACGAATGAGTAAGAATGGATCGTACGAATGAATTAGAATGGATCGTACGAATGAATTAGAATGGATCGTATTAATAAATTAGAATGGATACATTCGTCCGAATTAATTAGAATGGATCATACGAATGAGTAAGAATGGATCGTACGAATGAAATAGAATAGATCGTACGAATGAATTAGAATGGAATATACGAATGAATTAGAATGGATCGCACGAATGAATTAGAATGGATCGTATGAATGAATTAGAATGGATCGTACGAATGAATTAGAATGGATCGTACGATCCATTCTAATTCATTCAAACAATCCATTCTAATTCATTCGCACGAATGTATCCATTCTAATCCATTCGTACGATCCATTCTAATCCATTCGTACGATCCATTCTAATTCATTCGCACAAATGTATCCATTCTAATTCATTCGTACGATCCATTCTAATTCATTCGTACGATCCATTCTAATTCATTCGTATGATCCATTCTAATTAAATCGTATGATCCATTCTAATTCATTCGTACGATCCATTCTAATTCATTTGTACGATCCATTCTAATTCATTCGTACGATCCATTCTAATTCATTCGTAGGATCCATTCTAATTAATTCGTATGATCCATTCTAATTCATTCGTACGATCCATTCTAATTCATTCGTACGATCCATTCTAATTCATTCGCACAATCCATTCTATTTCATTCGTACGATCCATTCTTACTCATTGGTACGATCCATTCTAATTCATTCGCACGAATGTATCCATTCTAATTCATTTGTACGAATCCATTCTAATTCATTCGTACAATCCATTCTATTTCATTCGTACGATCCATTCTTACTCATTCGTATGATCCATTCTAATTCATTCGCATGAATGTATCCATCCTAAATCATTCGTACGATCCATTCTAATTCATTCGTACGATCCATTCAAAATCATTCGTACAATCCATTCTATTTCATTCATACGATCAATTCTAATGCATTCTAATTCATTCTATTTCATTCGTACGATCCGTTCTAATTCACTTATACGATCCATTCTAATTCATTCATACGATCCATTCTAATTCATTTGCATGAATATATCCATTCTAATTCATTCGTACGATCCATTCTAATTCCTTCGTACGATCCGTTCTAATTCATTCGTACGATCCGTTCTATTTCATTCGTACGATCCATTCTAATTCATTCGTACGATCCATTCTAATTCCATCGTATCCATTCTAATTCACTCATACGACCCATTCTAATTCATTCATACGATCTATTCTAATTCATTCATACAATCCATTCTAATTCTTTCACACGATCCATTCTAATTCATTCGTACGATCCATTCTAATTCATTCGCACAATCCATTCTATTTCATTCGTACAATCCATTCTGACTCATTGGTACGATCCATTCTAATTCATTCGCACGAATGTATCCATTCTAATTCATTCGTACGAATCCATTCTAATTCATTCGTACAATCTATTCTATTCCATTCTAATTCATTAGCACGATCCATTCTAATTCATTCGTACGATCCATTCTAATTCATTCGTACGATCCATTCTAATTCATTCATACGATCCATTCTTACTCATTCGTACGATCCATTCTAATTCATTCGTCCGATCCATTCTAATTCATTCGCACGAATGTATCCATTCTAATTCATTCGTTCGATCAATTCTAATTCATTAGCACGATCCATTCTAATTCATTCGTACGATCCATTCTAATTCATTCGCACGATCCATTCTAATTCAATCATAGGATCCATTCTAATTCATTCGTACGATCCATTCTAATTCATTCGCACAATCCATTCTATTTCATTCGTACGATCCATTCTTACTAATTGGTACGATCCATTCTAATTCATTCGCACGAATGTATCCATTCTAATTCATTCGTACGAATCCATTCTAATTCATTCGTACAATCTAGTCTATTTCATTCGTACGATCCATTCTAATTCATTCGGACGAATGTATCCATTCTAATTTATTCGTACGATCCATTCTAATTCATTCGTACGATCCATTCTAATTCATTCGTCCGATCCATTCTAATTCATTCGCACGAATGTATCCATTCTAATTCATTCGTACGATCCATTCTAATTCATTCGTCAGATCCATTCTAATTTATTCGTACGCTCCATTCTAATTCATTTGTACGATCCATTCTAATTCATTCGTACGATCCATTCTAATTGATTCGCACGAATGTATCCATTCTAATTCATTCGTACAATCCATTCTATTTCATTCGTACGATCATTTCTTACTCATTCGTATGATCCATTCTAATTCATTTGTATGATCCATTCTAATTCATTCGTACGGTCCATTCTAATTCATTCGTACGATCCATTCTAATTCATTCGCACGATCCATTCTAATTCATTCATACGATCCATTCTAATTCATTCATACGATCCTTTCTAATTCATTCCTACAATCCATTCTAATTCATTTGCCTGATCCATTCTAATTCATTCATACGATCCATTCTATTCGAATGGATCATGTGATCCATTCGAATTCATTCGCACGATCCATTCTAATTCATTCATACGATCCATTCTAATTCATTCATACAATGCATTCTAATTCTTTCACACGATCCATTCTAATTCATTCGTACGATCCATTCTAATTCATTCGTACAATCCATTCTATTTCATTTGTACGATCCATTCTTACTCATTCGTATGATCCATTCTAATTCATTCGTACGATCCATTCTAATTCATTTGTATGATCCATTCTAATTCATTCGTACAATCCATTCTATTTCATTCGTACGATCCATTCTTACTCATTCGTATGATCCATTCTAATTCATTCGCACGAATGTATCCATTCTAATTCATTCATGCAATCCATTCTAATTCATTCCGTACGATCCATTCTAATTCATTCGTACGATCGTACGAATGAATTAGAATGGATCGTACGAATGAATTAGAATAGATTGTGCGAATGAATTAGAATGGATCGTACGAATGAAATAGAATGGATCATATGAATGAATTAGAATGGATCATACGAATGAGTAAGGATGGATCGTACGAATGAATTAGAATGGATCGTACGAATGAATTAGAATGGATCGTACGAATAAATTAGAATGGATACATTCGTCCGAATGAATTAGAATGGATCATACGAATGAGTAAGAATGGATCGTACGAATGAAATAGAATAGATTGTACGAATGAATTAGAATGGATCCTACGAATGAATTAGAAAGGATTGTGTGAAAGAATTAGAATGGATTGTATGAATGAATTAGAATGGATCGTATGAATGAATTAGAATGGATCGTGCGAATGAATTCGAATGGATTGTACGAATTCATTCTAATTCATTCATACAATCCATTCTAATTCTTTCACACGATCCATTCTAATTCATTCGTACGTTCCATTCTAATTCATTAGCACGATCCATGCTAATTCATTCGTTCGATCAATTCTAATTCATTAGCACGATCCATTCTAATTCATTCGCACGATCCATTCTAATTCATTCGCACGATCCATTCTAATTCATTCATAGGATCCATTCTAATTCATTCATACGATCTATTCTAATTCTTTCGCACGAATGTATCCATTCTAATTCATTCGCACGAATGTATCCATTCTAATTCATTCGTACGATCCATTCTAATTCATTCGTACGATCCATTCGAATTCATTCGCACGATTCATTCTAATTCATTCATATGATCCATTCTAATTCATTCATACAATCCATTCTAATTCTTTCACACGATCCATTCTAATTCATTCGTACGATCCATTCTAATTCATTCGTACAATCCTTTCTATTTCATTCGTACAATCCATTCTTACTCATTCGTATGATCCATTCTAATTCATTCGTATGATCCATTCTAATTCATTTGTACGATCCATTCTAATTCATTCGTATGATCCATTCTAATTCATTCGTACGATCCATTATAATTCATTCGTACGAATGTATCCATTCTAATTCATTTGCACGATCCATTCTAATTCATTCCTATGATCTATTCTAATTCATTCATACGATCCATTCTAATTCATTCTAATTCATTCGTACGATCCATTCTAATTCATTCATACGATCCATTCTAATTCATATGCACAAAGGTATCCATTCTAATCCATTCGTAGGATCCATTCTAATCCATTCGTACGATCCATTCTAATTCATTCGTACGATCCATTCTAATTCATTCGCTCGAATGTATCCATTCTAATCCATTCGTACGATCCATTCTAATCCATTCGTACGATCCATTCTAATTCATTCGCATGAATGTAACCATTCTAATGAATTCATATGATCCATTCTAATTCATTCGTACAATCCATTTTAATTCATTCATCCGATCCATTCTAATTCATTCGCACGAATGTATCCATTCTAATTCATTCGTACGATCCATTCTAATTCATTTGTATGATCCATTCTAATTCATTCGTAAGATCCATTCTAATTCATTCGTACGATCCATTCTAATTCATTCTAATTCATTCGTACGATCGTACGAATAAATTAGAATGGATCATACGGAATGAATTAGAATGGATCGTACGAATGAATTAGAATGGATCGTACGAATGAACTAGAATGGATACATTCGTGCGAATGAATTAGAATGGATCGTATGAATAAATTAGAATGGATCGTACGTGTTGGGGGTAGCTGAAATCTGCTTTGGAGTTCGCCCCCCCTCTCTGCGCTCACCAAATCACCTTGACAGGGAGCGAGATCCATATTGGGCTGTAGGGGCCTTGGACTAAAAGCTCGCTCAGGAGCTCGCCCAAGCTCGTGCAGGAGTTCGCTGGAAATGGCAGCGGGAGTTAGACCGTCATGCATGCAAAGATACCGGTACCACAATCGCCCCTAGCTCTCGCAGGGGCTCGCCCAAGCTCGCGCAGGAGCTCGCCCAAGCTCGCGCAGGAGCTCGCCCAGGGAGCGAGCTCCGCGTTGGGCCGAAGGGGCCTAGGCAAAGAGCTCGCTCAGGAGCTCGCCCAAGTTCGCTCAGGAGCTCGATCAAGCTCGCTCAGGAGCTCGCCCAAGTTCGCTCAGGAGCTCGATCAAACTCGCTCAGGAGCTCGCCCAAACTCGCTCAGGAGCTCGCCCAAGCTCGCTCAGGAGCTCGCCAGTTTATCGAAGAGGTCGCTCCCGCGAGGTCCGGCACTTGATAGATGTGGAAGAGAGGGCGGAGCAATGGAGGGCGAGCTCACCTTGGCTCCCCACCAGAGGTCGCCCACAGTGCACGAAGACCTCCCAGACTTGAATATTCCAGAATAGCCAGTTGGCAGCAACAAGAAAGATGCTCTCCCCCACTCAAACCGCTTGGCAGGCTCAACGACAAAGAATGTCAGGGCGTGAGTACCAAGGACTGTTAGAGACCCACGCGAGCCGGATCGTGGGGGTCTAAAAGGCTCTGGAAGAATCTCCACGTGTCGGGCCACGGTAGGCCGCTGATTGCTATAAATACTCACCCCCAGGCTCCATAATACAGGTTGGAAAACCTTTTCCCTACCACTTTCGTCCACAAAAGCTTGCCGTTGTGCACCTGAGACTGACTTGAGCGTCGGAGGGTCTGCGCTCCTACGGGAGCCAGCCGTTCTCACGCTTTTTCTTCGCCTTGTAGGTAGCCCGCACGGACCAGCGAAAACATCCCCCGAACAGTACGAATGAATTAGAATGGATCTTACGAATGAATTAGAATGGATCGTACGAATGAATTAGAATGGATCGTACGAATGAATTAGAATGGATATATTCGTGCGAATGAATTAGAATGGATCGGACGAATGAATTAGAATGGATCGTACGAATGAATTAGAATGGATCAAATGAATGAATTAGAATGGATCGTACGAATGAATTAGAATGCATCGTACGAAAGAATTAGAATGGATATATTCGTGCGAATGAATTAGAATGGATCGTACGAATGAATTAGACTGGATCGTACGAATGAATTTGAATGGATACATTTATGCGAATGAATCTAAATGGATTGTATGAATGAATTACAATGGATCATACGAATGAATTAGAATGGATCGTACGAATGAATTAGAATAGCTCATACGAATGAATTAGAATGAATCGTATGAATGAATTAGAATGGTTACATTCGTGCGAATGAATTAGAATAGATCGTACGAATGAATTAGAATGGATCGTACGAATAAATTAGAATGGATCTTGGGAATGAATTAGAATGGACCGTACGAATGAATTAGAATGGATCCACCGAATGAGTTAGAATGGATCATACGAATGAATTAGAATGGATTGTACGAATGAATTAGAATGGATTGTGCGAATGAATTAGAATGGATCGTATGAATGAATAAGAATGGATCGTACGAATGAATTAGAATGGATCGTGCGAATGAATTAGCATGAATCGTACGAATGTATTAGAATGGATCGTACGAATGAATTAGAATGAATCGTACGATCCATTCTAATTCATTCGTACGATCCATTCTAATTCATTCGCACGAATGTATCCATTCTAGTTCATTCGTACGATCCATTCTAATTCATTTGTACGATCCATTCAAATTCATTCGTAGGATCCATTCTAATTCATTCGTACGATCCATTCTAATTCATTCATTTGATCCATTCTAATTCATTCGTACGATCCATTCTAATTCATTCGTACGATCCATTCTAATTCATTCATAAGATCCATTCTAATTCATTCGTACGATCCATTCTAATTCATTCGTATGATCCATTCTAATTCATTCGCACGAATGTATCCATTCTAGAATGAATTAGAATGGATCATATGAATGAATTAGAATGGATCGTACGAATGATTTAGAATGGATCGTGCGAATGAATTAGAATGGATCGTACGAATGAATTAGAATGGATCGTACGAATGAACTAGAATGGATACATTCGTGCGAATAAATTAGAATGGATCGTACGAATGAATTAGAATGGATCGTACGAATGAATTAGAATGGATCATACGAATGGATTAGAATGGATCATACGAATGAATTAGAATGGATCATGCGAATGAATTAGAATGGATCGAACGAATGAATTAGAATAGATATATTCGAGCGAATGAATTAGAATAGATCGTAGGAATGAATTAGAATGGATCATACGAATGAATTACAATGGATCATACGAATGAATTAGAATGGATCGTACGAATGAATTAGAATGGATCGTATGAAAGAATTAGAATGGATTGTATGAATGAATTAGAATAGATCGTATGAATGAATTAGAATGGATATATTCGTGTGAATGAATTAGAATGGATCGTACGAATGAATTAGAATGGATCGTACGATTCATTCTAATTCATTCGTACGATCCATTCTAATACATTCGTACGATTCATGCTAATTCATTCGCACGATCCATTCTAATTCATTCGTACGATCCATTCTTATTCATTCATACGATCCATTCTAATTCATTCGCACAATCCATTCTAATTCATTCGTACAATCCATTCTTATTCATTCGTATGATCCATTCTAACTCATTCGGTGGATCCATTCTAATTCATTCGTATGATCCATTCTAATTCATTCCCACGATCCATTCTAATTTATTCGTACGATCCATTCTAATTCATTCGTACGATCTATTCTAATTCATTCGCACGAATGTAACCAGTCTAATTCATTCATACGATTCATTCTAATTCATTCATATGAGCTATTCTAATTCATTCGTATGATCCATTCTAATTCATTCGTACGATCTATTGTAATTCATTCATACAATGCATTTAGATTCATTCGCACAAATGTATCCATTCAAATTCATTCGTACGATCCAGTCTAATTCATTCGTACGATCCATTCTAATTCATTCGCACGAATATATCCATGCTTATTCTTTCGTACGATGCATTCTAATTCATTCGTACGATCCATTCTAATTCATTCGTACGATCCATTCTAATTCATTCGTACGATCCATTCTAATTCATTCGCACGAATGTATCCATTCTAATTCATTCGTACAATCCATTCTATTTCATTCGTAAGATCCATTCTTACTCATCAGTATGATCCATTCTAATTCATTCGTATGATCCATTCTAATTCATTCGTACGATCCATTCTAATTCATTCGTACGATCCATCTAATTCATTCGCACGATCCATTCTAATTCATTCATATGATCCATTCTAATTCATTCATACAATCCATTCTAATTCTTTCACACGATCCATTCTAATTCATTCGTACGATCCATTCTAATTCATTGTACAATCCATTCTATTTCATTCGTACGATCCATTCTTACTCATTCGTATGATCCATTCTAATTCATTCGTATGATCCATTTTAATTCATTCGTACGATCCATTCTAATTCATTCGTACGATCCATTCTAATTCATTCGCACGATCCATTCTAATTCATTCATAGGATCCATTCTAATTCATTCATACGATCTATTCTAATTCTTTCGCACGAATGTATCCATTCTAATTCATTCGCACGAGTGTATCCATTCTAATTCATTCGTACGATCCATTCTAATTCATTCATACGATCCATTCTAATTCATTCGTACGATCCATTCTAATTCATTCGCACGATCCATTCTAATTCATTCGTACAATCCATTCTATTTCATTCGTACGATCCATTCTTACTCATTCATATGATCCATTCTAATTCATTCGCACGAATGTATCCATTCTAATCCATTCGTACGATCCATTCTAATCCATTCGTACGATCCATTCTAATTCATTCCCATGAATGTAACCATTCTAATTCATTCATTTGATCCATTCTAATTCATTCGTACGATCCATTCTAATTCATTCGTCCAATCCATTCTAATTCATTCGCAAGAATGTATCCATTCTAAACCATTCATACGATCCATTCTAATTCATTCGTAAGATCCATTCTAATTTATTCGTACGATCCATTCTAATTCATTCGTACGATCCATTCTAATTCATTCGCACGAATGTATCCATTCTAGTTCATTCGTACGATCCATTCTAATTCATTCGCACGATCCATTCTAATTCATATGCACAAAGGTATCCATTCTAATCCATTCGTACGATCCATTCTAATTCATTCATACAATCCATTCTAATTCTTTCACACTATCCATTCTATTTCATTCGTACGATCCATTCTAATTCATTCGTATGATCCATTCTAATTCATTCCCATGATCCATTCTAATTTATTCGTACGATCCATTCTAATTCATTCGTACGATCTATTCTAATTCATTCGCACGAATGTAACCATTCTAATTCATTCATACGATTCATTCTAATTCATTCGTATGAGCTATTCTAATTCATTCGTATGATCCATTCTAATTAATTCGTACGATCCATTGTAATTCATTCATACAATGCATTTAGATTCATTCGCACAAATGTATCCATTCAAATTCATTCGTACGATCCAGTCTAATTCATTCGTACGATCCATTCTAATTCATTCGCACGAATATATCCATGCTAATTCTTTCGTACGATGCATTCTAATTCATTCGTACGATCCATTCTAATTCATTCGTACGATCCATTCTAATTCATTCGCACGAATGTATCCATTCTAATTCATTCGTACAATCCATTCTATTTCATTCGTACGATCCATTCTTACTCATTCGTATGATCCATTCTAATTCATTCGTATGATCCATTCTAATTCATTCGTACGATCCATTCTAATTCATTCGTACGATCCATCTAATTCATTCGCACGATCCATTCTAATTCATTCATATGATCCATTCTAATTCACTCATACAATCCATTCTAATTCTTTCACACGATCCATTCTAATTCATTCGTACGATCCATTCTAATTCATTCGTACAATCCATTCTATTTCATTCGTACGATCCATTCTTACTCATTCGTATGATCCATTCTAATTCATTCGTATGATCCATTCTAATTCATTCGTACGATCCATTATAATTCATTCGTACGATCCATTCTAATTCATTCGTACGATCCATTCTAATTCATTCGCACGATCCATTCTAATTCATTCATAGGATCCATTCTAATTCATTCATACGATCTATTCTAATTCTTTCGCACGAATGTATCCATTCTAATTCATTCGCACGAATGTATCCATTCTAATTCATTCGTACGATCCATTCTAATTCATTCGTACGATCCATTCTAATTCATTCGTACGATCCATTCTAATTCATTCGCACGATCCATTCTAATTCATTCGTACAATCCATTCTATTTCATTCGTACGATCCATTCTTACTCATTCATATGATCCATTCTAATTCATTCGCACGAATGTATCCATTCTAATCCATTCGTACGATCCATTCTAATCCATTCGTACGATCCATTCTAATTCATTCCCATGAATGTAACCATTCTAATTCATTCATTTGATCCATTCTAATCCATTCGTACGATCCATTCTAATTCAATCGTCCGATCCATTCTAATTCATTCGCAAGAATGTATCCATTCTAAACCATTCATACGATCCATTCTAATTCATTCGTAAGATCCATTCTAATTTATTCGTACGATCCATTCTAATTCATTCGTACGATCCATTCTAATTCATTCGCACGAATGTATCCATTCTAGTTCATTCGTACGATCCATTCTAATTCATTCGCACGATCCATTTTAATTCATATGCACAAAGGTATCCATTCTAATCCATTCGTACGATCCATTCTAATTCATTCACACAATCCATTCTAATTCTTTCACATGATCCATTCTATTTCATTCGTACGATCCATTCTAATTCATTTGTACGATCCATTCTAATTCATTCGTACGATCCATTCTAATTCATTCTAATTCATTCGTACGATCCATTCTAATTCATTCGTCCGATCCTTCGAATGAATTAGAATAGATCGTGTGAAAGAATTAGAATGGATTGTATGAATGAATTAGAATGAATTCGTACGATCCATTCGAATTCATTCGCACGATCCATTCTAATTCATTCATACGATCCATTCTAATTCATTCATACAATCCATTCTAATTCTTTCACACGATCCATTCTAATTCATTCGTAGGATCCATTCTAATTCATTTGTACAATCTATTCTATTTCATTCGTACGATCCATTCTTACTCATTCGTATGATCCATTCTAATTCATTCGGACGAATGTATCCATTCTAATTTATTCGTACGATCCATTCTAATTCATTCGTACGAACCATTCTAATTCATTCGTACGATCCATTCTAATTCATTCGTTCGATCCATTCTAATTTATTCGCACGAATGTATCCATTCTAATTCATTCGTACGATCCATTCTATTCTAGTTCATTCGTACGATCCATTCTAATTCATTCGTACGATCCATTCTAATTCATTCGCACGATCCATTCTAATTCATTCGCACGGATGTATCCATTCTAATTCATTCGTACGATCCATTCTAATTCATTCGTACGATCCATTCTAATTCACTCATACAATCCATTCTAATTCTTTCACATGATCCATTCTAATTCATTCGTACGATCCATTCTAATTCATTCGCGAATGTATCCATTCTAATTCATTCGTACGATCTATTCTAATCCATTCGTACGATCCATTCTAATCCATTTGTACGATCCATTCTAATTCATTAGCACGATCCATGCTAATTCATTCGTTCGATCATTCTAATTCATTAGCACGATCCATTCTAATTCATTCATACGATCCATTCTAATTCATTCGCACGATCCATTCTAATTCATTCATAGGATCCATTCTAATTCATTCATACGATCTATTCTAATTCTTTCGCACGAATGTATCCATTCTAATTCATTCGCACGAATGTATCCATTCTAATTCATTCGTACGATCCATTCTAATTCATTCATACGATCCATTCTGATTCATTCGTACGATCCATTCTAATTCATTCATACGATCTATTCTAATTCATTCATACAATCCATTCTAATTCTTTCACACGATCCATTCTAATTCATTCGTACGATCCATTCTAATTCATTCGCACAATCCATTCTATTTCATTCGTACAATCCATTCTTACTCATTCGTATGATCCATTCTAATTCATTCGCACGAATGTATCCATAATGGATCATACGAATGAGTAAGAATGGATCGTACGAATGAAATAGAATGGATTGTGCGAATGAATTAGAATGGACCATACGAATGAATTAGATGTACGAATGAATTAGAATGAATACATTCGTGCGAATAAATTAGAATGGATCATACGAATGAGTAAGAATGGATTGTCATTCTAATTCATTCGTATGATCCATTCTAATTCATTTGTATCCATTCTATTTCATTCGCACGATCCATTCTAATTCATTCGCGCAATCTATTCTAATTCATTCGTACGATTCATTCTAATTCATTCGTACAATCTATTCTATTTCATTCATACGATCCATTCTAATTCATTCGCACGAATGTATCCATTCTAATTCATTCATACGATCCATTCTATTTCATTCGTACTATCCGTTCTAATTCACTCATACGATCCATTCTAATTCATTCGTACGATCCTGAATTAGAATGGATCGTACGAATGAATTAGAATGGATAGCTTTGTGCATATGAATTAGAATGGATCGTACGAATGAATTAGAATGGATCGTACGAATGAATTAGAATGGATCGTACGAATGAAATAGAATGGATCATACGAATGAATTAGAATGGATCATACAAATGAGTAAGAATGGATCGTACGAATGAAATAGAATGGATTGTACGAATGAATTAGAATGGATACATTCGTGCAAATGAATTAGAATGGATCGTACGAATGAATTAGAATGGATCGTGCGAATGAATTAGAATGGATTGTATGAATGAATTACAATGGATCGTACGAATGAATTAGAATGGATCATACGAATGAATTAGAATGGATCGCACGAATGAAATAGAATGGATTGTACGAATGAATTCGAATGGATCGTGCGAATGAATTTAAATGGATCGTACGAATGAATTAGAATGGATCGTGCTAATGAATTAGAATTGATCGTACGAATGAAATAGAATGGATTGTACGAATGATTTAGAATGGATCGTACGAATGAATTAGAATGGATCGTACGAATGATTTAGAATGGATACATTCGTGCGAATGAATTAGAATGGATCATACGAATGAGTAAGAATGGATCGTACGAATGAAATAGAATGGATTATACGAATGAATTAGAATGGATTCGTACGAATGAATTAGAATGGATACATTCGTGCGAATGAATTAGAATGGATCGTACCAATGAGTAAGAATGGATCGTACGAATGAAATAGAATGGATTGTGCGAATGAATTAGAATGGATCGTACGAATGAATTAGAATGGATCGTGTGAAAGAATTAGAATGGATTGTATGAATGAATTAGAATAGATCGTATGAATGAATTAGAATGGATCGTACGAATGAATTAGAATGGATCGTACGAATGAATTAGAATGGATCGTACAAATGAATTAGAATGGATACATTGGTACGAATGAATTAGAATGGATCGTACGAATGAATTAGAATGGATCGTACGAATCAATTACAATGGATCATACGAATGAATTAGAATGGATCGTACGAATGAAATAGAATGGATCGTATGGATGAACTAGAATGGATACATTCGTGCGAATGAATTAGGATAGATCGTACGAATGAATTAGATTGGATCGTACGAATGAATTAGAATGGATCTTACGAATGAATTAGAATGGATCGTACGAATGTATTAGAATGGATCGTATGAATGAATTAGAATGGATAGATTCGTGATCGTACGAATGAATTAGAATGGATCGTATGAATAAATTAGAATGGATCGTGGGAATGAATTAGAATGGATCGTACGAATGAATTAGAATGGATCCACCGAATGAGTTTGAATGGATCATACGAATGAATTAGAATGGATTGTACGAATGAATTAGAATGGATTGTGCGAATGAATTAGAATAGATCGTACGAATGAATTAGAATGGATCGTACGAATGAATTAGAATGGATCAAATGAATGAATTAGAATGGTTACATTCATGCGAATGAATTAGAATGGATCGTACGAATGGATTAGAATGGATCGTACGAATGGATTAGAATCGATACATTCGTGCGAATGAATTAGAATGGATCATATGAATGAATTAGAATAGATTGTGCGAATGAATTAGAATGGATCGTACGAATGAATTAGAATGGATACATTCGTGCGAATAAATTAGAATGGATTGTATGAATGAATTAGAATGGATCGTACGAATGAATTAGAATGGATCGTACGAATGAATTAGAATAGATTGCGTGAATGAATTAGAATGGATCGTACGAATGAATTATAATGGGTCGTACGAAGGAATTAGAATGGATCGTACGAATGAATTAGAATGGATCGTACGAATGAATTAGAATGGATTGCGTGAATGAATTAGAATGGATCGTACGAATGAATTATAATGGATCGTACGAAGGAATTAGAATGGATCATACGAATGAATTAGAATGGATCGTATGAATGACTTAGATTGGATCGTACGATCCATTCTAATTCATTAGCATGGATCGTGCTAATGAATTAGAATGGAATATACGAATGAATTAGAATGGATCGTAGAATGGATCGTACGAATGAATTAGAATGAATTAGAATGGATCGTACGAATAAATTAGAATAGATCATAGGAATGAATTAGAATGGATCGTGCAAATGAATTAGAATGGATACATTCGTGCGAATGAATTAGAATGGATCGTGCGAATGAATTAGAATGGATCGTACGAATGAATTAGAATGGATATATTTGAACGAATAAATTAGAATGGATCATACGAATGAATTAGAATGGATCGTACGAATGAATTAGAATGGATAGTGCGAATGAATTAGAATCGATCGTACGAATGAATTAGAATGGATCGTACGAATGAATTAGAATGGATCATACGAATGAGTAAGAATGGATCGTACAAATGAATTAGAATGGATCGTACGAATGAATTAGAATGGATCGTACGAATAAATTAGAATGGATACATTCGTCCGAATGAATTAGAATGGATCATATGAATGAGTAAGAATGGATCGTACGAATGAAATAGAATAGATTGTACGAATGAATTAGAATGGATCCTACGAATGAATTAGAATAGATCGTGTGAAAGAATTAGAATGGATTGTATGAATGAATTAGAATGGATCGTACGAATGAGTTAGATTGGATTGTACGAATGAATTAGAATGGATATATTCATGCAAATGAATTAGAATGGATCGTATGAGTGTATTAGAATGAATCGTATGAGTGAATTAGAATGGATCGTATGAATGAATTAGAATGGATTGTATGAATGAATTAGAATGGATCGTACGAATGAATTAGAATGGATCGTATGAATGAATGGATCATACGAATGAATTAGAATGGATCGTACGAATGAATTAGAATGGATAGTGCGAATGAATTAGAATCGATCGTACGAATGAATTAGAATGGATCTTACGAATGAATTAGAATGGATCAAATGAATGAATTAGAATGGTTATATTCATGCCAATGAATTAGAATGGATCGTATGAATGGATTAGAATGGATCGTATGAGTGAATTAGAATGGATACGAAGGAATTAGAATGGATCGTACGAAGGAATTAGAATGGATCATACGAATAAAATAGAATGGATCGTACGAATAAAATAGAATGGATCGTACGAAGGAATTAGAATGCATTCGTATGATCCATTCTAATTCATTTGGACGATCCATTCTAATTCATTCATACGATCCATTCTAATTCATTCGCACGAATATATCCATTCTAATTCTTTCGTATGATGCATTCTAATTCATTTGTTCGATCAATTCTAATTCATTAGCACGATCCATTCTAATTCATTCGTACGATCAATTCTAATTTATTCGCACGATCCATTCTTATTCATTCATAGGATCCATTCTAATTCATTCATACGATCTATTCTAATTCTTTCGCACGAATGTATCCATTCTAATTCATTCGCACGAATGTATCCATTCTAATTCATTCGTACGAATCCATTCTAATTCATTCTTACAATCTATTCTATTTCATTCGTACGATCCATTCTAGTTCATTCGTACGATCCATTCTAATTCATTCGTACGATCCATTCTAATTCATTCGTATGATCCATTCTAATTAATTCGTATGATCCATTCTAATTCATTCGTACGATCCATTCTAATTCATTCATACAATCCATTCTAATTCATTCGCACGAATGAATCCATTCTAATTAATTCGTACGATCCATTCTAATTCATTCGTATGATCCATCCTTATTCATTCGCACGATCCAGTCTAATGGATTCGCACGATCCATTCTAATTCATTCGCACGAATGTATCCATTCTAATTTATTCATACGATCCATTCTAATTCATTGGTACGATCCATTCTAATTCATTCGCACAAATGTATCCATTCTAATTCATTCGTACGATCCATTCTAATTCATTCGTACGATCAGTTCTAATTCATTCACAAAATCTATTCTAATTCATTCATACGATCCATTCTAATTCATTCGCACGATCCATTCTAATTCATTCGTACGATCCATTCTAATTCTTTCACACGATCCATTCTAATTCATTCGTACGGTCCATTCTAATTCATTCGCACGATCCATTCTAATTCATTCGTACGATCCATTCTAATTCATTCATACGATCCATTCTAATTCATTCGCACAAATGTATCCATTCTAAATCATTCGTACGATCCATTCTAATTTATTCGCACGATCAATTCTAATTCATTCGTACGATCCATTCTAATTCATTCGTACGATCCATTCTAATTCATTCGTATGATCCATTCTAATTAATTCGTATGATCCATTCTAATTCATTCTTACGATCCATTCTAATTCATTCATACAATCGATTCTAATTCATTCGCACGAATGTATCCATTCTAATTTATTCGTACGATCCATTCTAATTTATTCGTATGATCTATTCTTATTCATTCGCACGATCCAGTCTAATTGATTCGCACGATCCATTCTAATTCATTCGCACGAATGTATCAATTCTAATTCATTCGTACGATCCATTCTAATTCATTAATATAATCCATTCTAATTCATTCGTACGATCCATTCTAATTCATATGCACAAAGGTATCCATTCTAATTCATTCGCACGAAAGAATTAGAATGGATTGTATGAAAGAATTAGAATGGATCGTACGAATGAATTAGAATGGATCGTACGAAGGAATTAGAATGGATCATATGAATGAGTAAGAATGGATCGTACGAATGAATTAGAATGGATCGTACGAATAAATTAGAATGGATACATTCGTCGAAATGAATTAGAATGGATCATACGAATGAGTAAGAATGGATCGTACGAATGAAATAGAATAGATTGTACGAATGAATTAGAATGGATCGTATGAATGAATTAGAATGGATCGTATGAATGAATTAGAATGGATCGTATGAGTGAATTAGAATGGATCGTATGAATGAATTAGAATGGATACATTAGTGCGAATGAATTAGAATGGATCGTATGAATGAATTAGAATAGATTGTGCGAATGAATTATAATGGATCGTACGAATGAATTAGAATGGATAGATTCGTGCGAATAAATTAGAATGGATCGTACAAATGAATTAGAATGGATCGAACGAATGAATTAGAATGGATCATACGAATGAGTAAGAATGGATCATACAAATGAAATAGAATGGATTGTACGAATGAATTAGAATGGATCCTACGAATGAATTAGAATAGATCGTGTGAAAGAATTAGAATGGATTGTATGAATGAATTAGAATGAATTCGTATGATCCATTCGAATTCATTCGCACGATCCATTCTAATACATTCGTACGATCCATTCTAATTCATTCGTAGGATCCATTCTAATTCATTCGTAAGATCCATTCTAATTCATTCGTACGATCCATTCTAATTCATTCACACGAATATATCCATTCTAATTCATTCATACGATCCATTCTACTTCATTCGTACTATCCGTTCTAATTCACTCATACGATCCATTCTAATTCATTCATACGATCCATTCTAATTCATTTGCACGAATATGAATGAATTAGAATGGATCGTACGAATGAATTAGAATGGATCATACGAATGAATTAGAATGGATCGTATGAATAAATAAGAATGGATCGTACGAAAGAAATAGAATAGATTGTACGAATGAATTAGAATGGATTCTACGAATGAATTAGAATGGATCGTACGAATGAATTAGAATGGATCATATTAATGAATTAGAATGGATCGTACGAATGAATTAGAATGGATACATTTGTGCGAATAAATTAGAATGGATTGTATGAATGAATTAGAATGGATCGTACGAATGAATTAGAATGGATCGTACGAATGAATTAGAATAGATTGCGCGAATGAATTAGAATGGATCGTACGAATGAATTAGAATGGATCGTACGAAGGAATTAGAATGGATCGTACGAATGAATTAGAATGGATCGTACGAAGGAATTAGAATGGATCGTACGAAGGAATTAGAATGGATCGTACGAATGAATTAGAATGGATCGTACGATTAAATTAGAATGGATCATACGAATGAGTAAGAATGGATCGTATGAATGAATTTGATTGGATCGTACGATCCATTCTAATTCATTAGCATGGATCGTGCTAATGAATTAGAATAGAATATACGAATGAATTAGAATGGATCGTAGAATGGATCATACGAATGAATTAGAATGAATTAGAAAGGATCGTACGAATGAATTAGAATAGATCATAGGAATGAATTAGAATGGATCGTGCAAATGAATTAGAATGGATATATTCGTGCGAATGAATGAGAATGGATCGTGTGAATGAAATAGAATGGATACAAATGAATTAGAATGGATCATGTGAATGAATGGATCGTGCGAATGAATTAGAATGGATCATACGAATGAATTAGAATGGATCGTACAAATTAATTAGAATGGATACATTCGTGCGAATGAATTAGAATGGATACATTCATGCGAATGAATTAGAATGGATTGCATGAATGAATTAGAATGGATCGTACGAATGAATTAGAATGGATCATACAAATTTATTAGAATGGATCATACGAATGAATTAGAATGGATCATACGAATGAATTAGAATGGATCGTACGAATGAATTAGAATGGATCGTGCGAATGAATTAGAATGGATCGTACGAATGAATTAGAATGGATACATTTGTGTGAATGAATTAGAACGGATCGTACGAATGAATTAGAATGGATCGTATGAATGAATTAGAATGGATCGTACGAATGGATTAGAATGGATCGTGCGAATGAATTAGAATGGATCGTACGAATGAATTAGAATGGATCGTGTGAAAGAATTAGAATGGATCGTACGAATGAATTAGAATAGATCGTGCGAATGAATTAGAATGGATCGTATGAATGAATTAGAATAGATTTTGTGAATGAATTAGAACTGATCGTACGAATGAATTATAATGGATCGTACGAATGAATTAGAATAGATACATTTGTGCGAATGAATTAGAATGGATCGTACGAATGAATTAGAATGGATCGTATGAATGAATTAGAATGGATCGTGCGAATCCATTAGACTGGATCGTGCGAATGAATAAGAATGGATCATACGAATGAATTAGAATGGATCGTACGAATTAATTAGAACTGATACATTCGTGCGAATGAATTAGAATGGATCGTACGAATGAATTAGAATGGATCATACGAATTAATTAGAATGGATCGTACGAATGAATTAGAATGGATCGTACGAATGAATTAGAATGGATCGTACGAATGAACTAGAATGGATCGTACGAATGAAATAGAATAGATTGTACGAATGAATTAGAATTGATTCGTACGAATGAATTAGAATGGATACATTCGTGCGAATGAATTAGAATGGATACATTCGTGCGAAAGAATTAGAATAGATCGTATGAATGAATTAGAATGGATCCTATGAATGAATTAGAATGGATCGTGCGAATGAATTAGAATGGATCGTACGAATGAATTAGAATGGATCGTGCTAATGAATTAGAATTGATCGAACGAATGAATTAGCATGGATCGTGCTAATGAATTAGAATGGATCGTACGAATGAATTAGAATGGATCAAATGAATGAATTAGAATGGTTACATTCATGCGAATGAATTAGAATGGATCGTACGAATGGATTAGAATGGATCATACGAATGGATTAGAATGGATACATTCGAGCGAATAAATTAGAATGGATCGTACAGAATGAATTTGAATGGATTGTATGAATGACTTAGAATGGATACATTCGTGCGAATGAATTAGAATGGATCGTGCGAATGAATTAGAATGGATTCGTACGAATGAATTACAATGGATACATTCGTGCGAATGAATTAGAATGGATCATACCAATGAGTAAGAATGGATCGTATGAATGAAATAGAATGGATCATACGAATGAATTATAATGGATCGTACGTAATGAATTAGAATGGATTGTATGAATTAATTAGAATGGATCATACGAATGAACTAGAATGGATCGTACGAATGGATTAGAATGTATTGTACCAATGAGTAAGAATGGATCGTGCGAATGAATTAGAATGGATCGGACGAATGAATTAGAATGGATCGTACGAATGAATTAGAATGGATCGTACGAATGAATTAGAATGGATCGTATGAATAAATTAGAATGGATACATTCATCCGAATGAATTAGAATGGATCATACGAATGAGTAAGAATGGATCGTACGAATGAATTAGAATGGATCGTACGAATGAATTAGAATGGATCGTACGAATGAATTAGAATGGATCATACGAATGAATTAGAATGGATCATACGAATGAGTAAGAATGGATCGTACGAATGAAATAGAATGGATTGTACGAATGAATTAGAATGGATCGTACGAATGAATTAGAATGGATCGTGTGAAAGAATTAGAATTAGAATGGATCGTACGAATAAATTAGAATGGATACATTCGTCCGAATGAATTAGAATGGATCATACGAATGAGTAAGAATGGATCGTACGAATGAAATAGAATAGATTGTACGAATGAATTAGAATGGATCCTACGAATGAATTAGAATGGATCGTGTGAAAGAATTAGAATGGATTGTATGAATGAATTAGAATGGATCGTATGAATGAATTAGAATGGATCGTGCGAATGAATTCGAATGGATCGTACGAATTCATTCTAATTCATTCATACAATCCATTCTAATTCTTTCACACGATCTATTCTAATTCATTCGTAGGATCCATTCTAATTCATTCGTACAATCTATTCTATTTCATTCATACGATCCATTCTTTCTCATTCGTATGATCTATTCTAATTCATTCGGACGAATGTATCCATTCTAATTTATTCGTACGATCCATTCTAATTCATTCATACGATCCATTCTAATTCATTCGTACGATCCATTCTAATTCATTCGTATGATCCATTCTAATTAATTCGTATGATCCATTCTAATTCATTCATACGATCCATTCTCTTTCATTCGCACGATCTGTTCTTATTCATTCGCACAATCCATTCTAAACCATTCATACGATCCATTCTAATTTATTCGTACGATCCATTCTAATTCATTCGTACGATCCATTCTAATTCATTCGCACGAATGTATCCATTCTAGTTCATTCGTACGATTCATTCTAATTCATTCGTACGATCCATTCTAATTCATTCGCACGATCTATTCTAATTCATTCGTATGATCCATTCTAATTCATTCGGACGAATGTATCCATTCTAATTCATTCGTACATATGATCCATTCTAATTCATTCGTACGATCCATTCTAATTCATTCGCACGATCTGTTCTTATTTATTCGCACAATCCATTCTAATTCATTCGTACGAATGTATCCATTCTAATTCATTCGTACGATCCATTCTAATTCATATGCACAAAGGTATCCATTCTAATTCATTCGTACGATCCATTCTAATTCAGGATCGTACGAATGAATTAGAATGGATACATTCGTGCGAATGAATTAGAATGGATCATACGAATGAGTAATAATGGATCGTACGAATGAAATAGAATAGATTGTACGAATGAATTAGAATGGATCCTACGAATGAATTAGAATGGATCTTGTGAAAGAATTAGAATGGATTGTATGAATAAATTAGAATGGATCGTACGAATGAATTAGAATGGATCGTACGAATGAATTAGAATGAATACATTCGTGCGAATGAATTAGAATTGATCGTACGAATGAATTAGAATGGATCGTGCGAATGAATTAGAATGGATCGTACGAATGAATTAGAATGGATCGTACGAATGAACTAGAATGGATACATTCGTGCGAATGAATTAGAATGGATCGTACAAATGAATTAGAATGGATCGTACAAAGGAATTAGAATGGATCTTACGAATGAATTAGAATGGATCGTACGAATGAATTATAATGGATCGTACGAATGAATTAGAATTGATACATTCGTGCGAATGAATTAGAATGGATCGGATGAATGAATTAGAATGGATCGTACGAATGAATTAGAATAGATCGTACGAATAAATTAGAATGGATACATTCGTCCGAATGAATTAGAATGGATCATACGAATGAGTAAGAATGGATCGTACGAATGAAATAGAATGGATCGTACGAATGAATCGTGCAAATGAATTAGAATGGATCGTATGAATGTATTAGAATGGATCGTATGAGTGAATTAGAATGGATCGTACGAATGAATTAGAATGGATTGTATGAATGAATTAGAACGGATCGTATGAATGAATTAGAATGGATCATACGAATTAATTAGAATGGATCATACGAATGAATGAGAATGGAACGTACGAATGAATTAGAATAGATCGTGTGAAAGAATTAGAATGGATTGTATGAGTGATTTAGAATGAATTCGTTCGATCAATTCTAATTCATAAGCACGATCCATTCTAATTCATTCGTACGATCCATTCTAATTCATTCGCACGATCCATTCTAATTCATTCGTACGATCCATTCTAATTCTTTCACACGATCCATTCTAATTCATTCGTACGATCCATTCTAATTCATTCGTACAATCTATTCTAATTCATTCGTACGAACCATTCTAATTCCTTCGTACGATCCATTCTAATTCATTCATACAATCCATTCTAATTCTTTCACACGATCCATTCTAATTCATTCGTACGATCCATTCTAATTCATTCATCCGATCCATTTTAATTCATTTGCACGAATGTATCTATTCTAAACCATTTATACGATCCATTCGAATTTATTCGTACGATCCATTCTAATTCATTCGTAAGATCCATTCTAATTCATTTGTACGATCCATTCTAATTCATTCGCGTATGTATCCATTCTAGTTCATTCGTACGATCCATTCTAATTCATTCGTACGATCCATTCTAATTCATTCGCACGATCCATTCTAATTCATTCATACGATCCATTCTAATTCATTCGCACAAATGTATCCATTCTAATTCATTCGTACATACGATCCATTCTAATTCATTCGCACGGATGTATCCATTCTAATTCATTTGTATAATCCATTCTATTTCATTCGTATGATCCATTCTTACTTATTCGTATGATCCATTCTAATTCATTCGCATGAATGTATCCATTGTAATTCATTCATACGATCCATTCTAATTCATTCACACTATCCATTCTAATTCATTCGTACGATCCATTCTAATTCATTCGTATGATCCATTCTAATTTATTCGTTCAAATATATCCATTCTAATTCATTCGTACGATCCATTCTAATTCATTCGCACGATCCATTCTAATTCATTCGCACAAATGTATCCATTCTAATTCATTTGCACGATCCATTCTAATTCATTCCTATGATCTATTCTAATTCATTCGTACGATCCATTCTAATTCATTCGCTCGAATGTATCCATTCTAATTCATTCGTACGATCCATTCTAATTCGTTCATATGATCCATTCTAATTCGTTCGTACGATCCATTCTAATTCGTTCGTACGATCCATTCTAATTCATTCGTATGATCCATTCTAATACATTCCTACGATCTATTCTAATTCATTCGCTCGAATATATCCATTCTAATTCATTCGTTCGATCCATTCTAATTCATTCGCACGATCCATTCTAATTCATTCGTATGATCCATTCTAATCCATTCGTACGATCCATTCTAATTCATTCGTACGATCCATTCTAATTCATTCGTACGATCCATTCTAATTCATTCGCACGAATGTATCCATTCTAGTTCATTCGTACGATCCATTCTAATTCATTCGTATGATCCATTCTAATTCATTCGCACGATCCATTCTAATTCCTTCGTACGATCCATTCTAATTCATTTGTACGATCTATTCTAATTCATTCGTACGATCCATTCTAATTCCTTCGTACGATCCATTCTAATTCATTCGTACGATCCATTCTAATTCATTTGTACAATCTATTCTAATTCATTCGTACGAATGGATACATTCGTGTGAATGAATTAGAATGGATCGTACGAATGAATTTGAATGGATACCTTTGTGCAAATGAATTAGAATGGATACCTTTGTGCAAATGAATTAGAATGGATCGTATGAATGAATTAGAATGGATCGTATGAGTGAATTAGAACGGATTGTACGAATGGATCGTACGAATGAATTAGAATGGATCGTGTGAAAGAATTAGAATGGATTGTATGAATGAATTAGAATGGATCGTACGAATGAATTAGAATGGATCGTACGAAGGATCGTACGAATGAATTAGAATGGATCGTACGAATGAATTAGAATAGATCGTACGAATGAATTAGAATGGATCGTACGAAGGAATTAGAATGGATCGTACGAATGAATTAGAATGGATATATTCGTGCAAATGAATTAGAATGGATCGTATGAATGTATTAGAATGGATCGTATGAGTGAATTAGAATGGATCGTACGAATGAATTAGAATGGATCGTATGAATGAATTAGAATGGATCGTGCGAAAGAATTAGAATGCATTGTATGAAAGAATTAGAATGGATCGTATGAATGAATTAGAATGGATCGGGCGAATGAATTAGAATGGGTTGTAGGAATGAATTAGAATGGATCGTATGAATGAATTAGAATGGATCGTATGAATGAATTAGAATGGATCGTGCGAATGAATTAAAATGGATCGTACGAATGAATTAGAATGGATCGTACGAATGAATTAGAATGGATCATACGAATGAATTAGAATGGATCATACGAATAAGTAAGAAAGGACCGTACGAATGAAATAGAATGGATTGTACGAATGAATTAGAATGGATACATTCATGCGAATGAATTAGAATGGATCGGACGATTGAATTAGAATGGCTCGTACGATTCATTCTAATTCATTCGTACGATCCATTCTAATACATTCGTACGAATCATGCTAATTCATTCGCACAATCCATTCTAATTCATTCGTACAATCCATTCTAATTCATTCGTATGATCCATTCTAACTCATTCGGTGGATCCATTCTAATTCATTCGTACGATCCATTCTAATTCATTCCCACGATCCATTCTAATTTATTCGTACGATCCATTCTAATTCATTCGTACGATCTATTCTAATTCATTCGCACGAATGTAACCATTCTAATTCATTCATACGATTCATTCTAATTCATTCGTATGAGCTATTCTAATTCATTCGTACGATCCATTCTAATTCATTCGTACGATCTATTGTAATTCATTCATACAATCCATTTAGATTCATTCGCACAAATGTATCCATTCAAATTCATTCGTACGATCCATTCTAATTCATTCGTACGATCCATTCTAATTCATTCGTATGATCCATTCTAATTCATTCATACGATAATGAATTAGAATGGTTACATTCATGCGAATGAATTAGAAGGGATCGTACGAATGGATTAGAATGGATCGTACGAATGGATTAGAATGGATACATTCGAGCGTACGATCCATTCTAATTCATTCGTCCGATCCATTCTAATTCATTCGCACGAATGTATCCATTCTAATTCATTCGTACGATCCATTCTAATTCATTCGTACGATCCATTCTAATTCATTCGTAAGATCCATTCTAATTCATTCGTACGATCCATTCTAATTCATTCGTACGATCCATTCTAATTCATTCGCACGAATGTATCCATTCTAGTTCATTCGTACGATCCATTCTAATTCATTCGTACGATCCATTCTAATTCATTCCCATAATCCATTCTAATTCATTCGTACGATCCATTCTAATTCATTCGTACGATCCATTCTAATTCATTCGTACGATCCATTCTAATTCATTCATACAATCCATTCTAATTCTTTCACATGATCCATTCTAATTCATTCGTACGATCCATTCGTACAATCCGTTCTAATTCACTCATACGATCCATTCTAATTCATTCATACGATCCATTCTAATGAAATAGAATGGATCGTACGAAGGAATTAGAATGGATCGTACGAAGGAATTAGAATGGATCGTACGAAGGAATTAGAATGGATATATTCATGCAAATGAATTAGAATGGATCGTATGAATGAATTAGAATGGATCGTATGAGTGAATTAGAACGGATAGTACGAATGAAGTAGAATGGATCGTATGAATGAATTAGAATGGATACATTCGTGCGAATGAATTAGAATGGATCGTATGAATGAATTAGAATGGATCGTACGAATGAATTAGAATGGATCGTGCGAATGAATTAGAATGGATCGTACGAATGAATTAGAATGGGTCGTACGAATGAACTAGAATGGATACATTCGTGCGAATGAATTAGAATGGATCGTACGAATGAATTAGAATGGATCTTACGAATGAATTAGAATGGATCGTACGAATGAATTAGAATGGATCGTACGAATGAATTAGAATGGATACATTCGTGCGAACGAATTAGAATGGATCGGACGAATGAATTAGAATGGATCGTACGAATGAATTAGAATGGATCAAATGAATGAATCAGAATGGATCGTACGAATAAATTAGAATGGATACATTCGTCCGAATGAATTAGAATTGATCGTACGAATGAATTAGAATGGATCGTACGAATGAATTAGAATGGATCGTATGAATGAATTAGAATGGATACATTCGTACGAATGAATTAGAATGGATCATACGAATGAATTAGAATGGATCGTACGGAATGAATTAGAATGGATATATTTGAACGAATAAATTAGAATGGATCATACGAATGAATTAGAATGGATCGTACGAATGAATTAGAATGGATAGTGCGAATGAATTAGAATCGATCGTACGAATGAATTAGAATGGATCGTATGAATGAATTAGAATGGATCATACGAATGAGTAAGAATGGATCGTATGAATGAATTAGAATGGATCGTACGAATGAATTAGAATGGATCATACGAATAAATTAGAATGGATACATTCGTCCGAATGAATTAGAAAGGATCATACGAATGAGTAAGAATGGATCATACGAATGAAATAGAATAGATTGTACGAATGAATTAGAATGGATCCTACGAATGAATTAGAATGGATCGTGTGAAAGAATTAGAATGGATTGTATGAATGAATTAGAATGGATCGTATGAATGAATTAGAATGGATCGTACGAATGGATTAGAATGGATCGTACGAATGAACTAGAATGGATACATTCGTGCGAATGAATTAGAATGGATCGTACGAATGAATTAGAATGGATCGTACGAATGAATTAGAAAGGATCTTACGAATGAATTAGAATGGATCGTACGAATGAATTAGAATGGATCGTACGAATGAATTAGAATAGATCGTATGAATGAATTAGAATGGATCGTTCGAAGGAATTAGAATGGATCGTACGAATGAATTAGAATGGATCGTATGAATGAATTAGAATGGATACATTTGTGTGAATGAATTAGAATGGATTGTACGAATGAATTAGAATGGATCGTACGAATGAATTAGAATGGATCGTGTGAAAGAATTAGAATGGATTGTATGAATGAATTAGAATGGATCATATGAATGAATTAGAATGGATACATTCGTGCGAATGAATTAGAATGGATCGTACGAATGAATTAGAATGGATCGTACGAATGAATTAGAATGGATCGTACGAATGAATTAGAATGGTTACATTCATGCGAATGAATTAGAATGGATCGTACGAATGAATTAGAATGGATCGTACGAATGGATTAGAATGGATCCTACGAATGGATTAGAATGGATTATATGAATGAATTAGAATAGATCGTATGAATGAATTAGAATGGATCGTACGAATGAATTAGAATGGATCGTACGAATGAATTAGAATGGATCGTACGAATGAATTAGAATGGATACATTCGTGCGAATGAATTAGAATGGATACATTCGTGCGAAAGAATTAGAATAGATCGTATGAATGAATTAGAATGGATCCTATGAATGAATTAGAATGGATCGTGCGAATGAGTTAGAATGGATCGTACGAATGAATTAGAATAGATCGTATGAATGAATTAGAATGGATCGTACGAATGGATCGTACGAATGGATTAGAATGGATCGTACGAATGGATTAGAATGGATACATTCGAGCGAATGAATTAGAATGGATCGTACGAATGAATTAGAATGGATCGTACGAATAAATTAGAATGGATACATTCGTCCGAATGAATTAGAATGGATCATACGAATGAGTAAGAATGGATCGTACGAATGAAATAGAATAGATTGTACGAATGAATTAGAATGGATCCTACGAATAAATTAGAATGGATCGTGTGAAAGAATTAGAATGGTTTGTATGAATGAATTAGAATGGATCGTATAAATGAATTAGAATGGATCGTGCGAATGAATTCGAATGGATCGTACGAATTCATTCTAATTCATTCATACAATCCATTCTAATTCTTTCACACGATCCATTCTAATTCATTCGTACGTTCCATTCTAATTCATTAGCACGATCCATGCTAATTCATTCGTTCGATCAATTCTAATTCATTAGCACGATCCATTCTAATTCATTCGTACGATCCATTCTAATTCATTCGCATGATCCATTCAAATTCATTCATAGGATCCATTCTAATTCATTCATACGATCTATTCTAATTCTTTCGCACGAATGTATCCATTCTAATTCATTCGCACTAATGTATCCATTCTAATTCATTCATACGATCCATTCTAATTCATTTGCACAAATGTATCCATTCTAATTCATTCGTACGATCCATTCTAATTCATTCGCACGATCCATTCTAATTCATTCGTACGATCCATTCTAATTCTTTCACACGATCTATTCTAATCCATTCTAATTCATTCGTACGAATCCATTCTAATTCATTCGTACAATCTATTCTATTTCATTCGTACGATCCATTCTTACTCATTCGTATGATCCATTCTAATTCATTCGGACGAATGTATCCATTCTAATTTATTCGTACGATCCATTCTAATTCATTCGTACGATCCATTCTAATTCATTCGCTCGAATGTATCCATTCTAATCCATTTGTACGATCCATTCTAATCCATTTGTACGATCCATTCTAATTCATTCGCATGAATGTAACCATTCTAATTCATTCATTTGATCCATTCTAATTCTTTCGTACGATCCATTCTAATTCATTAGCACGATCCATGCTAATTCATTCGTTCGATCAATTCTAATTCATTAGCACGATCCATTCTAATTCAGTCGTACGATCCATTCTAATTCATTCGCACGATCCATTCTAATTCATTCATAGGATCCATTCTAATTCATTCATACGATCTATTCTAATTCTTTCGCACGAATGTATCCATTCTAATTCATTCGCACGAATGTATCCATTCTAATACATTCGTACGATCCATTCTAATTCATTCGTTCGATCAATTCTAATTCATTAGCACGATCCATTCTAATTCAGTCGTACGATCCATTCTAATTCATTCGCACGATCCATTCTAATTCATTCATAGGATCCATTCTAATTCATTCATACGATCTATTCTAATTCTTTCGCACGAATGTATACATTCTAATTCATTCGCACGAATGTATCCATTCCAATTCATTCGTACGATCCATTCTAATTCATTCGTAAGATCCATTCTAATTCATTCGTACGATCCATTCTAATTCATTCGTACGATCCATTCTAATTCATTCGCACGAATGTATCCATTCTAGTTCATTCGTACGATCCATTCTAATTCATTCGTACGATCCATTCTAATTCATTCGCACGATCCATTCTAATTCATTCGTATGATCAATTCTAATTCATTCGCACGAATGTATCCATTCTAGTTCATTCGTACGATCCATTCTAATTCATTCGTATGATCCATTCTAATTCATTCGCACGATCCATTCTAATTCCTTCGTACGATCCATTCTAATTCATTTGTACGATCTATTCTAATTCATTTGTACGATCCATTCTAATTCCTTCGTACGATCCATTCTAATTCATTCGTACGATCCATTCTAATTCATTTGTACAATCTATTCTAATTCATTCGTACGAATGGATACATTCGTGTGAATGAATTAGAATGGATCGTACGAATGAATTAGAATGGATACCTTTGTGCAAATGAATTAGAATGGATACCTTTGTGCAAATGAATTAGAATGGATCGTATGAATGAATTAGAATGGGTCGTATGAGTGAATTAGAACGGATTGTACGAATGGATCGTACGAATGAATTAGAATGGATCGTGTGAAAGAATTAGAATGGATTGTATGAATGAATTAGAATGGATCGTACGAATGAATTAGAATGGATCGTACGAAGGATCGTACGAATGAATTAGAATGGATCGTACGAATGAATTAGAATAGATCGTACGAATGAATTAGAATGGATCGTACGAAGGAATTAGAATGGATCGTACGAATGAATTAGAATGGATATATTCGTGCAAATGAATTAGAATGGATCGTATGAATGTATTATAATGGATCGTATGAGTGAATTAGAATGGATCGTACGAATGAATTAGAATGGATCGTATGAATGAATTAGAATGGATCGTGCGAAAGAATTAGAATGCATTGTATGAAAGAATTAGAATGGATCGTATGAATGAATTAGAATGGATCGTGCGAATGAATTCGAATGGATCGCATGATCCTTTCGAATAGAATGGATCGTATGAATGAATTAGAATGGATCGGGCGAATGAATTAGAATGGATTGTAGGAATGAATTAGAATGGATCGTATGAATGAATTAGAATGGATCGTATGAATGAATTAGAATGGATCGTGCGAATAAATTAAAATGGATCGTACGAATGAATTAGAATGGATCGTACGAATGAATTAGAATGGATCATACGAATGAATTAGAATGGATCATACGAATAAGTAAGAATGGACCGTACGAATGAAATAGAATGGATTGTACGAATGAATAAGAATGGATACATTCATGCGAATGAATTAGAATGGATCGGACGATTGAATTAGAATGGCTCGTACGATTCATTCTAATTCATTCGTACGATCCATTCTAATACATTCGTACGAATCATGCTAATTCATTCGCACAATCCATTCTAATTCATTCGTACAATCCATTCTAATTCATTCATATGATCCATTCTAACTCATTCGGTGGATTCATTCTAATTCATTCGTACGATCCATTCTAATTTATTCCCACGATCCATTCTAATTTATTCGTACGATCCATTCTAATTCATTCGTACGATCTATTCTAATTCATTCGCACGAATGTAACCATTCTAATTCATTCATACGATTCATTCTAATTCATTCGTATGAGCTATTCTAATTCATTCGTACGATCCATTCTAATTCATTCGTACGATCTATTGTAATTCATTCATACAATCCATTTAGATTCATTCGCACAAATGTATCCATTCAAATTCATTCGTACGATCCATTCTAATTCATTCGTACGATCCATTCTAATTCATTCGTATGATCCATTCTAATTCATTCATATGATATTGAATTAGAATGGTTACATTCATGCGAATGAATTAGAAGGGATCGTACGAATGGATTAGAATGGATCGTACGAATGGATTAGAATGGATACATTCGAGCGTACGATCCATTCTAATTCATTCGTCCGATCCATTCTAATTCATTCGCACGAATGTATCCATTCTAATTCATTCGTACGATCCATTCTAATTCATTCGTACGATCCATTCTAATTCATTCGTAAGATCCATTCTAATTCATTCGTACGATCCATTCTAATTCATTCGTACGATCCATTCTAATTCATTCATACGATCCATTCTAATTCATTCGTACGATCCATTCTAATTCATTCCCATCATCCATTCTAATTCATTCGTACGATCCATTCTAATTCATTCATACGATCCATTCTAATTCATTCGTACGATCCATTCTAATTCATTCGCACAAATGTATCCATTCTAATTCATTCGTACGATCCATTCTAATTCATTCATACGATCCATTCTAATTCATTCGTACGATCCATTCTAATTCATTCGCACAAATGTATCCATTCTAATTCATTCGCACGATCCATTCTAATTCATTCGTACGATCCATTCTAATTCATTCGTACGATCCATTCTAATTCATTCGTATGATCCATTCTAATTAATTCGTATGATCCATTCTAATTCATTCATACAATCCATTCTAATTCATTCGCACGAATATATCCATTCTAATTAATTCGTACGATCCATTCTAATTCATTCGTATGATCTATTCGTATTCATTCGCACGATCCAGTCTTATTGATTCGCACGATCCATTCTAATTCATTCGCACGAATGTATCCATTCTAATTCATTCGTACGATCCATTCTAATTCATTAATACGATCCATTCTAATTCATTCGTACGATCCATTCTAATTCATATGCACAAAGGTATCCATTCTAATTCATTCGCACGAAAGAATTAGAATGGATTGTATGAAAAAATAGATCGTATGAATGAATTAGAATGGATCGTACGGAATGAATTAGAATGGATTGTATGAATGAATTAGAATGGATCTTACGAATGAGTAAGAATGGATCGTACGAATGAATTAGAATGGATCATACGAATGAATTAGAATGGATCGTACGAATTAATTAGAATCGATCATACGAATGAAATAGAATGGATCGTACGAAGGAATTAGAATGGATCGTACGAAGGAATTAGAATGGATCGTACGAAGGAATTAGAATGGATATATTCATGCAAATGAATTAGAATGGATCGTATGAATGAATTAGAATGGATCGTATGAGTGAGTTAGAACGGATAGTACGAATGAAGTAGAATGGATCGTATGAATGAATTAGAATGGATACATTCGTGCGAATGAATTAGAATGGATCGTATGAATGAATTAGAATGGATCGTACGAATGAATTAGAATGGATCGTGCGAATGAATTAGAATGGATCGTACGAATGAATTAGAATGGGTCGTACGAATGAACTAGAATGGATACATTCGTGCGAATGAATTAGAATGGATCGTACGAATGAATTAGAATGGATCGTACGAATGAATTAGAATGGATCTTACGAATGAATTAGAATGGATCGTACGAATGAATTAGAATAGATCGTACGAATGAATTAGAATGGATACATTCGTGCGAATGAATTAGAATGGATCGGACGAATGAATTAGAATGGATCGTACGAATGAATTAGAATGGATCAAATGAATGAATCAAAATGGATCATACGAATAAATTAGAATGGATACATTCGTCCGAATGATTTAGAATTGATCGTACGAATGAATTAGAATGGATCGTACGAATGAATTAGAATGGATACATTCGTACGAATGAATTAGAATGGATCGTACGAATGAATTAGAATGGATCGTACCGAATGAATTAGAATGGATATATTTGAACGAATAAATTAGAATGGATCATACGAATGAATTAGAATGGATCGTACGAATGAATTAGAATGGATAGTGCGAATGAATTAGAATCGATCGTACGAATGAATTAGAATGGATCGTATGAATGAATTAGAATGGATCATACGAATGAGTCAGAATGGATCGTATGAATGAATTAGAATGGATCGTACGAATGAATTAGAATGGATCGTACGAATAAATTAGAATGGATACATTCGTCCGAATGAATTAGAAAGGATCATACGAATGAGTAAGAATGGATCGTACGAATGAAATAGAATAGATTGTACGAATGAATTAGAATGGATCCTACGAATAAATTAGAATGGATCGTGTGAAAGAATTAGAATGGATTGTATGAATGAATTAGAATGGATCGTATGAATGAATTAGAATGGATCGTACGAATGGATTAGAATGGATCGTACGAATGAACAAGAATGGATACATTCGTGCGAATGAATTAGAATAGATCGTACGAATGAATTAGAATGGATCGTACGAATGAATTAGAAAGGATCTTACGAATGAATTAGAATGGATCGTACGAATGAAATAGAATGGATCGTACGAATGAATTAGAATAGATCGTATGAATGAATTAGAATGGATCGTACGAAGGAATTCGAATGGATCGTACGAATGAATTAGAATGGATCGTATGAATGAATTAGAATGGATACATTCGTGTGAATGAATTAGAATGGATTGTACGAATGAATTAGAATGGATCGTACGAATGAATTAGAATGGATCGTGTGAAAGAATTAGAATGGATTGTATGAATGAATTAGAATGGATCATATGAATGAATTAGAATGGATACATTCGTGCGAATGAATTAGAATGGATCGTACGAATGAATTAGAATGGATCGTACGAATGAATTAGAATGGTTACATTCATGCGAATGAATTAGAATGGATCGTACGAATGGATTAGAATGGATCGTACGAATGGATTAGAATGGATACATTCGAGCGAATGAATTAGAATGGATCGTACGAATGAATTAGTATGGATCGTACGAATGGATTAGAATGGATCCTATGAATGGATTAGAATGGATACCTTTGTGCATATGAATTAGAATGGATCGTACGAATGAATTAGAATGGATCATATGAATGAATTAGAATGGATCGTGTGAAAGAATTAGAATGGATTGTATGAATGAATTAGAATAGATCGTAAGAATGAATTAGAATGGATCGTACGAATGAATTAGAATGGATCGTACGAATGAATTAGAATGGATCGTACGAATGAATTAGAATGGATCGTACGAATGAATTAGAATGGATACATTCGTGCGAATGAATTAGAATGGATACATTCGTGCGAAAGAATTAGAATAGATCGTATGAATGAATTAGAATGGATCCTATGAATGAATTAGAATGGATCGTGCGAATGAGTTAGAATGGATCGTACGAATGAATTAGAATAGATCGTATGAATGAATTAGAATGGATCGTACGAATGGATCGTACGAATGGATTAGAATGGATCGTACGAATGGATTAGAATGGATACATTCGAGCGAATGAATTAGAATGGATCATACGAATGAATTAGAATGGATCGTACGATTAAATTAGAATGGATACATTCGTCCGAATGAATTAGAATGGATCATACGAATGAGTAAGAATGGATCGTACGAATGAAATAGAATAGATTGTACGAATGAATTAGAATGGATCATACGAATGAATTAGAATGGATCGTGTGAAAGAATTAGAATGGATTGTATGAATGAATTAGAATGGATCGTATAAATGAATTAGAATGGATCGTGCGAATGAATTCGAATGGATCGTACGAATTCATTCTAATTCATTCATACAATCCATTCTAATTCTTTCACACGATCCATTCTAATTCATTCGTACGTTCCATTCTAATTCATTAGCACGATCCATGCTAATTCATTCATTCGATCAATTCTAATTCATTAGCACGATCTATTCTAATTCATTCGTATGATCCATTCTAATTCATTCGCACGATCCATTCTAATTCATTCATAGGATCCATTCTAATTCATTCATACGATCTATTCTAATTCTTTCGCACGAATGTATCCATTCTAATTCATTCGCACGAATGTATCCATTCTAATTCATTCGTACGATCCATTCTAATTCATTTGCACAAATGTATCCATTCTAATTCATTCGTACGATCCATTCTAATTCATTCGCACGATCCATTCTAATTCATTCGTACGATCCATTCTAATTCTTTCACACGATCTATTCTAATCCATTCTAATTCATTCGTACGAATCCATTCTAATTCATTCATACAATCTATTCTATTTCATTCGTACGATCCATTCTTACTCATTCGTATGATCCATTCTAATTCATTCGGACGAATGTATCCATTCTAATTTATTCGTACGATCCATTCTAATTCATTCGTACGATCCATTCTAATTCATTCGCTCGAATGTATCCATTCTAATCCATTCGTACGATCCATTCTAATTCATTCGCATGAATGTAACCATTCTAATTCATTCATTTGATCCATTCTAATTCTTTCGTACGATCCATTCTAATTCATTAGCACGATCCACGCTAATTCATTCGTTCGATCAATTCTAATTCATTAGCAGGATCCATTCTAATTCAGTCGTACGATCCATTCTAATTCATTCGCACGATCCATTCTAATTCATTCATAGGATCCATTCTAATTCATTCATATGATCTATTCTAATTCTTTCGCACGAATGTATCCATTCTAATTCATTCGCACGAATGTATCCATTCTAATTCATTCGTACGATCCATTCTAATTTATTCGTACGATCCATTCTAATTCATTCGTACGATCCATTCTAATTCATTCATACGATCTATTCTAATTCATTCATACAATCCATTCTAATTCTTTCACACGATCCATTCTAATTCATTCGTACGATCCGTTCTAATTCATCCGCACAATCCATTCTATTTCATTCGTACGATCCATTCTTACTCATTCGTATGATCCATTCTAATTCATTCGCACGAATGTATCCATAATGGATCATACGAATGAGTAAGAATGGATCGTACGAATGAAATAGAATGGATTGTCCGAATGAATTAGAATGGACCGTACGAATGAATTAGACGTACGAATGAATTAGAATGGATACATTCGTGCGAATAAATTAGAATGGATCATACGAATGAGTAAGAATGGATCGTCATTCTAATTCATTCGTATGATCCATTCTAATTCATTTGTATCCATTCTATTTCATTCGCACGATCCATTCTAATTCATTCGCGCAATCTATTCTAATTCATTCGTACGATCCATTCTAATTCATTTGTATGATCCATTCTAATTCATTCATACAATCCATTCTAATTTATTCGCACGAATGTATCCATTCTAATTCATTCGTACGATCCATTCTAATTCATTCGCACAATCTATTCTAATTCATTCATACGATCCATTCTAATTCATTCGCACGAATGTATCCATTCTAATTCATTCATACGATCCATTCTACTTAATTCGTAGTATCTGTTCTAATTCACTCATACGATCCATTCTAATTCATTCATACGATCCATTCTAATTCATTTGCACGAATATATCCATTCTAATTCATTCGTACGATCCTGAATTAGAATGGATCGTACGAATGAATTAGAATGGATACCTTTGTGCATATGAATTAGAATGGATCGTACGAATGAATTAGAATGGATCGTACGAATGAAATAGAATGGATATATTCGTGCAAATGAATTAGAATGGATCGTACGAATGAATTAGAATGGATCATACGAATTAATTAGAATGGATCATACGAATGAATTAGAATGGATCGTACGATATCCATTCTAATTCATTCGTACGATCCATTCTAATTCATTCGTACGATCCATTCTAATTCATTCGAAAGATCCATTGTAATTCATTCGTACGATCCATTCTAATTCATTCGTACGATCCATTCTAATTCATTCGCACCAATATATCCATTCTAGTTCATTCGTACGATCCATTCTAATTTATTCGTAAGATCCATTCTAATTCATTCGCACGATCCATTCTAATTCATTCGTACGATCCATTCTAATTCATTCATACGATCCATTCTAATTCATTCGTACGATCCATTCTAATTCATTCGCACAAATGTATCCATTCTAATTCATTCGTACGATCCATTCTAATTCATTCGTACGATCCATTCTAATTCTTTAACATGATCCATTCTAATTCATTCGTACGATCCATTCTAATTCATTCGCACGATCCATTCTAATTCATTCGTACGATCCATTCTAATTCATTCATACGATCCATTCTAATTCATTTGTACGATCCATTCTAATTCATTCGCACAAATGTATCCATTCTAATTCATTTGTATGATCCATTCTAATTCATTCGCACGATCCATTCTAATTCATTCGTACGATCCATTCTAATTCATTCGTATGATCCATTCTAATTAGTTCGTATGATCCATTCTAATTCATTCGTACGATCCATTCTAATTCATTCATACAATCCATTCTAATTCATTCACACGAATGTATCCATTCTAATAAATTCGTACGATCCATTCTAATTCATTCGTATGATCTATTCTTATTCATTCGCACGATCCAGTCTAATTGATTCGCACGATCCATTCTAACTCATTCGCACGAATGTATCCATTCTAATTCATTCGTACGATCCATTCTAATTCATTAATATGATCCATTCTAATTCATTCTTACGATCCATTCTAATTCATATGCACAAAGGTATCCATTCTAATTCATTCGCACGAAAGAATTAGAATGGATTGTTTGAAAGAATAGATCGTATGAATGAATTAGAATGGATCGTACAGAATGAATTAGAATGGATTGTATGAATGAATTAGAATGGATCTTACGAATGAGTAAGAATGGATCGTACGAATGAATTAGAATGGATCATACGAATGAATTAGAATGGATCGTACGAATTAATTAGAATGGGTCATACGAATGAAATAGAATGGATCGTACGAAGGAATTAGAATGGATCGTACGAAGGAATTAGAATGGATCGTACGAATGAATTAGAATGGATATATTCGTGCAAATGAATTAGAATGGATCATATGAATGAATTAGAATGGATCGTATGAGTGAATTAGAACGGATAGTACGAATGAAGTAGAATGGATCGTATGAATATATTAGAATGGATACATTCGTGCGAATGAATTAGAATGGATCGTATGAATGAATTAGAATGGATCGTATGAATGAATTAGAATGGATCGTGCGAATGAATTAGAATGGATCGTACGAATGAATTAGAATGGATCGTACGAATGAACTAGAATGGATACATTCGTGCGAATGAATTAGAATGGATCGTACGAATGAATTAGAATGGATCATACGAATGAATTTGAATGGATCTTACGAATGAATCAGAATGGATCGTACATATGAATTAGAATGGATCGTACGAATGAATTAGAATGGATACATTCGTGCGAATGAATTAGAATGGATCGGACGAATGAATTAGAATGGATCGTACGAATGAATTAGAATGGATCAAATGAATGAATTAGAATGGATCGTACGAATAAATTAGAATGGATACATTCGTCCGAAGGAATTAGAATGGATCGTACGAATGAATTAGAATGGATCGTACGAATGAATTAGAATGGATTGTACGAATGAATTAGAATGGATACATTCGTACGAATGAATTAGAATGGATCATACGAATGAATTAGAATGGATCGTACGGAATGAATTAGAATGGATATATTTGAACGAATAAATTAGAATGGATCATACGAATGAATTAGAATGGATCGTACGAATGAATTAGAATGGATAGTGCAAATGAATTAGAATCGATCGTACGAAAGAATTAGAATGGATCGTACGAATGAATTAGAATGGATCATACGAATGAGTAAGAATGGATCGTACGAATAAATTAGAATGGATCGTACGAATGAATTAGATTGGATCGTACGAATAAATTAGAATGGATCCATTCGTCTGAATGAATTAGAATGGATCATACGAATGAGTAAGAATGGATCGTACGAATGAAATAGAATAGATTGTACGAATGAGTTAGAATGGATCCTACGAATGAATTAGAATGGATCGTGTGAAAGAATTAGAATGGATTGTATGAATGAATTAGAATGGATCGTATGAATGAATTAGAATGGATCGTACGAATGGATTAGAATGGATCGTACGAATGAATTCGAATGGATCGTACGAATGAACTAGAATGGATATATTCGTGCGAATGAATTAGAATGGATCGTACGAATGAATTAGAATAGATCGTACGAATGAATTAGAATGGATCTTACGAATGAATTAGAATAGATCGTACGAATGAATTAGAATGGATCGTACGAATGAATTAGAATAGATCGTACGAATGAATTAGAATGGATCGTACGAAGGAATTATAATGGATCGTACGAATGAATTAGAATGGATCGTATGAATAAATTTGAATGGATACATTCGTGCGAATGAATTAGAATGGATTGTACGAATGAATTAGAATGGATCGTACGAATGAATTAGAATGGATCGTGTGAAAGAATTAGAATGGGTTGTATGATTGAATTAGAATGGATCATATGAATGAATTAGAATGGATACATTCGTGCGAATGAATTAGAATGGATCGTACGAATGAATTAGAATGGATCGTACGAATGAATTAGAATGGATCGTGCGAATGAATTAGAATGGATCGTATGAATGAATTAGAATGGTTACATTCATGCGAATGAATTAGAATGGATCGTACAAATGGATTAGAATGGATCGTACGAATGGATTAGAATGGATACATTCGAGCGAATGAATTAGAATGGATCGTACGAATAAATTAGAATGGATTATACGAATGGATTAGAATGGATCCTACGAATGGATTAGAATGGATACCTTTGCGCATATGAATTAGAATGGATCGTACGAATGAATTAGAATGGATCATATGAATGAATTAGAATGGATCGTGTGAAAGAATTAGAATGGATTGTATGAATGAATTAGAATAGATCGTATGAATGAATTAGAATGAATCGTACGAATGAATTAGAATGGATCGTACGAATGAATTAGAATGGATCGTATGAATGAATTAGAATGGATACATTCGTGCGAATGAATTAGAATGGATACATTCGTGCGAAAGAATTAGAATAGATCGTATGAATGAATTAGAATGAATCCTATGAATGAATTAGAATGGATCGTGCGAATGAATTAGAATGGATCGTACGAATGAATTAGAATAGATCGTACGAATGAATTAGAATGGATCGTACGAATGGATCGTACGAATGGATCGTACGAATGGATTAGAATGGATCGTACGAATGGATTAGAATGGATACATTCGAGCGAATGAATTAGAATAGATCGTACGAATGAATTAGAATGGATCGTACGAATAAATTAGAATGGATACATTCGTCCGAATGAATTAGAATGGATCATACGAATGTGTAAGAATGGATCATACGAATGAAATAGAATAGATTGTACGAATGAATTAGAATGGATCCTACGAATGAATTAGAATGGATCGTGTGACAGAATTAGAATGGATTGTATGAATGAATTAGAATGGATCGTATGAATGAATTAGAATGGATCGTGCGAATGAATTTGAATGGATCGTACGAATTCATTCTAATTCATTCATACAATCCATTCTAATTCTTTCACACGATCCATTCTAATTCATTCGTACGTTCCATTCTAATTCATTAGCACGATCCATGCTAATTCATTCGTTCGATCAATTCTAATTCATTAGCACGATCCATTCTAATTCATTCGTACGATCCATTCTAATTCATTCGCACGATCCATTCTAATTCATTCATAGGATCCAGTCTAATTCATTCATACGATCTATTCTAATTCTTTCGCACGAATGTATCCATTCTAATTCATTCGCACGAATGTATCCATTCTAATTCATTCGTACGATCCATTCTAATTCATTCATACGATCCATTCTAATTCATTCGTACGATCCATTCTAATTCATTCATACGATCTATTCTAATTCATTCATACAATCCATTCTAATTCTTTCACACGATCCATTCTAATTCATTCTTACGATCCATTCTAATTCATTCGCACAATCCATTCTATTTCATTCGTACGATCCATTCTTACTCATTGGTACGATCCATTCTAATTCATTCGCACGAATGTATCCATTCTGATTCATTCGTACGAATCCATTCTAATTCATTCGTACAATCCATTCTATTTCATTCGTACGATCCATTATTACTCATTCGTATGATCCATTCTAATTCATTCGCACGAATGTATCCATTCTAAATCATTCGTACGATCCATTCTAATTCATTCGTACGATCCATTCTAAATCATTCGTACAATCCATTCTATTTCATTCGTACGATCAATTCTAATTCATTAGCACGATCCATTCTAATTCATTCGTACGATCCATTCAAATTCATTCGCACGATCCATTCTAATTCATTCGTACAATCCATTCTATTTTATTCGTACGATCCATTCTTACTGATTCGTATGATCTATTCTAATTCATTCGCACGAATGTATCCATTCTAATCCATTCGTATGATCCATTCTAATCCATTCGTACGATCCATTCTAATTCATTCGCATGAATGTAACCATTCTAATTCATTCATTTGATCCATTCTAATTCATTCGTACGATCCATTCTAATTCATTCGTCCGATCCATTCTAATTCATTCGCACGAATGTATCCATTCTAAACCATTCATACGATCCATTCTAATTTATTCGTACGATCCATTCTAATTCATTCGTAAAATCCATTCTAATTTATTCGTACGATCCATTCTAATTCATTCGTACGATCCATTCTAATTCATTCGCACGAATGTATCCATTCTAGTTCATTCGTACGATCCATTCTAATTCATTCGTACGATCCATTCTAATTCATTCGCATGATCTATTCTAATTCATTCGTACGATCCATTCTAATTCATTCGTACGAATGAATTAGAATGGATACATTCATCCGAATGAATTAGAATGGATCGTACCAATGAGTAAGAATGGATCGTACGAATGAAATAGAATGGATTGTGCGAATGAATTAGAATGGATCGTACGAATGAATTAGAATGGATCGCGTGAAAGAATTAGAATGGATTGTATGAATGAATTAGAATAGATCGTATGAATGAATTAGAATGGATCGTATGAGTGAATTAGAATGGATACGAAGGAATTAGAATGGATCGTACGAAGGAATTAGAATGGATCATATGAATGAAATAGAATGGATCGTACGAAGGAATTAGAATGGATCGTACGAAGGAATTAGAATGGATCGTACGAATGAATTAGAATGGATATATTCGTGCAAATGAATTAGAATGGATCGTATGAATGAATTAGAATGGATCATTCGTATGAACCATTCTAACTCATTCGGTGGATCCATTCTAATTCATTCGTACGATCCATTCTAATTCATTCCCACGATCCATTCTAATTTATTCGTACGATCCATTCTAATTCATTCGTACGATCTATTCTAATTCATTCGCACGAATGTAACCATTCTAATTCATTCATACGATCCATTCTAATTCATTCGTACGATCCAGCCTAATTCACTCATACGATCCATTCTAATACATTCATACGATCCATTCTAATTCATTTGCACGAATATATCCATTCTAATTCATTCGTACGATCCATTCTAATTCATTCGTAAAATCCATTCTAATTCATTCGTACGATCCATTCTAATTCATTCGTACGATCCATTCTAATTCCTTCGTACGAATGAATTAGAATGGATACATTTGTGCGAATGAATTAGAATGGATCGTACGAATGAATTAGAATGGATCGTATGAATGAATTAGAATGGATCGTACGAATGAATTAGAATGGATCGTACGAAGGAATTAGAATGGATCGTACGAATGAATTAGAATGGATCGTACGAATAAATTAGAATGGATACATTCGTGCGAATGAATTAGAATGGATCATACGAATGGATCGTACGAATGAAGTAGAATAGATTGTACGAATGAATTAGAATGGATCCTACGAATGAATTAGAATGGATCGTGTGAAAGAATTAGAATGGATTGTATGAATGAATTAGAATGAATTCGTACGATCCATTCGAATTCATTAGCACGATCCATTCTAATTCATTCATACGATCCATTCTAAGTCATTCATACAATCCATTCTAATTCTTTCACACGATCCATTCTAATTCATTCGTCTAATCCATTCTAATTTATTCGTACAATCTATTCTAATACATTCGTACGATCTATTCTTACTCATTCGTATGATCCATTCTAATTCATTCGGACGAATGTATCCATTCTAATTTATTCGTACGATCCATTCTAATTCTTTCGTACGATCCATTCTAATTCATTCGTCAGATCCATTCTAATTCTTTCGCACGAATGTATCCATTCTAATTCATTCGTACGATCCATTCTAATTCATTCGTACGATCCATTCTAATTCATTCGTAAGATCCATTCTAATTCATTCGTACGATCCATTCTAATTCATTCGTCAGATCCATTCTAATTCATTCGCACGAATGTATCCATTCTAATTCATTCGTACGATCCATTCTAATTCATTCGTACGATACATTCTAATTTATTCGTACGATCCATTCTAATTCATTCGTACGATCCATTTAATTCATTCGCACGAATGTATCCATTCTAGTTCATTCGTACGATCTATTCTAATTCATTCGTACGATCCATTCTAATTCCTTCGTACGATCCATTCTAATTCATTCGTACGATCTATTCTAATTCATTCGTACGATCCATTCTAATTCATTTGTACGATCCATTCTAATTCCTTCGTACGATCCATTCTAATTCATTCGTACGATCCATTCTAATTCCTTCGTATCCATTCTAATTCACTCATACGATCCATTCTAATTCATTCGTACGATCCATTCTAATTCATTCATACAATCCATTCTAATTCATTCGCACGAATGTATCAATTCTAAATCATTCGTACGATCCATTCTAATTCATTCGTACGATCCATTCTAAATCATTCGTACAATCCATTCTATTTCATTCGTACGATCCATTCTTACTCATTCATATGATCCATTCTAATTCATTCGGACGAATGTATCCATTCTAATTTATTCGTACGATCCATTCTAATTCATTCGTACGATCCATTCTAATTCATTCATACGATCCATTCTAATTCATTCGTATGATCCATTCTAATTAATTCGTATGATCAATTCTAATTCATTCGTACGATCCATTCTAATTCATTCATACAATCCATTCTAATTCATTCGCACGAATGTATCCATTCTAATTAATTCGTACGATCCATCCTAATTCATTCATACAATCCATTCTAATTCATTCCGTACGATCCATTCTAATTCATTCGCTCAAATGTATCCATTCTAATCCATTCGTACGATTCATTCTAATCCATTCGTACGATCCATTCTAATTCATACGATTCATTCTTACGATCCATTCTATTTCATTCGTACGATCCATTCTTACTCATTGGTACGATCCATTCTAATTCATTCGCACGAATGTATCCATTCTAATTCATTCGTACGAATCCATTCTAATTCATTCGCACGATCCATTCTAATTCATTCGTACGATCCATTCTAATTCATTCGCACGAATGTATCCATTCTAATTCATTCGTACGATCCATTCTAATTCATTCGTACGATCCATTCTAATTCATTCGTACGATCCATTCTAATTCATTCGCACGAATGTATCCATTCTAGTTCATTCGTACGATCCATTCTAATTCATTCGTACGATCCATTCTAAATCATTCGCACGATCCAATCATTAGCACGAATGAATTGATACATTCGTGTGAATGAATTAGAATGGATACATTCGTGCGAAAGAATTAGAATAGATCGTATGAATGAATTAGAATGGATCCTATGAATGAATTAGAATGGATCGTGCGAATGAATTAGAATGGATCATACGAATGAATTAGAATGGATCATGCTAATGAATTAGAATTGATCGAACGAATGAATTAGCATGGATCGTGCTAATAAATTAGAATGGAACATACGAATGAATTAGAATGGATCGTGTGAAAGAATTAGAATGGATTGTATGAATGAATTAGAATGAATTCGTACGATCCGTTCGAATTCATTCGCACGATCCATTCTAATTCATACGAATATATTCGTGCAAATGAATTAGAATGGATCGTATGAATGTATTAGAATGGATCGTATGAGTGAATTAGAATGTATCCTATGAATGAATTAGAATGGATCGTGCGAATGAATTAGAATGGATCGTACGAATGAATTAGAATGGATCGTGCTAATGAATTAGAATGGAATAGAATAGATTGTACGAATGAATTAGAATGGATTCGTACGAATGAATTAGAATGGATACATTCGTGCGAATGAATTAGAATGGATTGTGCGAAAGAATTAGAATGGATCGTATGAATGAATTAGAATGGATACATTCGTGCGAATGAATTAGAATGGATCGTATGAATGAATTAGAATAGATTGTGCGAATGAATTAGAATGGATCGTACGAATGAATTAGAATGGATACATTCGTGCGAATAAATTAGAATGGATTGTATGAATGAATTAGAATGGATCGTACGAATGAATTAGAATGGATCGTACGAATGAATTAGAATAGATTGCGCGAATGAGTTAGAATGGATCGTGCGAATGAAATAGAATGGATACAAATGAATTAGAATGGATCATACGAATGAATTAGAATGACGATCCATTCTTACTCATTCGTATGATCCATTCTAATTTATTCGCACGAATGTATCCATTCTAATTCATTCGTACGTCTAATTCATTTGTACGGTCCATTCTAATTCATTCGCACAATCCATTCTATTTCATTCGTACGATCCATTCTTACTCATTCGTATGATCCATTATGGATACATTCGTGCGAATGAATTAGAATGGATCATACGAATGAGTAAAAATGGATCGTACGAATGAAATAGAATGGATTGTGCGAATGAATTAGAATGGATCATACGAATGAATTAGAATGGATCGTGTGAAAGAATTAGAATGGATTGTATGAATGAATTAGAATAGATCGTATGAATGAATTAGAATGGATCGTACGAATGAATTAGAATGGATCGTACGAATGAATTAGAATGGATACATTCGTGCGATTGAATTAGAATGGATACATTCGTGCGAATGAATTAGAATGGATCCTATGAATGAATTAGAATGGATCGGATGAATGAATTAGAATGGATCGTACGAATGAATTAGAATGGATACATTCGTGCGAATGAATTACAATGGATACATTCGTGCGAAAGAATTAGAATAGATCGTATGAATGAATTAGAATGGATCCTATGAATGAATTAGAATGGATCGTGCGAATGAATTAGAATGGATCGTGCTAATGAATTAGAATGGATCGTACGAATGAATTAGAATGGATTCGTACGAATGAATTAGAATGGATACATTCGTGCGAATGAATTAGAATGGATCATACGAATGAGTAAGAATGGATCGCACGAATGAAATAGAATAGATTGTACGAATGAATTAGAATGGATCCTACGAATGAATTAGAATGGATCGTGTGAAAGAATTAGAATGGATTGTATGAATGAATTAGAATGGATCGTACGAATGAATTAGAATGGATCGTACGAATGAATTAGAATGGATACATTCGTGCGAATGAATTAGAATTGATCGTACGAATGAATTAGAATGGATCGTGCGAATGAATTAGAATGGATCGTACGAATGAATTAGAATGGATCGTACGAATGAACTAGAATGGATACATTCGTGCGAATGAATTAGAATGGATCGTACAAATGAATTAGAATGGATCATACGAATGAATTAGAATGGATCTTACGAATGAATTAGAATGGATCGTACGAATGAATTAGAATAGATACATTCGTGCGAATGAATTAGAATGGATCGGATGAATGAATTAGAATGGATCGTACGAATGAATTAGAATGGATCGTACGAATGAATTAGAATGGATCGTACGAATAAATTAGAATGGATACATTCGTCCGAATGAATTAGAATGGATCATACGAATGAGTAAGAATGGATCGTACAAATGAAATAGAATGGATCGTACTAATGAACTAGAATGGATACATTCGTGCGTATGAATTAGAATGGATCGGACGAATGAATTAGAATGGATCGTACGAATGAATTAGAATGGATCGTACGAATGAATTAGAATGGATCGTATGAATGAATTAGAATGGATACATTCGTGCGAATGAATTAGAATTGATCATACGAATGAATTAGAATGGATCGTACGAATGAATTAGAATGGATCGTACGAATGAACTAGAATGGATACATTCGTGCGAATGAATTAGAATGGATCGTACGAATGAATTGGAATGGATCGTACGAATGAATTAGAATGGATCTTACGAATGAATTAGATTGGATCGTACGAATGAATTAGAATGGATCGTACGAATGAATTAGAATGGATACATTCGTGCGAATGAATTAGAATGGATCGGACGAATGAATTAAAATGGATCGTACGAATGAATTAGAATGGATCAAATGAATGAATTAGAATGGTTATATTCATGCGAATGAATTAGAATGGATGCTACGAATGGATTAGAATAGATCGTACGAATGGATTAGAATAGATACATTCGAGCGAATGAATTAGAATGGATCATACGATTGAATTAGAATGGATCGTACGAATGGATTTTAATGGATCCTACGAATGGATTAGAATGGATCGTACGAATGAATTAGAATGGATCATATTAATGAATTAGAATAGATCGTACGAATGAATTAGAATGGATACATTCATGCACGATCCATTCTAATTCATTCGCACGAATGTATCCATTCTAATTCATTCGTACGATCCATTCTAATTCATTCGTACGATCCATTCTAATTCATTCGCACAATCCATTCTAATTCATTCGCACGAATGTATCCATTCTAATTCATTCGTACGATCCATTCTAATTCATTCGTACGATCCATTCTAATTCATTCGTACGATCCATTCTAATTAATTCGTATGATCCATTCTAATTCATTCGTACGTTCCATTCTAATTCATTCATACAATCTATTCTAATTCATTCGTACGATCCATTCTAATTCATTCGTACGCACGAATGTATCCATTCTAATTCATTTGTACGAATCCATTCTAATTCATTCGTACGATCCATTCTAATTCATTCGAACGATCCATTCTAATTCATTCGTACGATCCATTCTAATTCATTCGCACGAATGTATCCATTCTAATTCATTCGTACGATCCATTCCAATTCATTCGTACGATCCATTCTAATTCATTCGTACGATCCATTCTAATTCATTCGCACGAATGTATCCATTCTAGTTCATTCGTACGATCCATTCTAATTCATTCGTACGATCGATTCTAATTAATTCGCACGATCCATTCTAATTCATTAGCACGATCCATGCTAATTCATTCATTCGATCAATTCTAATTCATTAGCACGATCCATTCTAATTCATTCGTACGATCCATTCTAATTCATTCGCACGATCCATTCTAATTCATTCATAGGATCCATTCTAATATATTCGTACGATCCATTCTAATTCCTTCGTACGATCCATACTAATTCATTCGTACGATCCATTCTAAATCATTCGTGCAATCCATTCTATTTCATTCGTACGATCAATTCTAATTCATTCATAGGATCCATTCTAATTTATTCATACGATCTATTCTAATTCTTACGTACGAATGTATCCATTCTAATTCATTCGCACGATCCATTCTAATTCATTCGTAGGATCCATTCTAATTCATTCGTACAATGAGTAAGAATGGATCGTACGAATGAAATAGAATGGATTGTACGAATGATTTAGAATGGTTACATTCGTGCGAATGAATTAGAATGGATTGTGCGAATGAATTAGAATGGATCGTACGAATGAATTAGAATGGATCGTGTGAAAGAATTAGAATGGATTGTATGAATGAATTAGAATAGATCGTATGAATGAATTAGAATGGATCGTATGAGTGAATTAGAATGGATACGAAGGAATTAGAATGGATCGTACGAAGGAATTAGAATGGATCATACGAATGAATTAGAATGGATCGTGCTAATGAATTAGAATGGATACATTCGTGCGAATGAATTAGAATGGATCGTATGAATAAATTAGAATGGATCGTACGAATGAATTAGAATGGATCGTGCGAATGAATTAGAATGGATATATTCGTGCTAATGAATTAGAATGGATCGTGCGAATGAATTAGAATGGATCGTTTGAATGAATTAGAATGGACACATTCGTGCGAATGAATTAGAATGGATTGTATGAATGAATTAGAATAGATCGTGCTAATGAATTAGAATTAGAATGGATATATTCGTGCAAATGAATTAGAATGGATCTTACGAATGAATTAGAATGGATCATACGAATGAATTAGAATGGATCGTACGAATGAATTAGAATGGATTATACAAATGAATTAGAATGGATACATTCGTGCGAATGAATTAGAATGGATCGTAGGTACGAATGAATTAGAATGGATACATTCATGCGAATGAATTAGAATGGATCGTACGAATGAATTAGAATGGATGATGCGAATGAATTAGAATGGATCGTACGAATGAACTAGAATGGATACATTCGTGCGAATGAATTAGAATGGATCGTACGAATGAACTAGAATGGATACATTCGTGCGAATGAATTAGAATGGATCGTACGAATGAATTAGAATAGATCGTACGAATGGATTAGAATAGATCTTATGAATAAATTAGAATGGATCATACGAATGAATTAGAATGGATCGTGTGAAAGAATTAGAATGGATCGTACGAATGAATTAGAATGGATCGTACGAATGAATTAGAATGGATCGTACGAATAAATTAGAATGGATCATACGAATGAGTAAGAATGGATCGTACGAATGAAATAGAATAGATTGTACAAATGAATTAGAATGGATCCTACGAATGAATTAGAATGGATCGTGTGAAAGAATTAGAATGGATTGTATAAATGAATTAGAATGGATCGTATGAATGAATTAGAATGGATCGTGCGAATGAATTCGAATGGATCGTACGAATTCATTCTAATTCATTCATACAATCCATTCTAATTCTTTCACACGATCCATTCTAATTCATTCGTACTTTCCATTCTAATTCATTAGCACGATCCATGCTAATTCATTCGTTCGATCAATTCTAATTCATTAGCACGATCCATTCTAATTCATTCGTACGATCCATTCTAATTCATTCGCACGATCCATTCTAATTCATTCATAGGATCCATTCTAATTCATTCATACGATCTATTCTAATTCTTTCGCACGAATGTATCCCGAATGAATTAGAATGAATCGTATGAATGAATTAGAATGGTTACATTCGTGCGAATGAATTAGAATAGATCGTATGAATGAATTAGAATGGATCGTACGAATAAATTAGAATGGATCGTGGGAATGAATTAGAATGGATTGTACGAATGAATTAGAATGGATCCACCGAATGAGTTAGAATGGATCATACGAATGAATTAGAATGGATTGTACGAATGAATTAGAATGGATTGTGCGAATGAATTAGAATGGATCGTGTGAAAGAATTAGAATGGATTGTATGAATGAATTAGAATGGATCGTATGAATGAATTAGAATGGATCGTACGAATGAATTAGAATGGATCATACGAATGAAATAGAATGGATCGTACAAAGGAATTAGAATGGATCGTACGAAGGAATTAGAATGGATCGTACGAAGGAATTAGAACGGATCGTACGAATGAATTAGAATGGATATATTCGTGCAAATGAATTAGAATGGATCATATGAATGAATTAGAATGGATCGTATGAGTGAATTAGAACGGATCGTACAAATGAAATAGAATGAATTAGAATTGATCGTACGAATGAAATAGAATGGATTGCACGAATGATTTAGAATGGATCGTACGAATGAATTAGAATGGATCGTACGAATGATTTAGAATGGATACATTCGTACGAATGAATTAGAATGGATCATATGAATGAGTAAGAATGGATTGTACGAATGAATTAGAATGGATTCGTACGAATGAATTAGAATGGATACATTCGTGCGAATGAATTAGAATGGATCATACCAATGAGTAAGAATGGATCGTACGAATGAAATAGAATGGATTGTGCGAATGAATTAGAATGGATCGTACGAATGAATTAGAATAGATCGTACGAATGAATTATAATGGATCATACGAATTAATTAGAATGGATCATACGAATGAATTAGAATGAATCGTACGAATGAATTAGAATAGATCGTACGAATGAATTAGAATGGATCGTACGAATGAATTAGAATGGATCGTACGTATGATCCATTCGAATTCATTCGCACGATCCATTCTAATTCATTCGTACGATCCATTCTAATTCATTCATACGATCCATTCTAATTCATTCGTATGATCCATTCTAATTCATTCGTATATTCCATTCTAATTCATTCGTATGATCTATTCTATTTCATTTGTACGATCCATTCTTACTCATTCGTATGATCCATTCTAATTCATTCGGACGAATGTATCCATTCTAATTTATTCATACGATCCATTCTAATTCATTCGTACGATCCATTCTAATTCATTCGTACGATCCATTCTTACTCATTCGTATGATCCATTCTAATTCATTCGTACGATCCATTCTAATTCATTCGCTCGAATGTATCCATTCTAATCCATTCGTACGATCCATTCTAATTCATTAGCACGATCCATTCTAATTCTTTCACACGATCCATTCTAATTCATTCGTACGATCCATTCCAATTCATTCGCACAATCCATTCTATTTCATTCGTACGATCCATTCTTACTCATTCGTATGATCCATTCTAATTCATTCGCACGAATGTATCCATAATGGATCATACGAATGAGTAAGAATGGATCGTACGAATGAAATAAAATGGATTGTGCGAATGAATTAGAATGGACTGTACGAATGAATTAGAATGGATCGTACGAATGAATTAGAATGGATATATTTGAACGAATAAATTAGAATGGATCATGCGAATGAATTAGAATGGATCGTACGAATGAATTAGAATGGATAGTGCGAATGAATTAGAATCGATCGTACGAATGAATTAGAATGGATCGTACGAATGAATTAGAATGGATCATACGAATGAGTAAGAATGGATCATACGAATGAATTAGAATTGATCGTACGAATGAATTAGAATGGATCGTACGAATAAATTAGAATGGATACATTCGTCCGAATGAATTAGAATGGATCATACGAATGAGTAAGAATGGATCGTACGAATGAAATAGAATAGATTGTACGAATGAATTAGAATGGATCCTACGAATGAATTAGAATGGATCGTACGAATGAATTAGAATGGATCATTTTAATGAATTAGAATGGATCGTACGAATGAATTAGAATTGATACATTCGTGCGAATAAATTAGAATGGATTGTATGTATGAATTAGAATGGATCGTACGAATGAATTAGAATGGATCGTACGAATGAATTAAAATAGATTGCGCGAATGAATTAGAATGGATCGTACGAATGAATTAGAATGGATCGTACGAATGAATTAGAATGGATCGTACGAAGGAATTAGAATGGATCGTACGAAGGAATTAGAATGGATCGTACGAATGAATTAGAATGGATCGTACGATTGAATTAGAATGGATCATACGAATGAGTAAGAATGGATCGTATGAATGAATTAGATTGGATCGTACGATCCATTCTAATTCATTAGCATGGATCGTGCTAATGAATTAGAATAGAATATACGAATGAATTAGAATGGATCGTAGAATGGATCGTACGAATGAATTAGAATGAATTAGAATGGATCGTACGAATGAATTAGAATAGATCATAGGAATGAATTAGAATGGATCGTGCAAATGAATTAGAATGGATATATTCGTGTGAATAAATTAGAATGGATTGTATGAATGAATTAGAATGGATCGTACGAATGAATTAGAATGACGATCCATTCTTACTCATTCGTATGATCCATTCTATTTCATTCGCACGAATGTATCCATTCTAATTCATTCGTACGATCCATTCTAATTCATTCATAGGATCCATTCTAATTCATTCATACAATCCATTCTAATTCATTCGCACGAATGTATCCATTCTAATTCATTCGTACGATCAGTTCTAATTCATTCACAAAATCTATTCTAATTCATTCATACAATCCATTCTAATTCATTCACACGAATGTATCCATTCTAATTCATTCATACGATCCATTCTAATTCATTCGTACGATCCATTCTAATTCACTCATACGATCCATTCTAATACATTCATACGATCCAATCTAATTCATTTGCACGAATATATCCATTCTAATTCATTCGTACGATCCATTCTAATTCCTTCGTACGATCCATTCTAATTCATTCGTACGATCTATTCTAATTCATTCGTACGATCCATTCTAATTCATTCGTACGATCCATTCTAAGTCCTTCGTACGATCCATTCTAATTCATTCGTACGATCCATTCTAATTCATTCGTACATTCTATTCTAATTCATTCGTACGAATGGATACATTCGTGTGAATGAATTAGAATGGATCGTACGAATGAGTAAGAATGGATCGTACGAATGAAATAGAATGGATTGTACGAATGAATTAGAATGGATCGTACGAATGAATTAGAATGGATCGTGTGAAAGAATTAGAATGGATTGTATGAATGAATTAGAATGGATCGTACGAATGAATTAGAATGGATCGTACGAAGGAATTAGATTGGATCTTACGAATGAATTAGAATGGATCGTACGAATGAATTAGAATAGATCGTACGAATGAATTAGAATGGATCGTACGAAGGAATTAGAATGGATCGTACGAATGAATTAGAATGGATCGTATGAATGAAATAGAATGGATACATTCGTGTGAATGAATTAGAATGGATCGTATGAATGAATTAGAATAGATTTTGTTAATGAATTAGAACTGATCGTACGAATGAATTAGAATGGATACATTCGTGCGAATGAATTAGAATGGATTGTATGAATGAATTAGAATGGATCCTATGAATGAATTAGAATGGATCGTACGAATGAATTAGAATGGATCGTACGAATGAATTAGAATGGATATATTCGTGCAAATGAATTAGAATGGATCGTATGAATGTAGTAGAATGGATCGTATGAGTGAATTAGAATGGATCGTGCGAATGAACTAGAATGGATTGTATGAATGAATTAGAATGGATCGTACGAATGAATTAGAATGGATCATACGAATTAATTAGAATGGATCATACGAATGAATTAGAATAGATCGTACGAATGAATTAGAATTAGAATGGATATATTCGTGCGAATGAATTAGAATGGATACATTCGTGCGAAAGAATTAGAATAGATCGTATGAATGAATTAGATTGGATCCTATGAATGAATTAGAATGGATCGTGCGATTGAATTAGAATGGATCGTACGAATGAATTAGAATGGATACATTCGTGCGAATGAATTAGAATGGATCGGACGAATGAATTAGAATGGATCGTACGAATGAATTAGAATGGATCAAATGAATGAATTAGAATGGTTACATTCATGCGAATGAATTAGAATGGATCGTATGAATGAATTAGAATGGATCGTACGAATGAACTAGAATGGATACATTCGTGCGAATGAATTAGAATGGATCGGACAAATGAATTAGAATGGATCGTACGAATGAATTAGAATGGATCATACGAATGAATTAGAATAGCTCATACGAATGAATAAGAATGAATCGTATGAATGAATTAGAATGGTTACATTCGTGCGAATGAATTAGAATTGATCGTACGAATGAATTATAATAGATCGTACGAATAAATTAGAATGGTTCATGGGAATGAATTAGAATGGATCGTACGAATGAATTAGAATGGATCCACCGAATGAGTTAGAATGGATCATACGAATGAATTAGAATGGATTGTACGAATGAATTAGAATGGATTGTGCGAATGAATTAGGATGGATCCTACGAATGAATTAGAATGGATCGTGTGAAAGAATTAGAATGGATTGTATGAATGAATTAGAATGGATAAATTCGTGCAAATGAATTAGAATGGATCGTATGAATGTATTAGAATGGATCGTGTGAGTGAATTAGAATGGATCGTACGAATGAATTAGAATGGATTATATGAATGAATTAGAATGGATCGTACGAATGAATTAGAATGGATCGTATGAATGAATTAGAATGGATCGTACGAATGAATTAGAATGGATCAAATGAATGAATTAGAATGGTTACATTCATGCGAATGAATTAGAATGGATCGTACGAATGGATTAGAATGGATCGTACCAATGGATTAGAATGGATACATTCGAGCGTACGATCCATTCTAATTCATTCGTCTGATCTATTCAAATTCATTCGCACGAATGTATCCATTCTAATTCATTCATACTTTCCATTCTAATTCATTCGCACGATCCATTCTAATTCATTCGTACGATCCATTCTAATTCATTCATACGATCTATTCTAATTCATTCATAAAATCCATTATAATTCTTTCACACGATACATTCTAATTCATTCGTACGATCCATTCTAATTCATTCGCACAATCCATTCTATTTTATTCGTACGATCCATTCTTACTCATTGGTATGATCCATTCTAATTCATTAGCACGATCCATTCTAATTTATTCGTACGATCCATTCTAATTCATTCGCATGATCCATTCTAATTCATTCGTACGATCCTTTCTAATTCATTCTATGATTCATTCTAATTCATTCATACAATCCATTCTAATTCATTCCGTACGATCCATTCTAATTCTTTCGTACGATCCATTCTATTTCATTCGTACGATCCATTCTTACTCATTGGTACGATCCATTCTAATTCATTCGCACGAATGTATCCATTCTAATTCATTCGTACGAATCCATTCTAATTCATTCGTACGATCCATTTTAATATATTCATACGATCCATTCTAATTCATTTGCACGAATATATCCATTCTAATCCATTCGTACGATCCATTCTAATTTTTTCGTACGATCCATTCTAATTCATTCGTACGATCCATTCTAATTCATTCGTAAGATCCATTCTAATTCATTCGTACGATCCATTCTAATTCATTCACACGATCCATTCTAATTCATTCGCACGAATGTATCCATTCTAGTTCATTCGTACGATCAATTCTAATTCATTCGTACGATCCATTCTAATTCATTAGCACGATCCATTCTAATTCATTCGTACGGTCAATTCTAATTCATTCGCACGAATGTATCCATTCTAATTCATTCGTACGATCCTGAATTAGAATGGATCGTACGAATGAATTAGAATGGATACCTTTGTGCATATGAATTATAATGGATCGTACGAATGAATTAGAATGGATCATATTAATGAATTAGAATGGATCGTACGAATGAATTAGAATGGATACATTCGTGCGAATGAATTAGAATGGATCGTGCACGAATGTATCCATTCTAATTCATTCGTACGATCCATTCTAATTCATTAATATGATCCATTCTAATTCATTCATACGATCCATTCTAATTCATATGCACAAAGGTATCCATTCTAATCCATTCGTAGGATCCATCCTAATCCATTCATACGATCCATTCTAATTCATTCGTACGATCCATTCTAATTCATTCGCTCGAATGTATCCATTCTAATCCATTCGTACGATCCATTCTAATCTATTCGTACGATCCATTCTAATTCATTCGCATGAATGTAACCATTCTAATTCATTTATTTGATCCATTCTAATTCATTCGTACGATCCATTCTAATTCATTCATCCGATCCATTCTAATTCATTCGCACGAATGTATCCATTCTAATTCATTCGTACGAACCATTCTAATTCATTCGTATGATCTATTCTAATTAATTCGTAAGATCCATTCTAATTCATTCGTACGATCCATTCTAATTCATTCACACGAATGTATCCATTCTAGTTCATTCGTACGATCCATTCTATTTCATTCGTACGATCCATTCTAATTCATTCGCACGATCCATTCTAATTCATTCGTACGATCAGTTCTAATTCATTCGCACGAATGTATCCATTCTAATTCATTCATACGATCCATTCTAATTCATTCGTACGATCCATTCTAATTTATTCGTACGATCCATTCTAATTCATTCGTCCGATCCATTCTAATTCATTTGCACAAATGTATCCATTCTAATTCATTCGCACGATCCATTCTAATTCATTCGTACGATCAATTCTAATTCATTCGCACGAATGTATCCATTCTAATTCATTCATACGATCCATTCTAATTCATTCGTACGATCCATTCTAATTTATTCGTACGATCCATTCTAATTCATTCGTCCGATCCATTCTAATTCATTCGCACGAATGTATCCATTCTAATTCATTCGTACGATCCATTCTAATTCATTCGTACGATCTATTCTAATTCATTCGCACGAATGTATCCATTCTAGTTCTTTCTTACGATCCATTCTAATTTATTCGTACGATCCATTCTAATTCATTCGCACGATCCATTCTAATTCATTCGTACGATCCATTCTAATTCACTCATACGATCCATTCTAATACATTCATACGATCTATTCTAATTCATTTGCACGAATATATCCATTCTAATTCATTCGTACGATCCATTCTAATTCCTTCGTACGATCCATTCTAATTCATTCGTACGATCTATTCTAATTCATTCGTACGATGCATTCTAATTCATTCGTACTATCCATTCTAATTCCTTCGTACGATCCATTCTAATTCATTCGTACGATCCATTCTAATTCATTCATACAATCCATTCTAATTCTTTCACACGATCCATTCTAATTCATTCGTACGATCCATTCTAATTCATTCGTGCAATCTATTTTATTTCATTCGTACGATCCATTCTTACTCATTCGTATGATCCATTCTAATTCATTCGGACGAATGTATCCATTCTAATTTATTCGTACGATCCATTCTAATTCATTCGTACGATCCATTCTTACTCATTCGTACGATCCATTCTAATTCCTTCGTACGATCCATTCTAATTCCTTCGTACGATCCATTCTAATTCATTCGCACGATCCATTCTAATTCTTTCATACAATCCATTCTAATTCTTTCGTGCGAATGAATTAGAATGGATACCTTTGTGCATATGAATTAGAATGGATCGTACGAATGAATTAGAATGGATCATATTAATGAATTAGAATGGATCGTACGAATGAATTAGAATGGATATATTTGTGCAAATGAATTAGAATGGATCGTGCGAATCAATTAGACTGGATCGTGCGAATGAAAAAGAATAGATCATACGAATAAATTAGAATGGATCGTATGAATTAATTATAATGGATACATTCATGCGAATGAATTAGAATGGATTGTATGAATGAATTAGAATGGATCGTACAATGAATTAGAATGGATCATACGAATTAATTAGAATGGATCATACGAATGAATTAGAATGGATCGTACGAATGAATTAGAATGGATCGTACGAAAGAATTAGAATGGATCGTGCGAATGAATTAGAATGGATCGTACGAATGAATTAGAATGGATACATTTGTGCGAATAAATTAGAATGGATCATACGAATGAATTAGAATGGTTCGTATGAATGAATTAGAATGGATCGTACGAATGAATTAGAATGGATCGTGCGAATGAATTAGAATGGATCGTACGAATGAATTAGAATGGATCGTGTGAAAGAATTAGAATGGATCGTACGAATGAATTAGAATGGATCGTGCGAATTAATTAGAATGGATCGTACGAATGAATTAGAATGGATACATTTGTGCGAATGAATTAGAATGGATCGTACAAATGAATTAGAATGGATCGTACGAATGAATTAGAATGGATCGTGCGAATGAATTAGAATGGATCGTACGAATGAATTAGAATGGATCGTACGAATGAACTAGAATGGATACATTCGTGCGAATGAATTAGAATGGATCGTACGAATGAATTAGAATGGATCGGACGAATGAATTAGAATGGATCGTACGCTCGAATGTATCCATTCTAATCCATTCGTACGATCCATTCTAATCCATTCATACGATCCATTCTAATTCATTCGCATCAATGTAACCATTCTATTTCATTCATTTAATCCATTCTAATTCATTCGTACGTACGATCCATTCTAATTCATTCGTACGATCAATTCTAATTCATTCGCACGAATGTATCCATTCTAATTCATTCGTACGATCCATTCTAATTCATTCATAGGATCCATTCTAATTCATTCATACAATCCATTCTAATTCATTCGCACGAATGTATCCATTCTAATTCATTCGTACGATCAGTTCTAATTCATTCACAAAATCTATTCTAATTCATTCATACGATCCATTCAAATTCATTCGCACGAATGTATCCATTCTAATTCATTCGTACAATCCATTCTATTTCATTCGTATGATCCATTCTTACTCATTCGTATGATCCATTCTAATTCATTCGTATGATCCATTCTAATTCATTCGTACGATCCATTCTAATTCATTCGTACGATCCATTCTAATTCATTCGCACGATCCATTCTAATTCATTCATATGATCCATTCTAATTCATTCATACAATCCATTCTAATTCTTTCACACGATCTATTCTAATTCATTCGTTCGATCCATTCTAATTCATCCGTACAATCCATTCTATTTCATTCGTACGATCCATTCTTACTCATTCGTATGATCCATTCTAATTCATTCGTACGGTCCATTCTAATTCATTCGTACGATCCATTCTAATTCATTCGTACGATCCATTCTAATTCAGTCGCACGATCCATTCTAATTCATTCATAGGATCCATTCTAATTCATTCATACGATCTATTCTAATTCTTTCGCACGAATGTATCCATTCTAATTCATTCGCACGAATGTATCCATTCTAATTCATTCATATGATCCATTCTAATTCATTCGTACGATCCATTCTAATTCATTCGTACGATCCATTCTAATTCATTCGTACGATCCATTCAAATTAATTCGCACGATCCATTCTAATTCATTCGTACAATCCATTCTATTTCATTCGTACGATCCATTCTTACTCATTCGTATGATCCATTCTAATTCATTCGGACGAATGTATCCATTCTAATCCATTCGTACGATCCATTCTAATCCATTCGTACGATCCATTCTAATTCATTCGCATGAATGTAACCATTCTAATTCATTCATTTGATCAATTCTAATTCATTCGTACGATCCATTCTAATTCATTCGTCCGATCCATTCTAATTCATTCGCACGAATGTATCCATTCTAAACCATTCATACGATCCATTCTAATTTATTCATACGATCCATTCTAATTCATTCGTAAGATCCATTCTAATTCATTCGTACGATCCATTCTAATTCAGTCGTACGATCCATTCTAATTCATTCGTAAGATCCATTCTAATTCATTCGCACGATCCATTCTTACTCATTCGTATCATCCGTTCTAATTCATTCGGACGAATATATCCATTCTAATTTATTCGTACGATCCATTCTAATTCATTCGTACGATCCATTCTAATTCATTCGTACGATCCATTCTAATTCATTCGTACGATCCATTCTAATTCATTCATACGATCTATTCTAATTCATTCATTCGTACGATCCATTCTAATACATTCGTACGATTCATACTAATTCATTCGCACGATCCATTCTAATTCATTCGTAAGATCCATTCTAATTCATTCATACAATCCATTCTAATTCATTCGTACGATCCATTCTAATTCATTCGCACGATCCATTCTAATACATTCATACGATCCATTCTAATTCATTTGCACGTGTGAATGAATTAGAATGGATCGTACGAATGAATTAGAATGGATACATTCGTGCGAATGAATTAGAATGGATCGTATGAATGAATTAGAATGGATCGTACAAATGAAAGAATTAGAATGGATTGTATGAATGAATTAGAATAGATCGTATGAATGAATTAGAATGGATCGTACGAATGATTAGAATGGATCGTACGAATGAACTAGAATGGATACATTCGTGCGAATGAATTAGAATGGATCGTACGAAGGAATTAGAAAGGATCGTACGAATGAATTAGAATGGATCGTACGAATGAATTAGAATAGATCGTACGAATGAATTAGAATGGATAGTACGAAGGAATTAGAATGGATCGTACGAATGAATTAGAATGGATATATTCGTGCAAATGAATTAGAATGGATTGTATGAATGTATTAGAATCGATCGTACGAATGAATTAGAATGGATTCGTATGAATGAATTAGAATGGATACATTCGTGCGAATGAATTAGAATGGATCGTACCAATGAGTAAGAATGGATCGTACTAATGAATTAGAATGGATCGTGTGAAAGAATTAGAATGGACTGTATGAATGAATTAGAATGAATTCGTTCGATCAATTCTAATTCATTAGCACGATCCATTCTAATTCATTCGTATGATCCATTCTAATTCCTTCGTACGATCCATTCTAATTCCTTCGTATCCATTCTAATTCACTCATACGATCCATTCTAATTCATTCATACGATCTATTCTAATTCACTCATACAATCCATTCTAATTCTTTCACACGATCCATTCTAATTCATTCGTACGATCCATTCTAATTCATTCGCACAATCCATTCTAATTCATTCGTAAGAATGTATCCATTCTAAATCATTTGTACAATCCATTCAATTTCATTCGTACGATCCATTCTTACTCATTGTACGAATGAATTAGAATCGATCCTACGAATGAATTAGAATGGTTCATGTGAAAGAATTAGAATGGATCGTACGAATGAATTAGAATGGATACATTCGTGCAAATGAATTAGAATGGATACATTCGTGCGAAAGAATTAGAATAGATCGTATGAATGAATTAGAATGGATCCTATGAATGAATTAGAATGGATCGTGCGAATGAATTAGAATGGAACGTACGAATGAATTAGAATGGATCGTGCTAATGAATTTGAATGGATCGTATGAATGGATCGTACAAATGGAATGGATACATTCGTGCGAATGAATTAGAATGGATCATACGAATGAATTAGAATGGATCATACGAATGAGTAAGAATGGATCGTACGAATGAATTAGAATGGATCGTACGAATGAATTAGAATGGATCGTACGAATAAATTAGAATGGATACATTCGTCCGAATGAATTAGAATGGATCATACGAATGCATTCTAATTCCTTCGTACGATCCATTCTAATTCTTTCGTACGATCCATTCTATTTCATTCGTATGATCCATTCTAATTCCTTTGTATGATCCATTCTAATTCCTTCGTATCCATTCTAATTCACTCATACGATCCATTCTAATCCATTCGTACGATCCATTCTAATTCATTCGCATGAATGTAACCATTCTAATTCATTCATTTGATCCATTCTAATTCATTCGTACGATCCATTCTAATTCATTCGTACGATCTATTCTAATTTATTCGTACGATCCATTCTAATTCATTCGCACGATCCATTCTAATTCATTCATAGGATCCATTCTAATTCATTCATACGATCTATTCTAATTCTTTCGCACGAATGTATCCATTCTAATTCATTCGCACGAATGTATCTATTCTAATTCATTCGTATGATCCATTCTAATTCATTCGTACGATCCATTCTAATTCATTCATATGATCTATTCTAATTCATTCATACAATCCATTCTAATTCTTTCACACGATCCATTCTAATTCATTCGTACGATCCATTCTAATTCATTCGCACAATCCATTCTATTTCATCCGTACGATCCATTCTTACTCATTGGTACGATCCATTCTAATTCATTCGCACGAATGTATCTATTCTAATTCTTTCGTACGAATCCATTCTAATTCATTCGTACAATCTATTCTATTTCATTCGTACGATCCATTATTACTCATTCGTATGATCCATTCTAATTCATTCGGAAGAATGTATCCATTCTAATTTATTCGTACGATCCATTCTAATTCATTCGTACGATCCATTCTAATTTATTCGTCCGATCCATTCTAATTCATTCGCTCGAATGTATCCGTTCTAATTCATTCATACGATACATTCTAATTCATTCGTACGATCCATTCTAATTCATTCGTAAGATCCATTCAAATTCATTCGTATGATCCATTCTAATTCATTCGTACGATCCATTCTAATTCATTCGCACGAATGCATCCATTCTAGTTCATTCGTACGATCCATTCTAATTCATTCGTATGATCCATTCTAATTCATTCGCACGATCCATTCTAATTCATTCGTACGATCCATTCTAATTCATTCATACGATCCATTCTAATTCATTCGTACGATCCATTATAATTCATTCGCACAAATGTATCCATTCTAATTCATTCGTACGATCCATTCTAATTCATTCGCACGATCCATTCTAATTCATTCGTACGATCCATTCTAATTCTTTCACACGATCCATTCTAATTCATTCGCACGATCCATTCTAATTCATTCGTACGATCCATTCTAATTCATTCATACGATCCATTCTAATTCATTCGTACGATCCATTCTAATTCATTCATACAATCCATTCTTATTCATTCGCACGAATGTATCCATTCTAATTAATTCGTACGATCCATTCTAATTCATTCGTATGATCTATTCTTATTCATTCGCACGATCCAGTCTAATTGATTCGCACGATCCATTCTAATTCATTCGCACGAATGTATCCATTCTAATTCATTCGTACGATCCATTCTAATTCATTAATATGATCCATTCTAATTCATTCGTACGATCCATTCTAATTCATATGCACAAAGGTATCCATTCTAATTCATTCGCACGAAAGAATTAGAATGGATTGTATGAAAGAATTAGAATGGATCGTGCGAATGAATTAGAATGGATCGTACGAAGGAATTAGAATGGATCGTACGAAGGAATTAGAATGGATCGTACGAATGAGTAAGAATGGATCGTACGAATGAATTAGAATGGATCGTACGAATAAATTAGAATGGATACATTCGTCCGAATGAATTAGAATGGATCATACGAATGAGTAAGAATGGATCGTACGAATGAAATAGAATAAATTGTACGAATGAATTAGAATGGATCCTACGAATGAATTAGAATGGATCGTACGAATGAATTAGAATGGATCGTACGAATGAATTAGAATGGATCGTGCGAATGAATTAGAATGGATACATTCGTGCAAATGAATTAGAATGGATCGGACGAATGAATTAGAATGGATCGTACGAATGAATTAGAATGGATCAAATGAATGAATTAGAATGCTTACATTCATGCGAATGAATTAGAATGGATCGTACGAATGGATTAGAATCGATCGTACGAATGGATTAGAATGGATACATTCGAGCGAATGAATTAGAATGGATCGTACGAATGAATTAGAATGGATCATACGAATGGATTAGAATGGATCGTACGAATGAATTAGAATGGATCGTACGAATGAGTTAGAATAGATACATTCGTGCGAATGAATTAGAATGGATCGGACGAATAAATTAGAATGGATCGTACGAATGAATTAGAATGGATCAAATGAATGAATTAGAATGGTTACATTCATGCGAATGAATTAGAATGGATCGTACGAATGGATTAGAATGGATCATACGAATGGATTAGAATGGATACATTCGAGTGAATGAATTAGAATGGATCATACGAATGAATTAGAATGGATCGTACGAATGGATTAGAATGGATCCTACGAATGGATTAGAATGGATACCTTTGTGCATATGAATTAGAATGGATCGTACGTATGAATTAGAATGGATCATATTAATGAATTAGAATGGATCGTATGAATGAATTAGAATGGATACATTCGTGCACGATCTATTCTAATTCATTCGCACGAATGTATCCATTCTAATTCATTCGTACGATCCATCCTAATTTATTAATATGATCCATTCAAATTCATTCGTACGATCCATTCTAATTCATATGCACAAAGGTATCCATTCTAATTCATTCGTACGATCCATTCTAATTCAGGATCGTACGAATGAATTAGAATGGATACATTCGTGCGAATGAATTAGAATTGATCGTACGAATGAATTAGAATGGATCGTGCGAATGAATTAGAATGGATCGTACGAATGAACTAGAATAGATATATTCATGCGAATGAATTAGAATGGATCGTACGAATGAATTAGAATGGATCGTACGAATGAATTAGAATGGATCTTACGAATGAATTAGAATGGATCGTACGAATGAATTGGAATGGATCGTACGAATGAATTAGAATGGATACATTCGTGCGAATGAATTAGAATGGATCGGACGAATGAATTAGAATGGATCGTACGAATGAATTAGAATGGATCAAATGAATGAATTAGAATGGTTACATTCATGCGAATGAATTAGAATGGATCGTATGAATGTATTAGAATAGATTGTACGAATGAATTAGAATGGATTCTACGAATGAATTAGAATGGATCGTGTGAAAGAATTAGAATGGATTGTATGAATTAATTAGAATGGATCGTATGAATGAATTAGAATGGATCGTGTGAATGAATTCGAATGGATCGTACGAATTCATTCTAATTCATTCATACAATCCATTCTAATTCTGACGATCCATTCTAATTCATTCGTACGATCGTACGATTGAATTAGAATGGATCGTACGGAATGAATTAGAATGGATTGTATGAATAAATTAGAATGGATACATTTGTGCGAATGAATTAGAATGGATCATACGAATGAGTAAGCATGGATCGTACGAATGAAATAGAATAGATTGTGCGAATGAATTAGAATGGATCCTACGAATGAATTAGAATATATCGTGCGAAAGAATTAGAATGGATTGTATGAATGAATTAGAATGAATTCGTACGATCCATTCGAATTCATTCGTACGATCCATTCTAATTCATTCATACGATCCATTCTAATTCATTCATACAATCCATTCTAATTCTTTCATACGATCCATTCTAATTCATTCGTAGGATCCATTCTAATTCATTCGTACAATCTATTCTATTTCATTCGTACGATCCATTCTTACTCATTCGTATGATCCATTCTAATTCATTCGGACGAATGTATCCATTCTAATTTATTCGTACGATCCATTCTAATTCATTCGTACGATCCATTCTAATTCATTCGTCCGATCCATTCTAATTCATTCGCACGAATATATCCATTCTAATTCATTCGTACGATCCATTCTAATTCATTCGTACGATCCATTCTAATTCATTCGCACGAATGTATCCATTCTAGTTCATTCGTACGATCCATTCTAATTCATTCGTACGATCCATTCTAATTCATTCGCACGATCCATTCTAATTCATTCGTACGATCCATTCTAATTCATTCATACGATCCATTCTAATTCATTCGTACGATCCATTCTAATTCATTCGCACAAATGTATCCATTCTAATTCATTCGTACGATCTATTCTAATTCATTCGTACGATCCATTCTAATTCATTCGCACAAATGTATCCATTCTAATTCATTCGTACGATCCATTCTAATTCATTCGTACGATCCATTCTAATTAATTCGTACGATCCATTCTAATTCATTCGTATGATCCATTCTAATTCATTCGTACGATCCATTCTTACTCATTCGTACGATCCATTCTAATTCCTTCGTACGATCCATTCTAATTCCTTCGTACGATCCATTCTAATTCATTCGCACGATCCATTCTAATTCTTTTATACAATCCGTTCTAATTCTTTCGTGCGAATGAATTAGAATGGATACCTTTGTGCATATGAATTAGAATGGATCGTACGAATGAATTAGAATGGATCATATTAATGAATTAGAATGGATGGTACGAATGAATTAGAATGGATACATTCGTGCGAATGAATTAGAATGGATGGTGCGAATCAATTAGACTGGATCGTGCGAATGAATAAGAATAGATCATACGAATGAATTAGAATGGATCGTACGAATTAATTAGAATGGATACATTTGTGCGAATGAATTAGAATGGATTGTATGAATGAATTAGAATGGATCGTACGAATGAATTAGAATGGATCATACGAATTAATTAGAATGGATCATACGAATGAATTAGAATGGATCGTACGAATGAATTAGAATGGCTCGTACGAATGAATTAGAATGGATCGTGCGAATGAATTAGAATGGATCGTACGAATGAATTAGAATGGATACATTTGTGCGAATGAATTAGAATTGATCGTACGAATGAATTAGAATGGATCGTATGAATGAATTAGAATGGATCGTACGAATGAATTAGACTGGATCGTGTGAATGAATTAGAATGGATCGTATGAATGAATTAGAATGGATCGTGTGAAAGAATTAGAATGGATCGTACGAATGAATTAGAATGGTTCGTGCGAATGAATTAGAATGGATCGTACGAATGAATTAGAATGGATACATTTGTGCGAATGAATTAGAATGGATCGTACGAATGAATTAGAATGGATCGTATGAATGAATTAGAATGGATCATACGAATGAATTAGAATGGATCGTGCGAATGAATTAGAATGGATCGTACGAATGAATTAGAATGGATCTTACGAATGAATTAGAATGGATCTTACGAATGAATTAGAATGGATCGTACGAATGAATTAGAATGGATACATTCGTGCGAATGAATTAGAATGGATCGGACGAATGAATTAGAATGGATCGTACGAATGAATTAGAATGGATCGTACGAATAAATTAGAATGGATACATTCGTCCGAATGAATTAGAATGGATCATACGAATGAGTAAGAATGAATCGTACGAATGAAATAGAATAGATTGTACGAATGAATTAAAATGGATTCGTACGAATGAATTAGAATGGATACATTCGTGCGAATGAATTAGAATGGATCATACCAATGAGTAAGAATGGATCGTACGAATGAAATAGAATGGATTGTGCGAATGAATTAGAATGGATCGTACGAATGAATTAGAATGGATCGTGTGAAAGAATTAGAATGGATTGTATGAATGAATTAGAATAGATCGTATGAATGAATTAGAATGGATCGTACGAATGAATTAGAATGGATCGTACGAATGAATTAGAAAGGATCGTACGAATGAGTAAGAATGGATCGTACGAATGAAATAGAATGGATTGCACGAATGAATTAGAATGGATCGTACGAATGAATTAGAATGGACCGTGTGAAAGAATTAGAATGGATTGTATGAATGAATTAGAATGGATCGTACGAATGAATTAGAATGGATCGTACGAAGGAATTAGAATGGATCGTACGAATGAATTAGAATGGATCTTACGAATGAATTAGAATAGATCGTACGAATGAATTAGAATGGATCATACGAAGGAATTACAATGGATCGTACGAATGAATTAGAATGGATATATTCGTGCAAATGAATTAGAATGGATCGTATGAATGTATTAGAATGGATCGTATGAGTGAATTAGAATGGATCGTACGAATGAATTAGAATGGATCGTATGAATGAATTAGAATAAATTGTGCGAAAGAATTAGAATGCATTGTATGAATGAATTAGAATGGATCATATGAATGAATTAGAATGGATCGTGCGAATGAATTCGAATGGATCGCATGATCCATTCGAATAGAATGGATCGTATGAATGAATTAGAATGGATCGGGCGAATGAATTAGAATGGATTGTAGGAATGAATTAGAATGGATCGTATGAATGAATTAGAATGGATCGTACGAATGAATTAGAATGGATCGTACGAATGAATTAGAATGGATCATACGAATGAATTAGAATGGATCATACGAATGAGTAAGAATGGATCGTACGAATGAAATAGAATGGATACATTCGTGCGAATGAATTAGAATGGATCATACCAATGAGTAAGAATGGATCGTACGAATGAAATAGAATGGATTGTGCGAATGAATTAGAATGAATCGTACGAATGAATTAGAATGGATCGTGTGAAAGAATTAGAATGGATTGTATGAATGAATTAGAATAGATCGTATGAATGAATTAGAATGGATCGTACGAATGAATTAGAATGGATCGTACGAATGAATTAGAAAGGATCGTACGAATGAGTAAGAATGGATCGTCCGAATGAAATAGAATGGATTGCACGAATGAATTAGAATGGATCGTACGAATGAATTAGAATGGACCGTGTGAAAGAATTAGAATGGATTGTATGAATGAATTAGAATGGATCGTACAAAGGAATTAGAATGGATCGTACGAATGAATTAGAATGGATCTTACGAATGAATTAGAATAGATCGTACGAATGAATTAGAATGGATCATACGAAGGAATTACAATGGATCGTACGAATGAATTAGAATGGATATATTCGTGCAAATGAATTAGAATGGATCGTATGAATGTATTAGAATGGATCGTATGAGTGAATTAGAATGGATCGTACGAATGAATTAGAATGGATCGTATGAATGAATTAGAATAAATTGTGCGAAAGAATTAGAATGCATTGTATGAATGAATTAGAATGGATCATATGAATGAATTAGAATGGATCGTGCGAATGAATTCGAATGGATCGCATGATCCATTCGAATAGAATGGATCGTATGAATGAATCAGAATGGATCGGGCGAATGAATTAGAATGGATCGTATGAATGAATTAGAATGGATCGTATGAATGAATTAGAATGGATCGTACGAATGAATTAGAATGGATCATACGAATGAATTAGAATGGATCATACGAATGAGTAAGAATGGATCGTACGAATGAAATAGAATGGATTGTACGAATGAATTAGAATGGATACATTCATGCGAATGAATTAGAATGGATCAGACGATTGAATTAGAATGGATCGTACGATTCATTCTAATTCATTCGGACGATCCATTCTAATACATTCGTACGATTCATGCTAATTCATTCGCACAATCCATTCTAATTCATTCATACGATCCATTCTTATTCATTCATACGATCCATTCTAATTCATTCGCACAATCCATTCTAATTCATTCGTACAATCCATTCTAATTTATTCGTATGATCCATTCTAACTCATTTGGTGGATCCATTCTAATTCATTCGTACGATCCATTCTAATTCATTCCCACGATCCATTCTAATTTATTCGTACGATCCATTCTAATTTATTCGTATGATCTATTCTAATTCATTCGCACGAATGTAACCATTCTAATTCATTCATATGATTCATTCTAATTCATTCATATGAGCTCTTCTAATTCATTCGTACGATCCATTCTAATTCATTCGTACGATCCATTGTAATTCATTCATACAATCCATTTAGATTCATTCGCACAAATGTATTCATTCAAATTCATTCGTACGATCCAGTCTAATTCATTCGTACGATCCAATCTAATTCCTTCGTACGATCCATTCTAATTCATTCGTACGATCTATTCTAATTCATTCGTACGATCCATTCTAATTCATTCGTACGATCCATTCTAATTCCTTCGTACGATCCATTCTAATTCATTCGTACGATCCATTCTAATTCATTCGTACAATCTATTCTAATTCATTCGTACGAATGGATACATTCGTGTGAATGAATTAGAATGGATCGTACGAATGAGTAAGAATGGATCGTACGAATGAAATAGAATGGATTACACGAATGAATTAGAATGGATCGTATGAATGAATTAGAATGGATCGTGTGAAAGAATTAGAATGGATTGTATGAATGAATTAGAATGGATCGTACGAATGAATTAGAATAGATCGTACGAAGGAATTAGAATGGATCGTATGAATGAATTAGAATGGATCGTACGAATGAATTAGAATAGATCGTACGAATGAATTAGAATGGATTGTACGAAGGAATTACAATGGATCATACGAATGAATTAGAATGGATATATTCGTGCAAATGAATTAGAATGGATCATATGAATGTATTAGAATGGATCGTATGAGTGAATTAGAATGGATCGTACGAATGAATTAGAATGGATCGTATGAATGAATTAGAATGGATACATTCGTGTGAATGAATTAGAATGGATCGTATGAATGAATTAGAATAGATTTTGTGAATGAATTAGAACTGATCGTACGAATGAATTAGAATGGATACATTCGTGCGAATGAATTAGAATGGATTGTATGAATGAATTAGAATGGATCGTACGAATGAACTAGAATGGATACATTCGTGCGAATGAATTAGAATGGATCGTACGAATGAATTAGAATGGATCGTACGAATGAATTAGAATGGATCTTACGAATGAATTAGAATGGATCGTACGAATGAATTAGAATGGATCGTACGAATGAATTAGAATGGATACATTCGTGCGAATGAATTAGAATGGATCAGACGAATGAAATAGAATGGATCGTATGAATGAATTAGAATAGATCGTACGAATAAATTAGAATGGATACATTCGTCTGAATGAATTAGAATGGATCATACGAATGAGTAAGAATGGATCGTACAAATGAAATAGAATAGATTGTACGAATGAATTAGAATGGAACCTACGAATGAATTAGAATGGATCGTGTGAAAGAATTAGAATGGATTGTATGAATGAATTAGAATGGATCGTATGAATGAATTAGAATGGATCGTGCGAATGAATTCGAATGGATCGTACGAATTCATTCTAATTCATTCATACAATCCATTCTAATTCTTTCACACGATCCATTCTAATTCATTCGTACGTTCCATTCTAATTCATTAGCACGATCCATGCTAATTCATTCGTTCGATCAATTCTAATTCATTAGCACGATCCATTCTAATTCATTCGTACGATCCATTCTAATTCATTCGCACGATCCATTCTAATTCATTCATAGAATCCATTCTAATTCATTAATACGATCTATTCTAGTTCTTTCGCACGAATGTATCCATTCTAATTCATTCGCACGGATGTATCCATTCTAATTCATTCGTACGATCCATTCTAATTCATTCGTACGATCCATTCTAATTCATTCGTACGATCCATTCTAATTCATTCATACGATCTATTCTAATTCATTCATACAATTCATTCTAATTCTTTCAAACGATCCATTCTAATTCATTAGTACGATCCATTCTAATTCATTCGCACAATCCATTCTATTTCATTCGTACGATCCATGCTTACTCATTGGTACGATCCATTCTAATTCATTCGCACGAATGTATCCATTCTAATTCATTCGTACGAATCCATTCTAATTCATTCGTACAATCTATTCTATTTCATTCGTACGATCCATTCTTACTCATTCGTATGATCCATTCTAATTCATTCGCACGAATGTATCTATTCTAAATCATTCGTACGATCCATTCTAATTCATTCGTACGATCCATTCTAAATAATTCGTACAATCCATTCTATTTCATTCGTATGATCAATTCTAATTCATTAGCAGGATCCATTCTAATTCATTCGTACGATCCATTCAAATTCATTCGCACGATCCATTCTAATTCATTCGTACAATCCATTCTATTTCATTCGTACGATCCATTCATACTCATTGGTATGATCCATTCTAATTCATTCGCACGAATGTATCCATTCTAATCCATTCGTACGATCCATTCTAATCCATTCGTACGATCCATTCTAATTCATTCGCATGAATGTAACCATTCTAATTCATTCATTTGATCCATTCTAATTCATTCGTACGATCCATTCTAATTCATTCGTCCGATCCATTCTAATTCATTCGCACGAATGTATCCATTCTAAACCATTCATACGATCCATTCTAATTTATTCGTATGATCCATTCTAATTCATTCGTAATATCCATTCTAATTCATTCATACGATCCATTCTAATTCATTCGTACGATCCATTCTAATTCATTCGCACGAATGTATCCATTCTAGTTCATTCGTACGATCCATTCTAATTCATTCGTACGATCCATTCTAATTCATTCGCACGATCCATTCTAATTCATTCGTACGATCCATTCTAATTCATTCGCACGAATGTATCCATTCTAATTCATTCGTACATACGATCCATTCTAATTCATTCGTACATACGATCCATTCTAATTCATTCGTACGAATGTATCCATTCTAATTCATTTGTATAATCCATTCTATTTCATTCGTACGATCCATTCTTACTCATTCGTATGATCCATTCTAATTCATTCGCACGAATGTATCCATTCTAATTCATTCGTACGATCCATTCTAATTCATTCGCACTATCCATTCTAATTCATTCATACGATCCATTCTAATTCATTCGTTTGATCCATTCTAATTTATTCGTTCAAATATATCCATTCTAATTTATTCGTACGATCCATTCCAATTCATTCGCACAATCCATTCTAATTCATTCGCACGAATGTATCCATTCTAATTCAAATGCACGATCCATTCTAATTCATTCCTATGATCTATTCTAATTCATTCGTACGATCCATTCTAATTCATTCGTACAATCCATTCTAATTCGTTCATATGATCCATTCTAATTCGTTCGTACGATCCATTCTAATTCGTTCGTACGATCCATTCTAATTCATTCGTATGATCCATTCTAATTCATTCCTACAATCTATTCTAATTCATTCGCTCGAATATATCCATTCTAATTCATTCGTTTGATCCATTCTAATTCATTCGCACGATCCATTCTAATTCATTCGTATGATCCATTCTAATCCATTCGTATGATCTATTCTAATTCATTCATACGATCCATTCTAATTCATTCGTACGATCCATTCTAATTCATTCGCACGAATATGGATCATTCTAGTTCATTCGTACGATCCATTCTAATTCATTCGTACGATCCATTCTAATTCATTCGCACGATCAATTCTAATTCCTTCGTATGATTCATTCTAATTCATTCGTACGATCTATTCTAATTCATTCGTACGATCCATTCTAATTCATTCGTACAATCCATTCTAATTCCTTCGTACGATCCATTCTAATTCATTCGTACGATCCATTCTAATTCATTCGTACAATCTATTCTAATTCATTCGTACGAATGGATACATTCGTGTGAATGAATTAGAATGGATCCTACGAATGAATTAGAATGGATACCTTTGTGCAAATGAATTAGAATGGATCGTATGAATGAATTAGAATGGATCGTATGAGTGAATTAGAACGGATAGTACGAATGGATCGTACGAATGAATTAGAATGGATCGTGTGAAAGAATTAGAATGGATCGTACGAATGAATTAGAATGGATCGTACGAAGGAATTAGAATGGATCGTACGAATTAATTAGAATGGATCGTACGAATGAATTAGAATAGATCATACAAATGAATTAGAATGGATCGTACGAAGGAATTAGAATGGACCGTACGAATAAATTAGAATGGATATATTCGTGCAAATGAATTAGAATAGATCGTATGAATGTATTAGAATGGATCGTATGAGTGAATTAGAATAGATCGTACGAATGAATTAGAATGGATCGTATGAATGAATTAGAATGGATCGTGCGAAAGAATTAGAATGCATTGTATGAATGAATTAGAATGGATTGTATGAATGAATTAGAATGGATCGTGCGAATGAATTCGAATGGATCGCATGATCCATTCGAATAGAATGGATCGTATGAATGAATTAGAATGGATCGGGCGAATGAATTAGAATGGATTGTAGGAATGCATTAGAATGGATCATATGAATGAATTAGAATGGATCGTATGAATGAATTAGAATTGATCGTGCGAATGAATTAGAATGGATCGTACGAATGAATTAGAATGGATCGTACGAATGAATTAGAATGGATCATACGAATGAATTAGAATGGATCATACGAATGAGTAAGAATGGATCGTACGAATGAAATAGAATGGATTGTACGAATGAATTAGAATGGATACATTCATGCGAATGAATTAGAATGGATCGGACGATCAAATTAGAATGGATCGTACGATTCATTCTAATTCATTCGTACGATCCATTCTAATACATTCGTACGATTCATGCTAATTCATTCGCACGATCCATTCTGATTCATTCGTACGCTCCATTCTTATTCATTCATACGATCCATTCTAATTCATTCGCACAATCCATTCTAATTCATTCGTACAATCCATTCTAATTCATTCGTATGATCCATTCTAACTCATTCGGTGGATCCATTCTAATTCATTCGTACGATCCATTCTAATTCATTCCCACGATCCATTCTAATTTATTCGTACGATCTATTCTAATTCATTCGTACAATCTATTCTAATTCATTCGCACGAATGTAACCATTCTAATTCATTCATACGATTCATTCTAATTCATTCGTATGAGCTATTCTAATTCATTCGTACGATCCATTCTAATTCATTCGTACGATCCATTGTAATTCATTCATACAATCCATTTAGATTCATTCGCACAAATGTATCCATTCAAATTCATTCATACGATCCAGTCTAATTCATTTGTACGATCCATTCTAATTCATTCGTACGATCTATTCTAATTCATTCGTACGATCCATTCTAATTCCTTCGTACGATCCATTCTAATTCATTCGTACGATCCATTCTAATTCATTCGTACAATCTATTCTAATTCATTCGTACGAATGGATGCATTCGTGTGAATGAATTAGAATGGATCGTACGAATGAGTAAGAATGGATCGTACGAATGAAATAGAATGGATTGCACGAATGAATTAGAATGGATCGTACGAATGAATTAGAATGGATCGTGTGAAAGAATTAGAATGGATTGCATGAATGAATTAGAATGGATCGTATGAATGAATTAGAATGGATCATACGAAGGAATTAAAATGGATCGTACGAAGGAATTAGAATGGATCGTATGAATGAATTAGAATGGATCGTACGAATGAATTAGAATGGATCGTACGAATGAATTAGAATGGATCCTACGAAGGAATTAGAATGGATAGTACGAATGAATTAGAGTGGATCGTACGAATGAATTAGAATGGATCGTGTGAAAGAATTAGAATGGATTGTATGAATGAATTAGAATAGATCGTATGAATGAATTAGAATGGATCGTACGAATGAATTAGAATGGATCGTACGAATGAACTAGAATGGATACATTCGTGCGAATGAATTAGAATGGATCGTACGAATGAATTAGAATGGATCATACGAATGAATTAGAATAGATCTTACGAATGAATTAGAATGGATCGTAATGGATACATTCGTGCGAATGAATTAGAATGGATCATACGAATGAAGTAGAATGGATCATACGAATGAATTAGAATAGATCTTACGAATGAATTAGAATGGATCGTACGAATGCACGATCCATGCTAATTCATTCGTTTGATCAATTCTAATTCATTAGCACGATCCATTCTAATTCATTCGTACGATCCATTCTAATTCATTCGCACGATCCATTCTAATTCATTCGTACGATCCATTCTAATTCTTTCACACGATCCATTCTAATTCATTCGTATGATCCATTCTAATTCATTCGTACGATCTATTCTAATTCATTCGTACGATCCATTCTAATTCATTCGTACGATCCATTCTAATTCCTTCGTACGATCCATTCTAATTCATTCATACAATCTATTCTAATTCATTCATACAATCCATTCTAATTCTTTCACACGATCCATTCTAATTCATTCATACGATCCATTCTAATTCATTCGCACAATCCATTCTAATTCATTCGCACAATCCATTCTAATTCATTCGCACGAATGTATCCATTCTAAATCATTCGTACAATCCATTATATTTCATTCGTACGATCCATTCTTACTCATTGTACGAATGAATTAGAATGGATCCTATGAATGAATTAGAATGGATCATGTGAAAGAATTAGAATGGATTGTATGAATGAATTAGAATGGATCGTATGAATGAATTAGAATGGATCGTACGAATGAATTAGAATGGATACATTCGTGCGAATGAATTAGAATTGATCGTACGAATGAATTAGAATGGATCGTGCGAATGAATTAGAATGGATCATACGAATGAATTAGAATAGATCGTACGAATGAACTAGAATGGATATATTCGTGCGAATGAAATAGAATGGATCGTACGAATGAATTAGAATGGATTGTACGAATGAATTATAATGGATCTTACGAATGAATTAGAATGGATCGTACGAATGAATTAGAATGGATCGTACGAATGAATTAGAATGGATACATTCGTACGAATGATTTAGAATGGATCGTACGAAGGAATTAGAATGGATCGTACGAATGAATTTGAATGGATACATTTGTGCGAATGAATCTAAATGGATTGTATGAATGAATTACAATGGATCGTACAAATGAATTAGAATGGATCGTACGTATGAATTACAATAGCTCATACGAATGAATTAGAATGAATCGTATGAATGAATTAGAATGGATACATTCGTGCGAATAAATTAGAATGGATCGTACGAATGAATTAGAATGGATATATTCGTGCAAATGAATTAGAATGGATCGTATGAATGTATTAGAATGGATCGTATGAGTGAATTAGAATGGATCGTGCGAATGAATTAGAATGGATTGTATGAATAAATTAGAATGGATCGTGCGAATGAATTAGAATGGATCGTACGAATGAATTAGAATGGATCCTATGAATGAATTAGAATGGATCGTGCGAATGAATTAGAATGGATCGTACGAATGAATTAGAATGGATCGTGCTAATGAATTAGAATTGATCAAACGAATGAATTAGAATGGATACATTCGTGCGAATGAATTAGAATGGATCGGACGAATGAATTAAAATGGATCGTACGAATTAGTAAGAATGGATCGTACGAATGAAATAGAATAGATCGTACGAATGTATTAGAGTGGATCGTACGAAGGAATTAGAATGGATCGTACGAATGAATTAGAATGGATCGTACGAATGAATTAGAATGGATCGCACGAATGGATTAGAATAGATCCTACGAATGGATTAGAATGGATACCTTTGTGCATATGAATTAGAATGGATCGTATGAATGAATTAGAATAGATCATAGAATGGATCGTACGAATGAATTAGAATGAATTAGAATGGATCGTACGAATGAATTAGAATAGATCATAGGAATGAATTAGAATGGATCGTGCAAATGAATTAGAATGGATACATTCGTGCGAATGAATTAGAATGGATCGGACGAATGAATTAGAATGGATCGTACTAATGAGTAAGATTGGATCGTACGAATGAATGGATCGTACGAATGAAATAGAATGGATTGTACGAATGAATTAGAATGGATCGTACAAATGAATTAGAATGGATCGTACGAATGAAGTAGAATGGATCATACGAATGAATTAGAATGGATCGTGTGAAAGAATTAGAATGGATTGTATGAATGAATTAGAATAGATCGTATGAATGAATTAGAATTGATCGTACGAATGAATTAGAATGGATCGTACGAATGAACTAGAATGGATACATTCGTGCGAATAAATTAGAATGGATCGTACGAATGAATTAGAATGGATCGTACGAATGAATTAGAATGGATCTTACGAATGAATTAGAATGGATCGTACGAATGCACGATCCATGCTAATTCATTCGTTCGATCAATTCTAATTCATTAGCATGATCCATTCTAATTCATTCGTACGATCCATTCTAATTCATTCGCATGATCCATTCTAATTCATTCGTACGATCCATTCTAATTCTTTCACACGATCCATTCTAATTCATTCGTACGATCCATTCTAATTCATTCGTAAGATCTATTCTAATTCATTCGTACGATCCATTCTAATTCATTTGTACGATCCATTCTAATTCCTTCGTACGATCCATTCTAATTCATTCATACAATCTATTCTAATTCATTCATACAATCCATTCTAATTCTTTCACACGATCCATTCTAATTCATTCGTACGATCCATTCTAATTCATTCATACAATCCATTCTAATTCTTTCACACGATCGATTCTAATTCATTCGTACGTTCCATTCTAATTCATTAGCACGATCCATGCTAATTCATTCGTTCGATCAATTCTAATTCATTAGCACGATCCATTCTAATTCATTCGTACGATCCATTCTAACTCATTCGCACGATCCATTCTAATTCATTCATAGGATCCATTCTAATTCATTCATACGATCTATTCTAATTCTTTCGCACGAATGTATCGATTCTAATTCATTCGCACGAATGTATCCATTCTAATTCATTCGTACGATCCATTCTAATTCATTCGTACGATCTATTCTAATTCATTCGTACGATCCATTCTAATTCATTCATACGATCTATTCTAATTCATTCATACAATCCATTCTAATTCCTTCACACGATCCATTCTAATTCATTCGTACGATCAATTCTAATTCATTTGCACAATCCATTCTATTTCATTCGTACGATCCATTCTTACTCATTGGTACGATCCATTCAAATTCATTCGCACGAATGTATCCATTCTAATTCATTCGTACGAATCCATTCTAATTCATTCGTACAATCCATTCTATTTCATTCATACGATCCATTCTTACTCATTCGTATGATCCATTCTAATTCATTCGCACGAATGTATCCATTCTAAATCATTCGTACGATCCATTCTAATTCATTCGTACGATCCATTCTAAATCATTCATACAATCCATTCTATTTCATTCGTACGATCAATTCTAATTCATTAGCACGATCCATTCTAATTCATTCGTACGATCCATTCAAATTCATTCGCACGATCCATTCTAATTCATTCGTACAATCCATTCTATTTCATTCGTACGATCCATTCTTACTCATTCGTATGATCCATTCTAATTCATTCGCACGAATGTATCCATTCTAATCCATTTGTACGATCCATTCTAATCCATTCGTACGATCCATTCTAATTCATTCGCATGAATGTAACCATTCTAATTCATTCATTTGATCCATTCTAATTCATTCGTACGATCCATTCTAATTCATTCGTCCGATCCATTCTAATTCATTCGCACGAATGTATCCATTCTAAACCATTCATACGATCCATTCTAATTTATACGTACGATACATTCTAATTCATTCGTACGATCCATTCTAATTCATTCGCACGAATGTATCCATTCTAGTTCATTCGTACGATCCATTCTAATTCATTCGTACGATCCATTCTAATTCATTCGCACGATACATTCTAATTCATTCGTACGATCCATTCTAATTCATTCGCACGAATGTATCCATTCTAATTCATTCGTACATACGATCCATTCTAATTCATTCGTACGATCCATTCTAATTCATTCGCACGATCTGTTCTTATTCATTCACACAATCCATTCTAATTCATTCGCACGAATGTATCCATTCTAATCCATTCGTACGATCCATTCTAATTCATATGCACAAAGGTATCCATTCTAATTCATTCGTACGATCCATTCTAATTCAGGATCTTACGAATGAATTAGAATGGATACATTCGTGCGAATGAATTAGAATTGATCATACGAATGAGTAAGAATGGATCGGACGAATGAATTAGAATGGATCGTACGAATGAATTAGAATGGATCAAATAAGTGAATGAATTAGAATAGATCGTGCGAATGAATTAGAATGGATCGGACGAATGGATCGTATGAATGAATTAGAATGGATCGTACGAATGAATTAGAATGGATCTTACGAATGAATTAGAATGGATCGTACGAATGAATTAGAATGGATCGTACAAATGAATTAGAATGGATACATTCGTTAGAATGAATTAGAATGGATCAGACGAATGAATTAGAATGGATCGTACGAATGAATTAGAATGGATCGTACGAATGAATTAGAATGGATCGTACGAATAAATTAGAATAGGTACATTCGTCCGAATGAATTAGAATGGATCATACGAATGAGTAAGAATGGATCGTACGAATGAAATAGAATAGATTGTACGAATGAATTAGAATGGATCCTATGAATGAATTAGAATGGATCGTGTGAAAGAATTAGAATGGATTGTATGAATGAATTAGAATGGATCGTATGAATGAATTAGAATGGATCGTACGAATGAATTAGAATGGATACATTCGTGTGAATGAATTAGAATTGATCGTACGAATGAATTAGAATGGATCGTGCGAATGAATTAGAATAGATCGTACGAATGAATTAGAATGGATCGTACGAATGAACTAGAATGGATACATTCGTGCGAATGAATTTAAATGGATCGTACGAATGAATTAGAATGGATCGTACGAATGAATTAGAATGGATCTTACGAATGAATTAGAATGGATCGTACGAATGAATTAGAATGGATCGTACGAATGAATTAGAATGGATACATTCGTATGAATGAATTAGAATGGATCGTACGAATGAATTAGAATGGATCGTACGGAATAAATTAGAAGGGATATATTTGAACGAATAAATTAGAATGGATCATACGAATGAATTAGAATGGATCGTACGAATGAATTAGAATGGATACTGCGAATGAATTAGAATCGATCATACGAATGAATTAGAATGGATCATACAAATGAGTAAGAATGGATCGTACGAATGAATTAGAATGGATCGTACGAATTAATTAGAATGGATCGTACAAATAAATTAGAATGGATGCATTCGTCCGAATGAATTAGAATGGATCATACGAATGAGTAAGAATGGAATGTACGAATGAAATAGAATAGATTGTATGAATGAATTAGAATGGATCCTACGAATGAATTAGAATGGATCGTGTGAAAGAATTAGAATGGATTGTATGAATGAAATAGAATGGATCGTATGAATGAATTAGAATGGATCGTACGAATGGATTAGAATGGATCGTACGAATGAATTAGAATGGATCGTACGAATGAACTAGAATGGATATATTCGTGCGAATGAATTAGAATGGATCGTGTGAAAGAATTAGAATGGATTGTGCGAATGAATTAGAATGGACCGTACGAATGAATTAGAATGGATACATTCGTGCGAATGAATTAGAATGGATCGGACGAATGAATTAGAATGGATCGTATGAATGAATTAGAATGGATCGTACGAATGAATTAGAATGGATCGTACGAATAAATTAGAATGGATACATTCGTCCGAATGAATTAGAATGGATCATACGAATGAGTAAGAATGGATCGTACGAATGAAATAGAATAGATTGTACGAATGATTTAGAATGGATCCTATGAATGAATTAGAATAGATCATGTGAAAGAATTAGAATGGATTGTATGAATGAATTAGAATGAATTCGTACGATCCATTCGAATTCATTCGCACGATCCATTCTAATTCATTCATACAATCCATTCTAATTCATTCATACAATCCATTCTAATTCATTCGTAGGATCCATTCTAATTCATTCGTACAATCTATTCTATTTCATTCATACGATCCATTCTTACTCATTCGTGTGATCCATTCTAATTCATTCAGACGAATGTATCCATTCTAATTTATTCGTACGATCCATTCTAATTCATTCGTACGATCTATTCTAATTAATTCGTACGATCCATTCTAATTCATTCGTCCGATCCATTCTAATTTATTCGCACGAATGTATCCATTCTAATTCATTCGTACGATCCATTCTAATTCATTCGCACAATCTATTCAAATTCATTCATACGATCCATTCTAATTCATTCGCACGAATGTATCCATTCTAATTCATTCATACGATCCATTCTACTTCATTCGTACTATCCGTTCTAATTCACTCATACGATCCATTCTATTTCATTCATACGATCCATTCTAATTCATTTGCACGAATATGTCCATTCTAATTCATTCGTACGATCCATTCTAATTCCGTCGTATGATCCATTCTAATTCCTTCGTACGATCCATTCTAATTCCTTCGTACGATCCATTCTATTTCATTCGTATGATCCATTCTAATTCCTTTGTACGATCCATTCTAATTCCTTCGTATCCATTCTAATTCACTCATACGATCCATTCTAATTCATTCGTACGATCCATTCTAATTCATTCATACAATCCATTCTAATTCATTCGCACGAATGTATCCATTCTAGTTCATTCGTACGATCAATTCTAATTCATTCGTACGATCCATTCTAATTCATTCGCACGATCCATTCTAATTCATTCGTACGATCCATTCTAATTCATTCATACGATCCATTCTAATTCATTCATACGATCCATTCTAATTCATTCGCACAAATGTATCCATTCTAATTCCTTCGTACGATCCATTCTAATTCATTCATACAATCCATTCTAATTCTTTCACACGATCCATTCTAATTCATTTGTACGATCCATTCTAATTCATTCATGCAATCCATTCTATTTCATTCGTACGATCCATTCTTACTCATTCGTACGATCCATTCTAATTCATTCACACGAATGTATCCATTCATACGAATGAATTAGAATAGATTGTACGAATGAATTAGAATGGATCGTACAAGGGAATTAGAATGGATCGTACGAATGAATTAGAATGGATCGTACGAATGAATTAGAATAGATCGTACGAATGAATTAGAATGGATCGTACGAAGGAATTAGAATGGATCGTACGAATGAATTAGAATGGATATATTCGTGCAAATGAATTAGAATGGATCGTATAAATGTATTAGAATGGATCGTATGAGTGAATTAGAATGGATCGTACAAATGAATTAGAATGGATTGTATGAATGAATTAGAATGGATCGTACGAATGAATTAGAATGGATCATATGAATGAATTAGAATTGATCGTACGAATGAATTAGAATGGATCGTGCGAATGAATTAGAATGGATCGTACGAATGAATTAGAATGGATCGTACGAATGAACTAGAATGGATACATTCGTGCGAATGAATTAGAATGGATCGTACGAATGAATTAGAATGGATCGTACGAATGGATTAGAATGGATCATACGAATGAATTAGAATGGATCGTGCGAATGAATTAGAATGGATCGAACGAATGAATTAGAATGGATATATTCGAGCGAATGAATTAGAATAGATCGTAGGAATGAATTAGAATGGATCATACGAATGAATTAGAATGGATCGTACGAACGAATTAGAATGGATCGTACGAATGAATTAGAATGGATCGTATGAATGAATTAGAATGGATACATTCGTGTGAATGAATTAGAATGGATCGTATGAATGAATTAGAATAGATTTTGTGAATGAATTAGAACTGATCGTATGAATGAATTAGAATGGATACATTCGTGCGAATGAATTAGAATGGATTGTATGAATGAATTAGAATGGATCGTACGAATGAACTAGAATGGATACATTCGTGCGAATGAATTAGAATGGATCGTACGAATGAATTAAAATGGATCGTACGAATGAATTAGAATGGATCTTACGAATGAATTAGAATGGATCGTACGAATGAATTAGAATGGATCGTACGAATGAATTAGAATGGATACATTCGTGCGAATGAATTAGAATGGATCGGACGAATGAATTAGAATGGATCGTGTTGGGGGTAGTCAAAAAACCACATATCTTGGATAGCCCGTCCAGGAGTTGGAACCCTTGGAAGCCAGGCGTGCCCCTTTTCTAGCGAACAGCTCGCAAGGAGCTCGCCTAAACAGCTCGCAAGGGGCTCGCCCCACAGCTCGCAAGGAGCTCGCCCCACAGCTCGCAAGGAGCTCGCCTAACAGCTCGCAAGGAGCTCGCCTAAAAGCAGCTCGCAAGGAGCTCGCCCCACAGCTCGCAAGGAGCTCGCCCCCACAGGGAGCTGGATGGACACCTTGTATCTGAGTGCATCTCGCCTCTCCCAGATCCCGTAGGAGCACGCCCCGAATTCTGTAAATGGCTTAGACAAAGAACGTGAAGGATCTTACCCAAGCTCGTCCAGGAGCTCGCCCAAGCTCGCTCAGGAGTTCGCCCAAGCTCGCTCAGGAGCTCGTTCGAGCTCGCTCAGGAGTTCGCCCAAGCTCGCTCAGGAGCTCGTTCGAGCTCGCTCAGGAGCTCGCCCAAGCTCGCTCAGGAGCTCGCCCAAGCTCGCTTAGAAGCTCGTCCGAGCTCGCTCAGGAGCTCGCCCAAACTTGCAAAGAGGTCGCCCCCAGTAAAAGCAGCATAAAGCTTAACAGGTGTCGAGAACCCACTGAAGCTACGTGGACGATTGCAATCCACGGAAGCCCATCAGAGTCGGTTTGAGACCTCCCAGACTTGAACATTCTAGAAGATTCCCCTGGCGGCAACAGAGCCGCAGCTGCTGTCACCCACTACTTCGTCAGGCAAGCTAGACGACAAAGAATGTCAGGGGTCCAAGTTCCAAGAACTGTCAGAGCTGCCATTGTGGGCTGGAACGTGGGGGCCTAGAAGGTGCCGGAAAGAGCTACCACGCGCTGCACCCCGATAGGTCGCCCATGTCTATAAATGCACACCCCCAGGCTCCAAAGTACAGGTTCGAAATCCTATTCCCTACCACTTTGGTATACAACAGCTCTCCGTTGTGCTACCATCACTGACTTGAGCGTCGGAGGGTCTGCGCTCCTAAGGGAGCCAGCCATTCTCACGTTCTCTTTTCTATCTTGCAGGCAGCTCGCAAGGACCAGTGAAAAATCCCCCAAACATTTGGCGCCGTCTGTGGGATCTTTGACTGGTTCCTGTGAGAACGCCCACGACCATACGGTTGTGCGCCTACGGCCTTCATAACCCCAAAGATGGCTCCGGCGACAAGGGGGCGCAGGCGGACGAGGGCCCGTATGGGGTCTGTACACAGCGAGCCCCCCGCTGAGACTCCCCAGCCCCTTGTCCCGCTCAGTGACCAGCTCCTGTTGGAGATATTGGCCACCCAGCGGGCAATGATGGAGGAGTTGACGCGTTTGCGTCAGGCTCCGGCGGCTAGCCGGCGATCGGGACCATCGAGGCCCGCTTCCCCCGTGCGACCTCCCGTCTCGTCGCGTCTGCCCACGACCGTCCCAGCACGGCGAGCTTCCCGCCCGGAACCCCTGGTTGAGAGGACGGCCGTGCGTGGAGCGAAGGAGACCCCGCTCACAAGGTTACAGAAGCTTGTAACCCAGCGGTCCAGCAACCAGGCGACCTCGCGCGCGACCATCCCTCGTCGATGTAGCCGGAGCGTCGACTCTGACGGGTCGGAGGCGAGGTCTCAAGAGAGGGATCGCGACCCGCGCCATCGGCGACGAGGGAAAGAGCCCGCGGTGGCTATACCTTCCGAACCTCGAGAGGCGACGGCCTCCCATAGACCAACCACCTCGCTGAAGGGATCCGCGCGCGAGCAGCCGGGAGGCCGCCGATCGGTGGTCCCCGAGGGTCACCGTGGGGTGGATCCAAACCTCCCTAGAGGGAGTGCACACGAGCGCCTAGGACCTGCGCAGCCGCCTTTGGGATTTCTCCCCGGGCACTGGTAGCGACCTAGTGCGCCAGTGGATTTACTGGAAGACCTCGCCGCCCACGGAGGAAGCTCGCCCTTCACCAGCGAGGTCCACCGAGGGGGTTTTCCGCATTACTGGACCCCCCCGAAGTTTGTTTTGTTCGACGGATCGCAAGATCCCGTCGACCATCTCTTGGCCTACAGGAAACTTCTATTTTTCCGGGACCAGGACCACGTCCTGTGTCGAGCGTTCCCGAGCAGTCTGACCGGATCGGTGTTGAATTGGTTCCACAAGCTGCCGTCCGGCGTGATCCCCAACTTTCCAACTCTCTCTAGGCTATTCCTGGAGCAGTATCGCTGCAACAGGCAGCCCCCGAAGAGGATCGAGTCTCTGTTTACTCTAGCTATGGGAGCTCGCGAAACGCTCCGGTGCTTCGCAACGCGATTCCGAAGCGCCTACCTCGCTCTGGAAGACGCGGCGGGCCAAGATCGAACAGTGGTGAGTGCTTTCAGAAGCGCCCTCCTCGAGGGGGGCAAGCTTCATGACGCCTTAGTGATCAAGGACCCTCGCACAATGGTCGAGCTATTCGCCCTGGTCCAGCAGCACATCAAGCTCGAGGATGCGGTGCTAGATCGGAAGGGAAAGGCAGTAGAGCAGCGACCTCCTCCGGCTTTGCGACCTCTTGTCGTTAAGGCCGTGGAGAGGAGGGAGGTGCCACTTACGGTACCCTTGCCCGGACCGTCCGCAGCTCCTGCAGTACCGCCCGCTGAAGCCCCCGCGGTGGTCGCTGGAAGGCCGGCGAACTGGCGCCTGCCTCCGGGACCCGGGGAGCGGGACTTCACCGTGCTGACCCACTCGCCGGGGCAAATTTTCCATCAGATCCGGAATGAGCCTTTCTTCCAATACCCGCCACCCCTACAGGTCGGAGAGCCCGGCTCTACCGACAACTCGCGGCGGTGCGCTTTTCATCGAAGCCCTGGGCATCACACTAATAGATACCGGGCTCTGAAAAACAACCTGGAGGATTTAGTCACCTTGGGGCACTTGAACCAGTTTATCTCGCCCCCGTGGAGGTTCGAGGTGGTTCCAGAGCGAGCCCCTCGAGAGGGAGATCGCCCAGGACTCGCGGAGCCCGCCTTACCTCCGTCTCCCCCGGGAGGACCGGCGATCTGCCACACCATTAGCGGGCGGCTGAGCGGCCCCAGATCAAGTAATGAAGCCCGCCGGCGAGTCAGGGAGATGGAGCGGGCGCAGAAGGTATTTTCTGTCTCGCTAACTCCTACTTTACTTCGAGCACCAAGGGTGGAAGCCTGTGATTTCCTCTGGTTTTCGGAGGACGACATGGCTGGGGTCGTCACGCCCCACAATGACCCCCTCGTCATACGCCTGATGATGGCAAACATTGAGGTGAGGCGAGCTCTGGTGGATTCAGGGAGCGCCGTTGACATCCTCTTTTTGTCGGCCTACCTGCGAATGGGGTTGAGACTCGCCGACTTGTCCCCATCAACGAGCTCCCTCAGTGGATTCACCGGTGAGGTCGCCAAAGTAGCGGGAGAGATAACCCTTACCGTGACAGCGGGCCCGGAAGCTCGCCAAGTCCGCTTCGCGGTGGTCGACGGGAATTCGGCCTTCAACGCCATCCTTGGGCGGCCTTGGCTAAGGCAGATGAAGGCGGTGTCATCGCCCAATCATCAGGCCCTTAAATTTCCGACGGCGAGTGGGGTCGTAGTCATTCGGGGAGATCAGGTAACCGCAACCAGATGCGAGCAGGATGCTCCTCACCTCATGGACATGGAAGTTGCCGAGGCCAAGAGGCCCGCACCCTCCTAGCAATTACCGCCCGCTACGAGCGAGCTCCTGGGGAGTCCGCTGGGGACATCCTCGCCTAAGTCCCCTGCTCCATCCCCGGGTGGGAGCGGTGCGGATCTTAAGTTGGAGGAAGGTTGCCTGACAACCCCCAGGAGAGGAAGTTTTCCAGTGGCCGAACCACTTCAAGAGATCGACATTAGCAGCAAAGAAGGGCCGAGAATTGTTAATCTCGGGACCTCGTTAACCAAGGGCGAGGTCCAAGCCATAACCAACTTGCTCAGGGAATACCGCAACGTATTCGCCTGGAGCTTTGCGGACATGCCAGGGATTGACCCGGAGGTCGCCTGTCATCGTCTGCACACCGTGAAGGAGTTCCCGCCGGTCAAACAGAAAGCTCGGCACATACCTGCTGCGAAATCCATCGCAGTGGCGGCGGAGATAGACAAGCTAGAGCGAGCTGGCTTCATACGTGAGGCACACTTCTCCGAGTGGATCTCCAATATTGTGGCGGTGCCTAAGAAGAGCGGAGCGATCAGAGTGTGCATCGACTTCTTCGACCTCAATAAGGCATGCCCGAAGGACGGATTTCCTCTTCCACGGATAGGCGCACTGGTCGACACAGCTGTTGGGTTCCAGGCTCTATCTTTCATGGATGGATACTCAGGGTATAATCAAATACCCCTCCATCCCGAGGATCAGGAGAAGACCGCCTTCTACTCTGGAGCGGGCTACCAGAAGCTATACTGCTATCAAGTGATGCCCTTCGGACTCAAGAACGCTGGAGCGACCTACCAAAGGTTAGTCACTCACATGTTTAAAAATCAGATCGGCAGAAATGTCGAGGTATATGTTGACGACCTTCTGGTCAAAAGTCGAGAGCGAGGAGGGCATGTCGCCGACCTCCGCGAAACCTTCGAAATACTGAGAGAGTACCGAATGAAGCTGAACCCGGCGAAGTGCGCATTCGGGGTGACTTCGGGGAAATTCCTCGGGTACCTGGTCACCCACAGGGGGATCGAGGCCGACCCTGGGCAAATCCGAGCACTTGTCGAAATGCCCGCACCAAGAACCCGGCAGGAAGTCCAGAGATTGAGCGGGCGAATCGCCGCGCTCAATCGATTTATATCCAAATCCTCAGACAATTACCGACCTCTTTTCGAGCTGCTGCGAAAAGGAGCGAGCATTTGCTGGGATGAAAAGTGTGAGCACGCCTTTCAGAAGATCAAGGATTATCTGGCGAGCCCACCGATCCTAGCGGCACCAAAAGATGGCGCCGAGCTTGGCGTGTATCTCGCAGTCACGGAGAACGCCGTGAGCGGGGTCCTGGTAGTGGAAGAAGCAAAGGTAGAGCGGCCTGTCTATTTTGTGAGCCACACGATGCTTCCTGCCGAGCTCCGGTATCGACCGATAGAGAAGGTCGCTTTGGCCTTGGTCCTTACCGCGAGGAAGCTTCACCCCTACTTCTCGGCGCACATCGTCAAAGTCATCACGGAGCATCCCCTGAAGAGCGCCCTCTCCAGGCCTTCGATAGACGGTAGGTTATATCGATGGTCTGCCGAGCTCGCCGCCTATGGATTGGAGTATGTCCCTCGAATTGCTGTCAAAGGGCAAGCTCTCGCCGATTTCTTGGCGGACTTCCCCATAGAAGAACCAGTCCAGTACCAGGAGGATGAGCCAACTGAGGCACACCCTAGGAAGGCGAGGTTCTTGGACAACCAAGGCGAGCGTCCTCCAAATGAGCGTCCAGAGACGACGGGATGGGAGTTGTTCGTCGATGGATCCTCCAACGCTTTGGGGGCTGGGATCGGGGTCGCTCTGATCGCCCAAGAGGTGCAGCTTGAGAAATCAGTCCGCCTGGATTTCGCCGCTACCAACAATGAAGAAGAGTACGAGGCGTTACTGGCTGGTCTGGAGCTCGCTCAAGAGGTAGGCGCCAAACGCTTGAAAGTCTTTAGTGATTCCCAGCTAATTATTTGCCAAATCAATGGGGAGTACGCCTCCCGGGATGCACGAATGGCGACCTACGTGGATCTGGTGAAGAGCAAGGCCGTGGAGTTCGAAAAGATCTCTTTCGAGCAAATTCCGCGAGCCAATAATAGGCGGGCTGATGCCTTGGCAAACGCCGCCTCCTTGCTGGGAACATCAGAAGCTCGGCAGATTCTCATTGAGGTCCAAAATCAGTCTCGGCTCCAGCTGGCGGAACCCGCTATTAACCAAGTTTCTGCCGACGTATCCCCTGGCGGGTGGATCGCTCCCATTCTTTATTTTCTTCAGAAGGGCGAGCTTCCGGAGGATAGAGAGGAAGCCCGGCGAATGGAGAAATGTGCTGGTCGCTATCTCATTCGCTGGGATCGCCTTTTTCGAAGATCTTTCGGCGGGCCGAATCTTCGTTGCATCGAGAGCCCGGAGACCGAAGAAGCACTAAATTGCATCCACTCTGGAGAGCTGGGAAACCACGCTGGTGGGCGATCTCTAGCTGCAAAAATTCGAAGGCAAGGATACTGGTGGCCCACTCTGGAGCAAGACGCTTTGAAGGCCGCTCAGAGGTGCATCCAATGCCAGAAGCACGCCACGACGAACCATATGCCCGCAGAAGAACTGCACCCTCTGGCGAGCCCCTGGCCTTTTCAGCAATAGGGGTTGGACATTGTGGGACCTTTCCCTGTGTCTGCCCGGCAGAAGAAATTCATCTTAGTAGCTACGGACTACTTCACCAAATGGGTGGAAGCGATCCCGCTAGCTAAGATTGGTGAGAAGCAAGTCAAGGACTTCCTTTGGAAGAATATCTTCTGCCGTTTTGGGCTGCCCCGAGTGCTCATCACCGACAATGGTCGCCAGTTCGACAATCGCTTGATCAGAAGTTTTTGTGTTGAATATGGGGTCGACCTAAGGTTCTCGTCCCCGAGGTACCCTCAAAGCAACGGGCAGGCCGAAGCTACGAACCGAGTAATCCTAGACAACCTCAAGAAAAGGTTGGAAGGAAAGAAAGGACTGTGGGAGCAGGAGCTCGACGGCGTGCTGTGGGCTTATCGTACCACTCCATGTCGCTCGACCGACGAATCACCTTTCAGCCTAACTTATGGGTGTGAAGCCGTGCTGCCCATCGAAGCCGAGTTGCCAACGGAAAGAAAGCTCGCTGCAGATGAGGTCGATAACGATGCTCTACTCGCCGACTCACTCGACCAGCTCGAAGAAAGACGAGAGCGCGCCAATCTACATCTCGCTGGATATCGACAAGAAATGAAGCGCGCATATGACAAAAGAGTCCGCCATCGGGCATTCAAAGCCAGGGACATGGTGATGAGGAAGGTGTTCGCAAACACGCAGGAGCCTAATGCAGGGAAGCTCGCGGCAAACTGGGAAGGCCCCTATATAATACGCGAAGCGCGAGGCTCGGGGGCTTACCAGTTGATGACCTCTGAAGGCGACCTGTTAGAGCGACCTTGGAATGCTTTGCACCTACGTAAGTTTTACGCATGAGGGGATTTTTGTAAGTTATCTTCTGAAGCTATGAATGAATGATGGGGTTTTTAACAAAGAATTCTACTCGGAAGCTCGCCGCAGCAAGAGCTCGCTTTATCTACAGAGTAGTCCGCCGTTGTGCGGACTTAAAGCAAGACCGGGATCCTCAGAGGCAGCCAGTGAGCGACCTTGAGCTTCCCGGGGTAGTCCGCCATTGTGCGGACTTAAAGCAAGACCGGGATCCTCAGAGGCAGCCAGTGGGCGACCTTGAGCTTCCCGGGGTAGTCCGCCGTTGTGCGGACTTAAAGCAAGACCGGGATCCTCAGAGGCAGCCAGTGGGCGACCTTGAGCTTCCCGGGGTAGTCCGCCGTTGTGCGGACTCAAAGCAAGACCGGGATCCTCAGAGGCAGCCAGTGGGCGACCTTGGGTTTCCCGGGGAAGTCCGCTGCCAAGTGGACTCTAAACCTAACCAGGATCCTTCGCGTTCACCTGCCATGAACGGAAGCATCCTGGCGATGGCGTACCCCTCAAAGGGCGAGCTCGCCGAACAGGATCATCGAGAGAAATTAACCGGGCAGGGGGCAGCTAGCACTTATTAGTTTCTTTTCAAAATAAAAATGGTTTAGGTCTCTGAGGTAGAGAAGTTTTTGAAATCGTTTGGTTTGCTTAATCGTTTTCCGAGCTCAGAGACTAATTACGATTTTGCGAGCATACCGATTTTTCCGTTTGCATATACTTAAAAAATAAAAAGGATTGAATCGAATTAGCTACCTCGCCCGGGGTATCACTCTCGAGATCGCTGCGAAACTCCCGAAGCGGACTCATTGGTGAGACAGAGAAAGAAAGAAACAGGTGTACTTGAAAATTTCCATTTCATTCATTGTTTCAAGATTACAAAAGGATTACAGAGATACAGCTTAAGCTGGGCCCGCGCCAGCACCCTCGTCGTCACCGCCGCGCTTCCTCTTTTTCGACCTTTCGGCCTTGTATTTCTCGATGGCGTCGATCGCGCCTTTCCGCAGAAGCTCGTTGAGTTGCGCCTGGAGGCGGCGTTGCTGAGAGTGGAGGTCCTGGAGATGCGTTTCCCTCAGAGACGCGATCTCATCCTTAGAGGCCGCCAACTGACGTTGAAGCTCGGAGATTTCCTTCTGGGCGGCCTGCGCATCGGATAGGGCGCGGTCGCGGGCATCCTCCACCGAAGCTAGCGTGGTGGTGAAAGTGGCGTCCCGCTGGCGCAGTTCGGCGACCTGTTGGCGCAGCCGGTCCACTTCAGCCCGCAGCTCGCCCGACCGGTCCATTTGGCGGATCCGATAGATGTACTCGTCTACTCTCCTCTCCGAGTCATGGAGAGTGTCATCGTAGAGGGCGACAGTATCCCCCGCGATGCCCGCGACCTTGTCGGCGAGAGCCCGGTTGACCCGCTCTGCCTGCGAAGAGGGCGAACAGTTTGAGTTAAGAATTACAGCGGGAGTTTGGGGACAAAGGAGTAGTGAAGGTAGTCTTACCTCGAGCAGTCGGTTGATGAGATCGATGTAGGGAGTCCGGGCAAAGATGTTGCGCCCCAGGATCTCCCGCATGAAGAAAGGGGCGCGCTCGGGGTCGCCAGAGGAGGAGCCCGCATGGCTCGCCTCGGCAGGAGCAACGAGAGGAGGCGCAGTGGTGGCAGCAGCAGCGGACTCGGCCCCTTGAGCACTGGCGACCCCTTCATTAACAGGGGAAGGCACGGCGGCTCCCCCTTGCCCGGGCAAGTCCGGGCCCGAGCATTCCGAGCTGGAGCACGGAAGGTCGTTCAGGATGGCCCCCAGGTCCGGAGACCAGTAGACCAACCCGCCCAGCTCCGGGAGAGGAGGAACCTCAAGAGCGCCAGTCGCGGGCTCGGACGCGGGCGCGCTGGTAGCATGCACAGGCGCGGGCTCGAGCGTGGGCGCGCTGAGGGCAGGCGCAAGCGCGAGCGCGGGCTCGGGCACCGGCTTGCTGGTAGGCGCGGGCTCAGGCGCGGGCTCGGGCGCAGGCGCAGGTGCGGGCTCGGGTGCGGGCTCGGGTGCAGGCGCGCTAGCAGCAGCGAGCTCGGGCGCGGGTGCAGACGCGGGCTCGGGCGCAGGCGCGCTAGCAACAGCGGGCTCGGGCGCGGGTGCAGGCGCGGACTCGGGCGCGGGTGCAGACGCGGGCTCGGGCGCAGGCGCGCTAGCAGCAGCAGGCTCAGGCACGGGTGCAGGCGCGCTAGCAGCGGAGGGCGCAGGCACGGGCGCGGACGTGCTGGGAGCAGGCGCGGCCGGTGTTGGCACCGAGCTCGGAGCAGGCGGAGGGTTTGAGCTCGTCGGAGCAGCCGCGGGCTCTTCCTCTGAAGCCCGCTCCTCGCCATCGGAGCTGGAGGTCGTGCTGAGATCATCGGCTGATCCCAAGCCCGCCTCCGCAAGGGCGGCTTTCCTCCGATCCTCGATGACTTGTTGGAAGGCTTCCCGAGCCTCCCGAACAATGTTGTCCTCTCCCGACGGGCGGGCTGGAGGAGTCTTCTTCTTCTTCGACTTCTTCCGCAAAGCGCCCTCCTCTGGATTCATCACCGCAACAAACAAGGTTTTTGTCAGGTCGCCTGGGAATCCGCGCATCAGCACTTCAGCCATAGGGGACTCCACTTCCGCCATGCTGAGAAGAAGCTCGACGCGCGGATCCTCGGGCTCGACGAAGGAAATACGACGTCGCCGAGGCTCCGGGACTGGGGCCCTCGAAGGAATAACAGGAAGTGTGGACGCCTGACCTGGGGCTGCTTCGCGGGCTGGTGGTGGCGGCGGCGCGACATCCTCCTCGTGGAGCATCTCGAGGGTGTCCTTGTCGGCGACCTGGATGGGGGAAGCCCGCCTCTTCCCCTTCTTCGCCGAGGTCCCCGCAGCGGAGGTCGCGACAGCAGGCCGGGAGACCGCGACCTTCTTCCGCATCACCTTCTGCCGGGCGGTGACGGTCCCGGTCCGGAGATCCTTCCAGAGGAAGGAGAAGTCCGGCGCCAGGATCGTCTCGGGAGTCCGCCCCCCGAGGAAGTGCAAGATTGCCTCGTCAAGAGATTTCTCTCGGGCTTCGGAGATGCATTTCTTCCCCTTGGGGCGATACTCCGCGATCTCCTTAAACACTGGCAGAGGCGGTCTGCCGGGAAGAGAGCGAACTCCGGCGCAGGGACCTCGCCAGTTGCCCTCAACCACGAACGGGTACTCCTTCCAGTACCGGTCCTTGTTCTCGACCGCGGAGAAGGGCAGCACCTCGCCGGGGCGGCCTGAGAGGTAGTAGTGGCCGCAGTCGACCTCGGTGAAGACTGTCCCCGGCTTGAGGGACCACTTCTTCAGGAGATAGGCCAGGGGGATCCTCACGTTAAGGGCTTCCTCGATTTGAGAAAGCCCGTAGAGAATCCCCCACGAGTTGCCTGGGAGCTGGGCGGGGCATAAGCCCGCCAGCTCCAGGAGCTCGCTGGCTAGATGGTTCAGGGGCAGCCGAAGCCCTGACCATATTTGCCCCACGGAGACCGCGGTTCCGGAGAGCGGTCTCCCCGATCTCGGGAAGGGGCGAACAGCGAGCTCTTGAGGGATACCCGCCGCTGTCCGTAGACTCTCGGGGATGGGCACGCCCCCGATGTCGTTGAACCAGAGGACGGCGGGTTCCTTGGGAGGAACCTCTCTCTCGGTGCCCGGAGCGAGCACCGAGATGGGGGCGACGTTGAGAGGCTCCTCCCAAGAGGTCGCAGCAGTAGCAGCAGCGACTGAAGAAGAAGCGGCAGCAGAAGAAGCCATGAGAGCGAGGGGGTGCTAGCGAGCTGCGAGCTGCAAGCTGCGAACTAAAAGCAGAGGGAGAAGGGAGAGCTGTTTTCACGCAGCGGTAAAAATCGCCCCCCATCCCCTATTTATAGGCGAGTGAGAGACAGGTGAATCGATCCGCAGTTAATGTCCGAGCGCGCTCAGCGAGGCGACGTGACGACAGACGAAGCGACAGCTCGCTTCTTTCCAATCGTCGAGCACCACGTGGGCCACGCGAGGAAAAAACTACGCTGGCGCCGACGCTGTCATTTACTGACAGAAGCAGAGCGAATGAGGAGGGAACACGTGTCTCGCGTCGATCGGGATCTCATGATGAGATTCGTTGTATCCGCCTTGAGCCTCGCGCCGCATTCAAAATGAAGCGACCGTTGGAGATTTGGTGTGATACCCAAGTCACAAGACCGCTCGTTGCAGGTGCCCGCAGCTCGCTCGAGGCTGACCCTGACCGCATGCGACAAGCTCGCATCGGAAGGAGATCGCTCGTGGCTGATGCTCCCGGCCCGCCCAGCGTTTGTGAAATACTGGGAGTCAAAACTCTCACCGCAGATCGCCCACGGTTGGTGCCCGTAGCTCGCCCGACGCAGACCCTGACCGCGTGTGGCAAGCTCGCACCGGTAGGAGATCGCTCGTGGCTGATGCTCCCGGCCCGCCCAGTGTTTGAGACATACTGGCAGTCAAAGCTCTCGATGCAGATCGCCCGTAGCTACTATCTCCGCCCCGCCAGGAAACTGTTGCAGCAGACATTGATATCAGGCACATTACGAGGGATAGAAACTCGCTAAGACTCCTGAGCAAGCGTCGAGTTTCCTCGATCACTCCCTCAGGAGGGGGTAATGTTGGGGGTAGTCAAAAAACCACATATCTTGGATAGCCCGTCCAGGAGTTGGAACCCTTGGAAGCCAGGCGTGCCCCTTTTCTAGCGAACAGCTCGCAAGGAGCTCGCCTAAACAGCTCGCAAGGGGCTCGCCCCACAGCTCGCAAGGAGCTCGCCCCACAGCTCGCAAGGAGCTCGCCTAACAGCTCGCAAGGCGCTCGCCTAAAAGCAGCTCGCAAGGAGCTCGCCTAAACAGCTCACAAGGAGATCGCCCCCACAGGGAGCTGGATGGACACCTTGTATCTGAGTGCATCTCGCCTCTCCCAGATCCCGTAGGAGCACGCCCCGAATTCTGTAAATGGCTTAGACAAAGAACGTGAAGGATCTTGCCCAAGCTCGTCCAGGAGCTCGCCCAAGCTCGCTCAGGAGTTCGCCCAAGCTTGCTCAGGAGCTCGTTCGAGCTCGCTCAGGAGTTCGCCCAAGCTCGCTCAGGAGCTCGTTCGAGCTCGCTCAGGAGCTCGCCCAAGCTCGCTCAGGAGCTCGCCCAAGCTCGCTTAGAAGCTCGTCCGAGCTCGCTCAGGAGCTCGCCCAAACTTGCAAAGAGGTCGCCCCCAGTAAAAGCAGCATAAAGCTTACCAGGTGTCGAGAACCCACTGAAGCTACGTGGACGATTGCAATCCACGGAAGCCCATCAGAGTCGGTTTGAGACCTCCCAGACTTGAACATTCTAGAAGATTCCCCTGGCGGCAACAGAGCCGCAGCTGCTGTCACCCACTACTTCGTCAGGCAAGCTAGACGACAAAGAATGTCAGGGGTCCAAGTTCCAAGAACTGTCAGAGCTGCCATTGTGGGCTGGAACGTGGGGGCCTAGAAGGTGCCGGAAAGAGCTGCCACGCGCCGCACCCCGATAGGTCGCCCATGTCTATAAATGCACACCCCCAGGCTCCAAAGTACAGGTTCGAAATCCTATTCCCTACCACTTTGGTATACAACAGCTCTCCGTTGTGCTACCATCACTGACTTGAGCGTCGGAGGGTCTGCGCTCCTAAGGGAGCCAGCCGTTCTCACGTTCTCTTTTCTATCTTGCAGACAGCTCGCAAGGACCAGTGAAAAATCCCCCAAACAGATCGTACGAATGAATTAGAATGGATCGTACGAATGAATTAGAATGGATCGTACGAATAAATTAGAATGGATACATTCGTCCGAATGAATTAGAATGGATCATACGAATGAGTAAGAATGGATCGTACGAATGAAATAGAATAGATTGTACGAATGAATTAGAATGGATCCTACGAATGAATTAGAATGGATCGTGTGAAAGAATTAGAATGGATTGTATGAATAAATTAGAATGGATCGTATGAATGAATTAGAATGGATCGTGCGAATGAATTCAAATGGATCGTATGAATTCATTCTAATTCATTCATACAATCCATTTTAATTCTTTCACACGATCCATTCTAATTCATTCGTACGTTCCATTCTAATTCATTAGCACGATCCATGCTAATTCATTCGTTCGATCAATTCTAATTCATTAGCACGATCCATTCTAATTCATTCGTACGATCCATTCTAATTCATTCGCACGATCCATTCTAATTCATTCATAGGATCCATTCTAATTCATTCATACAATCCATTCTAATTCATTCATACAATCCATTCTAATTCTTTCACATGATCCATTCTAATTCATTCGTAGGATCCATTCTATTTCATTCGTACAATCTATTCTATTTCATTCGTACGATCCATTCTTACTCATTCGTATGATCCATTTAATTCATTCGGACGAATGTATCCATTCTAATTTATTCGTACGATCCATTCTAATTCATTCGTACGATCCATTCTTACTCATTCTTACGATCCATTCGAATTCATTCGCACGATCCATTCTAATTCATTCATACGATCCATTCTAATTCATTCATACAATCCATTCTAATTCTTTCACACGATCCATTCTAATTCATTCGTAGGATCCATTCTAATTCATTAGTACAATCTATTCTATTTCATTCGTACAATCCATTCTTACTCATTCGTATGATCCATTCTAATTCATTCGGACGAATGTATCCATTCTAATTTATTCGTACGATCTATTCTAATTCATTCGTACGATCCATTCTAATTCATTCGTACGATCCATTCTAATTCATTCGTACAATCTATTCTAATTCATTCGTACGATCCATTCTAATTCATTCGTATGATCGTACGAATGAATTAGAATGGATCGAACGGAATGAATTAGAATGGATTGTATGAATGAATTAGAATGGATACATTCGTGCGAATGAATTAGAATGGATCATACGAATGAGTAAGAATGGATCGTACGAATGAAATAGAATGGATTGTACGAATGAATTAGAATGGATCGTACAAATGAATTAGAATGGATCGTACGAATGAATTAGAATGGATGATACGAATGAGTAAGAATGGATCGTACAAATGAAATAGAATGGATTGTACGAATGAATTAGAATGGATCGTACGAATGAATTAGAATGGATCGTGTGAAAGAATTAGAATAAATTGTATGAATGAATTAGAATGGATCGTATGAATGAATTAGAATGGATCGTGCGAATGAATTCGAATGGATCACATGATCCATTCGAATAGAATGGATCGTATGAATGAATTAGAATGGATCGGGCGAATGAATTAGAATGGATCGTATGAATGAATTAGAATGGATCGTATGAATGAATTAGAATGGATCGTGCGAATGAATTAGAATGGATCGTACGAATGAATTAGAATGGATCGTACGAATGAATTAGAATGAATCATACGAATGAATTAGAATGGATCATACGAATGAGTAAGAATGGATCGTACGAATGAAGTAGAATGGATTGTACAAATGAATTAGAATGGATACATTCGTGCGAATGAATTAGAATGGATCATACGAATGAATTAGAATGGATCGTACGAATGAATTAGAATGGATCGTACGAATGAATTAGAATGCATCATACGAAAGAATTAGAATGCATATATTCGTGCGAATGAATTAGAATGGATCGTACGAATGAATTAGACTGGATCGTACGAATGAATTTGAATGGATACATTTGTGCGAAAGAATTAGAATGCATATATTCGTGCGAATGAATTAGAATGGATCATACGAATGAATTAGAATGGATCGTACGAATGAATTAGAATGGATCGTACGGAATGAATTAGAATGGATATATTTGAATTAGAATGTATCCATTCTAATCCATTCGTACGATCCATTCTAATCCATTCGTACGATCCATTCTAATTCATTCGCATGAATGTAACCATTCTAATTCATTCATTTGATCCATTCTAATTCATTCGTACGATCCATTCTAATTCATTCGTCCGATCCATTCTAATTCATTCGCACGAATGTATCCATTCTAATCCATTCGTAAGATCCATTCTAATTCATTCGTACGATCCATTCTAATTCATTCGTCCGATCCATTCTAATTCATTCGCACGAATGTATCCATTCTAATTCATTCGTACGATCCATTCTAATTCATTCGTAAGATCCATTCTAATTCATACGTACGATCCATTCTAATTCATTCGTACGATCCATTCTAATTCATTCGCACGAATGTATCCATTCTAGTTCATTCATACGATCTATTCTAATTCATTCGTACGATCCATTCTAATTCATTCATCCGATCCATTCTAATTCATTCGCACGAATGTATCCATTCTAATTCATTCGTATGATCCATTCTAATTCATTCGTACGATCCATTCTAACTCATTCGTAAGATCAATTATAATTCATTCGTACGATCCATTCTAATTCATTCGTACGATCCGTTCTAATTCATTCGCACGAATGTATCCATTCTAGTTCATTCGTACGATCCATTCTAATTCATTCGCACGATCCATTCTAATTCATTCGTACGATCCATTCTAATTCATTCGCACGAATGTATCCATTCTAGTTCATTCGTACGATCCATTCTAATTCATTTGTACGATCCATTCTAATTCATTCGTACGATCCATTCTAATTCATTCATACAATCCATTCTAATTCATTCGCACGATCTATTCTTATTCACTCATACGATCCATTCTAATACATTCATACGATCCATTCTAATTCATTTGCACGAATATATCCATTCTAATTCATTCGTACGATCCATTCTAATTCCTTCGTACGATCTATTCTAATTCTTTCGTACGATCCATTCTAATTCATTCATACGATCCATTCTAATTCATTCGTACGATCCATTCTAATTTATTCGCACAAATGTATGCATTCTAATTCATTCGTATGATCCATTCTAATTCATTCGTACGATCCATTCTAATTCATTCGTAAGATCCATTCTAATTCATTCATACGATCCATTCTAATTCATTCGTACGATCCATTCTAATTCATTCGCGAATGTATCCATTCTAATTCATTCGTACGATCCATTCTAATTCATTCGTACGATCCATTCTAATTCATTCTACGATCCATTCTAATTCATTCATACGATCTATTCTAATTCATTCATACAATCCATTCTAATTCTTTCACACGATCCATTCTAATTCATTCGTACGATCCATTCTAATTCATTCGCACAATCCATTCTATTTCATTCGTACGATCCATTCTTACTCATTCGTATGATCCATTCTAATTCATTCGCACGAATGTATCCATAATGGATCATACGAATGAGTAAGAATGGATCGTACGAATGAAATAGAATGGATTGTGCGAATGAATTAGAATGGACCGTACGAATGAAACGAATGAATTAGAATGGATACATTCGTGCGAATAAATTGAATGGATCATACAAATGAGTAAGAATGTATCGTGCGAATGAATTAGAATGGATCGTGCGAATGAATTAGAATGGATCGTACGAATGAATTAGAATGGATCGTACGAACGAAATAGAATGGATTGTACGAATGAATTACAATGGATTCATACGAATGAATTAGAATGGATACATTCGTGCGAATGAATTAGAATGGATCATACGAATGAGTAAGAATGTATCGTACGAATGAAATAGAATAGATTGTACGAATGAATTAGAATGGATCCTACGAATGAATTAGAATGGATCGTGCGAAAGAATTAGAATGGATTGTATGAATGAATTAGAATGGATCGTACGAATGAATTAGAAAGGATCGTATGAATGAATTAGAATGGATACATTCGTGCGAATGAATTAGAATTGATCGTACGAATGAATTAGAATGGATATATTCGGGCAAATGAATTAGAATGGATCGTATGAATGAATTAGAATGGATCGTATGAGTGAATTAGAACGGATCGTACGAATGAAATAGAATGAATTAGAATTGATCGTACGAATGAAATAGAATGGATTGTACAAATGATTTAGAATGGATCGTACTAATGAATTAGAATGGATCGTACGAATGATTTAGAATGGATACATTCGTGCGAATGAATTAGAATGGATCATACGAATGAGTAAGAATGGATCGTACGAATGAAATAGAATGGATTGTACGAATGAATTAGAATGGATTCGTACGAATGAATTAGAATGGATACATTCGTGCAAATGAATTAGAATGGATTGTACCAATGAGTAAGAATGGATCGTACGAATGAAATAGAATGGATTGTGCGAATGAATTAGAATGGATCGTACGGATGAATTAGAATGGATCGTACAAATGAATTAGAATGGATCATACGAAATAATTAGAATGGATCATTTGAATGAATTAGAATGGATCGTACGAATAAATTAGAATGGATCGTACGAATGAATTAGAATGGATCATACGAATGAGTTAGAATGGATCATACGAATTAATTAGAATGGATCGTACGAATTAATTAGAATGGATCGTACGAATGAATTAGAATGGATCGTATGAATGAATTAGAATGGATACATTTGTGCGAATGAATTAGAATGGATCGTACAAATGGATTAGAATGGATCGTACGAATGGATTAGAATGGATACATTCGTGCGAATGAATTAGAATGGATTGTATGAATGAATTAGAATAGATCGTACGATCCATTCGAATTCATTCACACGATCCATTCTAATTCATTTGTACAATCCATTCTAATTCATTCATACGATCCATTCTAATTCATTCGTACGATCTATTCTAATTCATTCGTACGATCCATTCTAATTCATTCGCTCAAATGTATCCATTCTAATCCATTCGTACGATCCATTCTAATTCATTCGTAAGATCCATTCTAATTAATTCGCATGATCCATTCTAATTCATTCGTACGATCCATTCTAATTCATTTGCACAAATATATCCATTCTAATTCATTCGTACGATCCATTCTAATTCATTCGCACGAATATAACCATTCTAATTCATTCGTACGATCCATTCTAATTAATTCATATGATCCATTCTAATTCATTCGTACGATCCATTCTAATTCATTCACACAATCCATTTAGATTCATTCGCACAAATGTATCCATTCAAATTCATTCGTACGATCCATTCTACGATCCATTCTAATTCATTCGTATATTCCATTCTAATTCATTAGCACGATCCATGCTAATGAGTTAGAATGGATCGTACGATCCAATCTAATTCATTCATACAATCCATTCTTACTCATTTGTATGATCCATTCTAATTCAATCGTACGATCCATTCTAATTCATTCGTACGATCCATTCTAATTCCTTCGTACGATCCATTCTAATTTATTCGTAAGATCCATTCTTACTCATTGGTACGATCCATTCTAATTCATTCGCACGAATGTATACATTCTAATTCATTCGTACGAATCCATTCTAATTCATTCGTACAATCTATTCTATTTCATTCATACGATCCATTCTAATCCTTTCTAATCCATTCTAATTCATTCGTACGATCCATTCTTACTCATTCGTACGATCCATTCTAATTCATTTGTTCGATCCATTCTAATTCATTCGCACGATCCATTCTAATTCATTCGTATGATCCATTCTAATCCATTCGTACGATCCATTCTAATTCATTCGTACGATCCATTCTAATTCATTCGTACGATCCATTCTAATTCATTCGCACGAATGTATCCATTCTAGTTCATTCGTACGATCCATTCTAATTCATTCATACGATCCATTCTAATTCATTCGCACGATCCATTCTAAATCATTCGTACGATCAATTCTAATTCATTCGTGCAATCCATTCTATTTCATTTGTATGATCCATTCTTACTCATTCGTACGATCCATTCTAATTCATTCACACGAATGTATCCATTCGTATGAATGAATTAGAATAGATTGTACGAATGAATTAGAATGGATCGTACGAAGGAATTAGAATGGATCGTACGAATGAATTAGAATGGATCATACGAATGAATTAGAATGGATCGTACGAAGGAATTAGAATGGATCATGCGAATGAATTAGAATGGATCGTACGATTGAATTAGAATGGATCATACGAATGAGTAAGAATGGATCGTATGAATGAATTAGATTGGATCGTACGATCCATTCTAATTCATTAGCATGGATCGTGCTAATGAATTAGAATGGAATATACGAATGAATTAGAATGGATCATAGAATGGATCGTACAAATGAATTAGAATGAATTAGAATGGATCGTACGAATGAATTAGAATAGATCATAGGAATGAATTAGAATAGATCATAGGAATGAATTAGAATGGATCGTGTAAATGAATTAGAATGGATACATTCGTGCGAATGAATTAGAATGGATCGTGCGAATGAATTAGAATGGATTGTACGAATGAATTAGATTGGATATATTTGAACGAATAAATTAGAATGGATCATATGAATGAATTAGAATGGATCGTACGAATGAATTAGAATGGATAGTGCGAATGAATTAGAATCGATCGTATGAATGAATTAGAATGGATCGTACGAATGAATTAGAATGGATCATACGAATGAATTAGAATGGATCGTACGAATGAATTAGAATGGATCATACGAATGAATTAGAATGGATCATACGAATAAATTAGAATGGATACATTCGTCCGAATGAATTAGAATGGATCATACGAATGAGTAAGAATGGATCGTACGAATGAAATAGAATAGATTGTACGAATGAATTAGAATGGATCCTACGAATGAATTAGAATGGATCGTGTGAAAGAATTAGAATGGATTGTATGAATGAATTAGAATGGATCGTATGAATGAATTAGAATGGATCGTGCGAATGAATTCGAATGGATCGTACGAATTCATTCTAATTCATTCATACAATCCATTCTAATTCTTTCACACGATCCATTCTAATTCATTCGTACGTTCCATTCTAATTCATTAGCACGATCCATGCTAATTCATTCGTTCGATCAATTCTAATTCATTAGCACGATCCATTCTAATTCATTCGTACGATCCATTCTAATTCATTCATAGGATCCATTCTAATTCATTCATACGATCTATTCTAATTCTTTCGCACGAATGTATCCATTCTAATTCATTCACACGAATGTATCCATTCTAATTCATTCGTACGATCCATTCTAATTCATTCGTATGATCCATTTTAATTCATTCATACGATCCATTCTAATTCATTCGTACGATCCATTCTAATTCATTCATACAATCCATTCTAATTCTTTCACACGATCCATTCTAATTCATTCGCACGATCCATTCTAATTCATTCGTACGATCCATTCTTACTCATTCGTATGATCCATTCTAATTCATTCGCACGAATGTATCCATAATGGATCATACGAATGAGTAAGAATGGATCGTACGAAGGAAATAGAATGGATTGTGCGAATGAATTAGAATGGACCGTAAGAATGAATTAGACGTACGAATGAATTAGAATGGATACATTCGTGCGAATAAATTAGAATGGATCATACGAATAAGTAAGAATGGATCGTCATTCTAATTCATTCGTATGATCCATTCTAATTCATTTGTATCCATTCTATTTCATTCGCACGATCCATTCTAATTCATTCGCGCAATCTATTCTAATTCATTCGTACGATCCATTCTAATTCATTCGTACGATCCATTCTAATTCATTCATACAATCCATTCTAATTTATTCGCACGAATGTATCCATTCTAATTCATTCGTACGATCCATTCTAATTCATTCGCACAATCTATTCTAATTCATTCATACGATCCATTCTAATTCATTCGCACGAATGTATCCATTATAATTCATTCATACGATCCATTCTACTTCATTCGTACTATCCGTTCTAATTCACTCATACGATCCATTCTAATTCATTCATACGATCCATTCTAATTCATTCGCACGAATATATCCATTCTAATTCTTTCGTACGATGCATTCTAATTCATTCGTACGATTCATTCTAATTCATTCATTTGATCCATTCTAATTCATTCGTCCGATCCATTCTAATTCATTCATTTGATCCATTCTAATTCATTCGCACGATCCATTCTAATTCATTCGTACGATCCATTCTAATTCTTTCACACGATCCATTCTAATTTATTCGTACGATCCATTCTAATTCATTCGTACGATCTATTCTAATTCATTCATACGATCCATTCTAATTCATTCGTACGATCCATTCTAATTCCTTCGTACGATCCATTCTAATTCATTCGTACAATCTATTCTAATTCATTCATACAATCCATTCTAATTCTTTCACACGATCCATTCTAATTCATTCGTACGATCCATTCTAATTCATTCGCACAATCTATTCTAATTCATTCGCACGAATGTATCCATTCTAAATCATTCGTACAATCCATTCTATTTCATTCGTACGATCCATTCTTACTCATTGTACGAATGAATTAGAATGGATCCTACGAATGAATTAGAATGGATCGTGTGAAAGAATTGGAATGGATTATACGAATGAATTAGAATGGATCGTACGAATGAATTAGAATGGATCGTACAAATGAATTAGAATGGATCGTGTGAAAGAATTAGAATGGATTGTATGAATGAATTAGAATAGATCGTATGAATGAATTAGAATGGATCGTACGAATGAATTAGAATGGATCGTACGAATGAATTAGAATGGATCTTACGAATGAATTAGAATGGATCGTACGAATGAATCAGAATGGATCGTACGAATAAATTAGAATGGATACATTCGTCCGAATAAATTAGAATGGATAATACGAATGAGTAAGAATGGATCGTATGAATGAAATAGAATGGATTGTGCGAATGAATTAGAATGGATCGTACGAATGAATTAGAATGGATACATTCGTGCGAATAAATTAGAATGGATTGTATGAATGAATTAGAATGGATCGTACGAATGAATTAGAATGGATTGTACGAATGAATTAGAATAGATTGCGCGAATGAATTAGAATGGGTCGTGCGAATGAAATAGAATGGATGCAAATGAATTAGAATGGATCATACGAGTGAATTAGAATGACGATCCATTCTTACTCATTCGTATGATCCATTCTAATTTATTCGCACGAATGTATCCATTCTAATTCATTCGTACGTCTAATTCATTCGTACGGTCCATTCTAATTCATTCGCACAATCCATTCTATTTCATTCGTACGATCCATTCTTACTCATTCGTATGATCCATTATGGATACATTCGTGCGAATGAATTAGAATGGATCATACGAATGAGTAAGAATGGATCGTACGAATGAAATAGAATGGATTGTGCGAATGAATTAGAATGGATCGTACGAATGAATTAGAATGGATCGTGTGAAAGAATTAGAATGGATTGTATGAATGAATTAGAATAGATCGTATGAATGAATTAGAATGGATCGTACGAATGAATTATAATGGATCGTACGAATGAATTAGAATGGATCGTACGAATGAATTAGAATGGATATATTCGTGCAAATGAATTAGAATGGATCGTATGAATGTATTAGAATGGATCGTATGAGTGAATTAGAATGGATCATACGAATTAATTAGAATGGATCATACGAATGAATTAGAATGGATCGTACGAATGAATTAGAATGGATCGTACGAATGAATTAGAATGGATACATTCGTGCGAATGAATTAGAATGGATTGTGCGAATGAATAAGAACAGATCGTGCGAATGAATTAGAATGGATCGTACGAATGAATTAGAATGGATCGTGCGAATGATTTAGAATGGATCGTACGAATGAATTAGAATGAATACATTTGTGCGAATGAATTAGAATGGATCGTACGAATGAATTAGTATGGATCGTATGAATGAATTAGAATGGATCGTGCGAATGAATTAGAATGGATCGTATGAATGAATTAGAATGGATCGTACGAATGAACGAGAATGGATACATTCGTGCGAATGAATTTGAATGGATCGTACGAATGAATTAGAATGGATCGTACGAATGAATTAGAATGGATCTTACGAATGAATTAGAATGGATCGTACGAATGAATTAGAATGGATCGTACGAATGAATTAGAATGGATACATTTGTGCGAATGAATTAGAATGGATCGTACGAATGAATTAGAATGGATCGTATGAATGAATTAGAATGGATCGTACGAATGAATTAGAATGGATCGTACGAAGGAATTATAATGGATCGTACGAATGAGTTAGAATGGATATATTCGTGCAAATGAATTAGAATGGATCGTATGAATGTATTAGAATGGATCGTATGAGTGAATTAGAATGGATCGTGCGAATGAATTAGAATGGATTGTATGAATGAATTAGAATGGATCGTACGAATGAATTAGAATGGATCATACGAATTAATTAGAATGGATCAAACGAATGAATTAGAATGGATCGTACGAATGAATTAGAATTGAATCGTACGAAAGAATTAGAATTGATCGTACGAATGAATTAGAATGGATCGTGGTAATGAATTAGAATTGATCGAACGAATGAATTAGAATGGATCGTGTAAAAGAATTAGAATGGATTGTATGAATGAATTAGAATAGATCGTATGAATGAATTAGAATGGATCGTACGAATGAATTAGAATGGATCGTAGGAATGAATTAGAATGGATCGTACGAATGAATTAGAATGGATACATTCGTGCGAATGAATTAGAATGGATACATTCGTGCGAAAGAATTAGAATAGATCGTATGAATGAATTAGAATGGATCCTATGAATGAATTAGAATAGATCGTGCGAATGAATTAGAATGGATCGTACGAATGAATTAGAATGGATCGTGCTAATGAATTAGAATTGATCGAACGAATGAATTAGAATGGATCGGACGAATGAATTAGAATGGATCGTACGAATGAGTAAGAATGGATCGTACGAATGAAATAGAATAGATCGTACGAATGAATTAGAATGGATCGTACGAAGGAATTAGACTGGATCGTACGAATGAATTAGAATGGATATATTCGTGCAAATGAATTAGAATGGATTGTATGAATGTATTAGAATGGATCATATGAGTGAATTAGAATGGATCGTACGAATGAATTAGAATTGATCGTATGAATGAATTAGAATGGATACATTCGTGTGAATGAATTAGAATGGATCGTATGAATGAATTAGAATAGATTTTGTGAATGAATCAGAACTGATCGTACGAATGAATTAGAATGGATACATTCGTGCGAATGAATTAGAATGGATTCTATGAATGAATTAGAATGGATCCTATGAATGAATTAGAATGGATCGTGCGAATGAATTTGAATGGATCGTACGAATGAATTAGAATGGATCGTGCTAATGAATTAGAATTGATCGAACGAATGAATTAGCATGGATCGTGCTAATGAATTAGAATGGAACGTACGAATGAATTAGAATGGATCGTGTGAAAGAATTAGAATGGATTGTATGAATGAATTAGAATGAATTCGTACAATCCATTCGAATTCATTCGCACGATCCATTCTAATTCATTCATACGATCCATTCTAATTCATTCATACAATCCATTCTAATTCTTTCACACGATCCATTCTAATTCATTCGTAGGATCCATTCTAATTCATTCGTACAATCTATTCTATTTTATTCGTACGATCCATTCTTACTCATTCGTATGATCCATTCTAATTCATTCGGACGAATGTATCCATTCTAATTTATTCGTACGATCCATTCTAATTCATTCGTACGATCCATTCTAATTCATTCGTACGATCCATTCTAATTCATTCGTCCGATCCATTCTAATTCATTCGCACGAATGTATCCATTCTAATTCATTCGTACGATCCATGCTAATTCATTCGTAAGATCCATTCTAATTCATTCATACAATCCATTCTAATTCATTCGTACGATCCATTCTAATTCATTCGCACGAATGTATCCATTCTAGTTCATTCGTACGATCCATTCTAATTCATTCATACAATCCATTCTAATTCATTCACACGAATGTATCCATTCTAATTCATTCGTACGATCAGTTCTAATTCATTCACAAAATCTATTCTAATTCATTCATACGATCCATTCTAATTCATTCACACGAATGTATCCATTCTAATTTATTCATACGATCCATTCTAATTCATTCGTACGATCCATTCTTATTCACTCATACGATCCATTCTAATACATTCATACGATCCATTCTAATTCATTTGCACGAATATATCCATTCTAATTCATTCGTACGATCCATTCTAATTCCTTCGTACGATCCATTCTAATTCATTCGTACGATCTATTCTAATTCATTCGTATGATCCATTCTAATTCATTCGTACGATCCATTCTAATTCCTTCGTACGATCCATTCTAATTCATTCGTACGATCCATTCTAATTCATTCATACAATCCATTCTAATTCTTTCACACGATCCATTCTAATTCATTCGTACGATCCATTCTAATTCATTCGTGCAATCCATTCTATTTCATTCGTACGATCCATTCTTACTCATTCGTACGATCCATTCTAATTCATTCACACGAATGTATCCATTCGTACGAATGAATTAGAATAGATTGTACGAATGAATTAGAATGGATCGTACGAATGAATTAGAATGGATCGTATGAAGGAATTACAATGGATCGTACGAATGAATTAGAATGGATCGTACGAATGAATTAGAATAGATCGTACGAATGAATTAGAATAGATCGTACGAATGAATTAGACTGGATCGTACGAATGAATTTGAATGGATACATTTGTGCGAATGAATCTAAATGGATTGTGTGAATGAATTACAATGGATCGTACGAATGAATTAGAATGGATCGTACGAATGAATTAGAATAGCTCATACGAATAAATTAGAATGAATCGTATGAATGAATTAGAATGGTTACATTCGTGCGAATGAATTAGAATAGATCGTACGAATGAATTAGAATGGATCGTACGAATAAATTAGAATGGATCATGGGAATGAATTAGAATGGATCGTACGAATGAATTAGAATGGATCCACCGAATGAGTTAGAATGGATCATACGAATGAATTAGAATGGATTGTACGAATGAATTAGAATGGATTGTGCGAATGAATTAGAATGGATCGTATGAATGAATAAGAATGGATCGTACGAATGAATTAGAATGGATCGTGCGACTGAATTAGCACGAATCGTACGAATGTATTAGAATGGATCGTACGAATGAATTAGAATGAATCGTACGATCCATTCTAATTCAATCGTCCGATCCATTCTAATTCATTCGCATGAATGTATCCATTTTAATTCATTCGTACAATCCATTCTATTTCATTCGTACGATCCATTCTTACTCATTCGTAGGATCCATTCTAATTCATTCGTACGATCCATTCTAATTCATTCGTACGATCCATTCTAATTCATTCGTACGATCCATTCTAATTCATTCGCACGATCCATTCTAATTCATTCATACGATCCATTCTAATTCATTCATATGATCCATTCTAATTCATTCCTATAATCCATTCTAATTCATTCGCCCGATCCATTCTAATTCATTCATACGATCCATTCTATTCGAATGGATCATGCGATCCATTCGAATTCAATCACACGATCCATTCTAATTCATTCATACGATCCATTCTAATTCATTCATACAATGCATTCTAATTCTTTCACACGATCCATTCTAATTCATTCGTACGATCCATTCTAATTCATTCGTACAACTCCTTCCTAGCGGCCTCTCTAGCAGTGACGGCCTTGTCCCGCTCCGCCACGGCCTTTTTGAGGTCGTCGGAGGACTTGAGCTGGGACGCCTCCAGCTCGGCCATGCCCGACACCAGGGTCGCGACCCTCTGCCGAAGCTCCTCCGCCTCTTTCAGAGCCACGGCGTGCGAAGCCCGCTGGAGCTCGTGGATGTGCTCGTCCACCTTGCGCTTAGACCCCCGAATGGAATCGTCGAACAAGGCGGCCAGTGCCTTCCCGGCCCCAGCGACCTCCGCGGCCAGCGCCTGGCTCTGTTTCTCCGCCTGCATAAGGAAGATGAAAAAGTTAGCGAGAATTAACATTTTTGGCGTAAGGGCAGAGAGGGCAAGAGGTACCTCGGCCAGGCGTTCGCCTATGGAAGCAAAGGGGGCTCGGGCGAAGACGTTGTGGCCCAGCAGCTGCCGCACGTAGTAGGGCGCCCTCCCCTCCTCCGCAGAGGAGCCCGCGCTGGGACCCCCCGGAGCGTCAATAGGAGGCGGCACGCCGGGAGAAGGAGTGGGGGCTGGCACCTCTCCCGGGCGAGCTCCGGTTGCTGGCGGGCTCGGAGGGTCCGCCCTAGCCCCTTTGGCCTCCGACTCCGAGCTGAAGGACTCAGAGTCGGAGCCAATGTCCACGAAGCTAGGGGACCTGTAGAATTAGAATGGAATATACGAATGAATTAGAATGGATCGTAGAATGGATCGTACGAATGAATTAGAATGAATTAGAATGGATCGTACGAATGAATTAGAATGAATTAGAATGGATCGTACGAATGAATTAGAATAGATCATAGGAATGAATTAGAATGGATCGTGCAAATGAATTAGAATGGATACATTCGTGCGAATGAATTAGAATGGATCGTGCGAATGAATTAGAATGGATCATACGAATGAATTAGAATGGATATATTTGAACGAATAAATTAGAATGGATCATACGAATGAATTAGAATGAATCGTACGAATGAATTAGAATGGATAGTGCGAATGAATTAGAATCGATCGTACGAATGAATTAGAATGGATCGTACGAATGAATTAGAATGGATTATACGAATGAGTAAGAATGGATCGTACGAATGAATTAGAATGGATCGTACGAATGAATTAGAATGGATCGTACGAATAAATTAGAATGGATACATTCGTCCGAATGAATTAGAATGGATCATACGAATGAGTAAGAATGGATCGTACGAATGAAATAGAATAGATTGTACGAATGAATTAGAATGGATCCTACGAATGAATTAGAATGGATTGTGTGAAAGAATTAGAATGGATTGTATGAATGAATTAGAATGGATCTTATGAATGAATTAGAATGGATCGTGCGAATGAATTTGAATGGATCGTACGAATTCATTCTAATTCATTCATACAATACATTCGAATTCTTTCACACGATCCATTCTAATTCATTCGTACGTTTCATTCTAATTCATTAGCACGATCCATGCTAATTCATTCGTTCGATCAATTCTAATTCATTAGCACGATCCATTCTAATTCATTCGAACGATCCATTCTAATTCATTCGCACGATCCATTCTAATTCATTCATAGGATCCATTCTAATTCATTCATACGATCTATTCTAATTCTTTCACACGAATGTATCCATTCTAATTCATTCGCACGAATGTATCCATTCTAATTCATTTGTACGATCCATTCTAATTCATTCGTACGATCCATTCTAATTCATTCATACGATCTATTCTAATTCATTCATACAATCCATTCTAATTCTTTCACACGATCCATTCTAATTCATTCGTACGATCTATTCTAATTCATTCGCACAATCCATTCTATTTCATTCGTACGATCCATTCTTACTCATTCGTATGATCCATTCTAATTCATTCGCACGAATGTATCCATAATGGATCATACGAATGAGTAAGAATGGATCGTACGAATGAAATAGAATGGATTGTGCGAATGAATTAGAATGGACCGTACGAATGAATTAGATGTACGAATGAATTAGAATGGATACATTCGTGCGAATAAATTAGAATGGATCATACAAATGAGTAAGAATGGATCGTCATTCTAATTCATTCGTATGATCCATTCTAATTCATTTGTATCCATTCTATTTCATTCGCACGATCCATTCTAATTCATTCGTGCAATCTATTCTAATTCATTCGTACAATCCATTCTAATTCATTCGTACGATCCATTATAATTCATTCATACAATCCATTCTAATTTATTCGCACGAATGTTTCCATTCTAATTCATTCGTACGATCCATTCTAATTCATTCGCATAATCTATTCTAATTCATTCATACGATCCATTCTAATTCATTCGCACGAATGTATCCATTCTAATTCATTCATACGATCCATTCTACTTCATTCGTACTATCCGTTCTAATTCACTCATACGATCCATTCTAATTTATTCATACGATCCATTCTAATTCATTTGCACGAATATATCCATTCTAATTTATTCGTACGATCCATTCTAATTCCTTCGTACGATCCATTCCAATTCCTTCGTACGATCCATTCTAATTCCTTCGTACGATCCATTCTATTTTATTCATATGATCCATTCTAATTCCTTCATACGATCCATTCTAATTCCTTCGTATCCATTCTAATTCACTCATACGATCCATTCTAATTCATTCGTACGATCCATTCTAATTCATTCATACAATCCATTCTAATTCATTCGCACGAATGTATCCATTCTAATCCATTCGTACGATCCATTCTAATCCATTCGTACGATCCATTCTAATTCATTCGCATGAATGTAACCATTCTAATTCATTCATTTGATCCATTCTAATTCATTCGTACGATCCATTCTAATTCATTCGTCCGATCCATTCTAATTCATTCGTACGAATATATCCATTCTAATTCATTCCTACGATCCATTCTAATTCATTCGTACGATCCATTCTAATTCATTCGTAAGATCCATTCTAATTCATTCGTACGATCCATTCTAATTCATTCGTACGATCCATTCTAATTCATTCGCACGAATGTATCCATTCTAGTTCATTCGTACGATCCATTCTAGTTCATTCGTACGATCCATTTAAATTCATTCGTACGATCCATTCTAATTCATTCGTATGATCCATTCTAATTAATTCGTATGATCCATTCTAATTCATTCGTACGATCCATTCTAATTTATTGATACAATCCATTCTAATTCATTCGCACGAATGTATCCATTCTAATTAATTCGTACGATCCATTCTAATTCATTCGTATGATCCTTTCTTATTCATTCGCACGATCCAGTCTAATGGATTCGCACGATCCATTCTAATTCATTCGCACGAATGTATCCATTCTAATTCATTCGTACGATCCATTCTAATTCATTAATATGATCCATTCTAATTCATTCGTACGATCCATTCTAATTCATATGCACAAAGGTATCCATTCTAATCCATTCGTAGGAGCTATTCTAATCCATTCGTACGATCCATTCTAATTCATTCGTACGATCCATTCTAATTCATTCGCTCGAATGTATCCATTCTACCATTCGTATGATCCATTCTAATCCATTCGTACGATCCATTCTAATTCATTCGCATGAATGTAACCATTCTAATTCATTCATTTGATCCATTCTAATTCATTCGTACGATCCATTCTAATTCATTCGTCCGATCCATTCTAATTCATTCGCACGAATGTATCCATTCTAATTCATTCGTACGATCCATTCTAATTCATTCGTACGATCCATTCTAATTCATTCGTAAGATCCATTCTAATTCATTCGTATGATCCATTCTAATTTATTCGTACGATCCATTCTAATTCATTCGCACGAATGTATCCATTCTAGTTCATTCGTACGATCCATTCTAATTCATTCATATGATCCATTCTAATTCATTCACACGATCCATTCTAATTCATTCGTACGATCAATTCTAATTCATTCGCACGAATGTATCCATTCTAATTCATTCATACGATCCATTCTAATTCATTCGTACGATCCATTCTAATTCACTCATACGATCCATTCTAATACATTCATACGATCCATTCTAATTCATTTGCACGAATATATCCATTCTAATTCATTCGTACCATCCATTCTAATTCCTTCGTACGATCCATTCTAATTCATTCGTACGATCAATTCTAATTCATTCGTACGATCCATTCTAATTTATTCGTACGATCCATTCTAATTCCTTCGTACGATCCATTCTAATTCATTCGTACGATCCATTCTAATTCATTCGTACAATCTATTCTAATTCATTCGTACGAATGGATACATTCGTGTGAATGTATTAGAATGGATCGTCGAATGAGTAAGAATGGATCGTACGAATGAAATAGAATGGATTGCACGAATGAATTAGAGTGGATCGTCCGAATGAATTAGAATGGATCGTGTGAAAGAATTAGAATGGATTGTATGAATGAATTAGAATGGATCGTACGAAGGAATTAGAATGGATCGTACGAAGGAATTAGAATGGATCGTACGAATGAATAAGAATGGATCGTACGAATGAATTAGAATAGATCGTACGAATGAATTAGAATGGACCGTACGAAAGAATTAGAATGGATCGTACAAATGAATTAGAATGGATATATTCGTGCAAATGAATTAGAATGGATCGTATGAATGTATTAGAATGGATCGTATGAGTGAATTAGAATGGATCGTACGAATGAATTAGAATGGATCGTATGAATGAATTAGAATGGATCGTGCGAAAGAATTAGAATGCATTGTATGAATGAATTAGAATGGATCGTATGAATGAATTAGAATGGATCGTGCGAATGAATTCGAATGGATCGCATGATCCATTCGAATAGAATGGATCGTATGAATGATTTAGAATGGATCGAGCGAATGAATTAGAATGGATCGTAGGAATGAATTAGAATGGATCGTATGAATGAATTAGAATGGATCGTACGAATGAATTAGAATGGATCGTACGAATGAATTAGAATGGATCATACGAATGAATTATAATGGATCATACGAATGAGTAAGAATGGATCGTACGAATGAAAAAGAATGGATTGTACGAATGAATTAGAATGGATACATTCATGCGAATGAATTTGAATGGATCGGACGATTGAATTAGAATGGATCGTACGATTCATTCTAACTCATTCGTACGATCCATTCTAATACATTCGTATGATTCATGCTAATTCATTCGCACGATCCATTCTAATTCATTCGTACGATCCATTCTTATTCATTCATACGATCCATTCTAATTCATTCGCACAATCCATTCTAATTCATTCGTACAATCCATTCTAATTCATTCGTATGATCTATTCTAACTCATTCGGTGGATCCATTCTAATTCATTCGCACGATCCATTCTAGTTCATTCCCACGATCCATTCTAATTTATTCGTACGATCCATTCTAATTCATTCCTACGATCTATTCTAATTCATACGCACGAATGTAACTATTCTAATTCATTCATACGATTCATTCTAATTCATTCGTATAAGCTATTCTAATTCATTCGTACGATCCATTCTAATTCAATCGTACGATCCATTGTAATTCATTCATACAATCCATTTAGATTCATTCGCACAAATGTATCCATTCAAATTCATTCGTACGATCCAGTCTAATTCATTCGTACGATCCATTCTAATTCCTTCGTACGATCCATTCTAATTCATTCGTACGATCTATTCTAATTCATTCGTACGATCCATTCTAATTCATTCGTACGATCCATTCTAATTCCTTCGTACGATCCATTCGAATTCATTCGTACGATCCATTCTAATTCATTCGTACAATCTATTCTAATTCATTCGTACGAATGGATACATTCGTGCGAATTAATTAGAATGGATCGTACGAATGAGTAAGAATGGATCGTACGAATGAAATAGAATGGATTGCACGGATGAATTAGAATGGATCATACGAATGAATTAGAATGGATCGTGTGAAAGAATTAGAATGGATTGTATGAATGAATTAGAATGGATCGTACGAATGAATTAGAATGGATCATACGAAGGAATTAGAATAGATCATACGAATGAATTAGAATGGATCGTACGAATGAATTAGAATAGATCGTAAGAATGAATTAGAATTGATCGTACGAAGGAATTAGAATGGATCGTACGAATGAATTAGAATAGATATATTCGTGCAAATGAATTAGAATGGATCGTATGAATGTATTAGAATGGATCGTATGAGTGAATTAGAATGGATCGTACGAATGAATTAGAATTGATCGTATGAATGAATTAGAATGGATACATTCGTGTGAATGAATTAGAATGGATCGTATGAATGAATTAGAATAGATTTTGTGAATGAATTAGAACTGATCGTAGGAATGAATTAGAATGGATACATTCGTGCGAATGAATTAGAATGGATTGTATGAATGAATTAGAATGGATCGTACGAATGAACTTGAATGGATATATTCGTGCGAATGAATTAGAATGGATCGTACGAATGAATTAGAATGGATCGTACGAATGAATTAGAATGGATCTTACGAATGAATTAGAATGGATCGTACGAATGAATTAGAATGGATCGTACGAATGAATTAGAATGGATACATTCGTGCGAATTAATTAGAATGGATCGTACGAATGAATTAGAATGGATCGTACGAATGAATTAGAATGGATCGTACGAATAAATTAGAATGGATACATTCGTCCGAATGAATTAGAATGGATCATACGAATGAGTAAGAATGGATCGTACGAATGAAATAGAATAGATTGTATGAATGAATTAGAATGGATCTTACGAATGAATTAGAATGGATCGTGTGAAAGAATTCGAATGGATTGTATGAATGAATTAGAATGGATCGTATGAATGAATTAGAATGGATCGTGCGAATGAATTCGAATGGATCGTACGAATTCATTCTAATTTTTTCACACGATCCATTCTAATTCTTTCACATGATCCATTCTAATTCATTCGTTCGATCAATTCTAATTCATTAGCACGATCCATTCTAATTCATTCGTACGATCCATTCTAATTCATTCGCATGATCCATTCTAATTCATTCATAGGATCCATTCAAATTCATTCATACAATCCATTCTAATTCATTCGCACGAATGTATCCATTCTAATTGATTCGTACGATCAGTTCTAATTCATTCACAAAATCTATTCTAATTCATTCATACGATCCATTCTAATTTATTCACACGAATGTATCCATTCTAATTCATTCATACGATCCATTCTAATTCATTCGTGCGATCCATTCTAATTCACTCATACGATCCATTCTAATACATTCGTACGATCCATTCTAATTCCGAATGAATTAGAATGGATCGTACGAATGAATTAGAATGGATACATTCGTACGAATGAATTAGAATGGATCGTACCAATGAGTAAGAATGGATCGTAATGGATCGTACGAATGAACTAGAATGGATACATTCGTGCGAATGAATTAGAATGGATCGTACGAATGAATTAGAATGGATCGTACGAATGAATTAGAATGGATCTTACGAATAATTAGAATGGATCGTACGAATGAATTAGAATGGATCGTACGAATGAATTAGAATGGATACATTCGTGCGAATGAATTAGAATGGATCGGACGAATGAATTAGAATGGATCGTACGAATGAATTAGAATGGATCAAATGAATGAATTAGAATGGTTATATTCATGCGAATGAATTAGATTGGATCGTACGAATGGATTAGAATGGATCGTACGAATGGATTAGAATGGATACATTTGAGCGAATGAATTAGAATGGATCGTATGAATGAATTAGAATGGATCGTACGAATGGATTATAATGGATCCTACGAATGGATTAGAATGGATACCTTTGTGCATATGAATTAGAATGGATCGTACGAATGAATTAGAATGGATCATATTAATGAATTAGAATGGATCGTACGAATGAATTAGAATGGATACATTCGTGTGAATGAATAAGAATGGATCGTGCGAATCAATTAGACTGGATCGTGCGAATGAATAAGAATAGATCATACGAATGAATTAGAATGGATCGTACGAATTAATTAGAATGGATACATTCGTGCGAATGAATTAGAATGGATTGTATGAATGAATTAGAATGGATCGTACGAATGAATTAGAATGGATCATACGAATTAATTAGAATGGATCATACGAATGAATTAGAATGGATCGTACGAATGAATTAGAATGGATCGTACGAATGAATTAGAATGGATACATTCGTGCGAATGAATTAGAATGGATTGTGCGAATGAATAAGAACAGATCGTGCGAATGAATTAGAATGGATCGTACGAATGAATAGAATGGATCGTGCGAATGAATTAGAATGGATCGTACGAATGAATTAGAATGGATACATTTGTGCGAATGAATTAGAATGGATCGTACGAATGAATTAGAATGGATCGTATGAATGAATTAGAATGGATCGTACGAATGAATTAGAATGGATCGTGCGAATGAATTAGAATGGATCGTACGAATAAATTAGAATGGATCGTACGAATAAACTAGAATGGATACATTCGTGCGAATGAATTAGAATGGATCGTACGAATGAATTAGAATGGATCGTACGAATGAATTAGAATGGATCGTACGAATGAATTAGAATGGATAAATTCGTGCGAATGAATTAGAATGGATCGAACGAATGAATTAGAATGGATCGTACGAATGAATTAGAATGGATCGTACGAATGAATTAGAATGGATCGTACGAATAAATTAGAATGGATACATTCGTCCGAATGAATTAGAATGGATCATACGAATGAGTAAGAATGGATCGTACAAATGAAATAGAATAGATTGTACGAATGAATTAGAATAGATCCTACGAATGAATTAGAATGGATCGTGTGAAAGAATTAGAATGGATTGTATGAATGAATTAGAATGGATCGTATGAATGAATTAGAATGGATCGTGCGAATGAATTCGAATGGATCGTACGAATTCATTCTAATTCATTCATACAATCTATTCTAATTCTTTCACACGATCCATTCTAATTCATTCGTACGTTCCATTCTAATTCATTAGCACGATCCATGCTAATTCATTCGTTCGATCAATTCTAATTCATTAGCACGATCCATTCTAATTCATTCGTACGATCCATTCTAATTCATTCGCACGATCCATTCTAATTCATTCATAGGATCCATTCTAATTCATTCATACGATCTATTCTAATTCTTTCGCACGAATGTATCCATTCTAATTCATTCGCACGAATGTATCCATTCTAATTCATTCGTACGATCCATTCTAATTCATTCATACGATTCATTCTAATTCATTCGTACGATCCATTCTAATTAATTCATACGATCTATTCTAATTCATTCATACAATCCATTCTAATTCTTTCACACGATCCATTCTAATTCATTCGTCCAATCCATTCTAATTCATTCGCACGATCCATTCTATTTCATTCGTACGATCCATTCTTACTCATTGGTACGATCCATTCTAATTCATTCGTACGAATGTATCCATTCTAATTCATTCGTACGAATCCATTCTAATTCATTCGTACAATCCATTCTATTTCATTCGTACGATCCATTCTTACTCATTCGTATGATCCATACTAATTCATTCGCACGAATGTATCCATTCTAAATCATTCGTACGATCCATTCTAATTCATTTGTACGATCCATTCTAAATCATTCGTACAATCCATTCTATTTCATTCGTACGATCAATTCTAATTCATTAGCACGATCCATTCTAATTCATTCGTACGATCCATTCAAATTCATTCGCACGATCCATTCTAATTCATTCGTACAATCCATTCTATTTCATTCGTACGATCCATTCTTACTAATTCGTATGATCCATTCTAATTCATTCGCACGAATGTATCCATTCTAATCCATTCGTACGATCCATTCTAATCCATTCGTTCGATCCATTCTAATTCATTCGCATGAATGTAACCATTCTAATTCATTCATTTGATCCATTCTAATTCATTCGTACGATCCATTCTAATTCATTCGTCCGATCCATTCTAATTCATTCGTACGAATGTATCCATTCTAAACCATTCATACGATCCATTCTAATTTATTCGTATGATCCATTCTAATTCATTCGTAAGATCCATTCTAATTCATTCGTACGATCCATTCTAATTCATTCGTACCATCCATTCTAATTCATTCGCGCGAATATATCCATTCTAGTTCATTCGTACGATCCGTTCTAATTCATTCGTACGATCCATTCTAATTCATTCGCATGAATGTATCCATTCTAATTCATTCGTACATACGATCCATTCTAATTCATTCGCACGAATGTATCCATTCTAATTCATTTATATAATCTATTCTATTTCATTCATACGATCCATTCTTACTCATTCGTATGATCCATTCTAATTCATTCGCACGAATGTATCCATTCTAATTCATTCGTACGATCCATTCTAATTCATTCGCACGATCCATTCTAAATCATTCATAAGATCCATTCTAATTCATTCGTACGATCCATTCTAATTCATTCGTACGATCCATTCTAATTCATTCGTACGATCCATTCTAATTCATTCGCACGATCCATTCTAATTCATTCGTACGATCAATTCTAATTCATTCGCACGAATGTATCCATTCTAATTCATTCGTACGATCCTGAATTAGAATGGATCGTACGAATGAATTAGAATGGATCGTACGAATGAACTAGAATGGATACATTCGTGCGAATGAGTTAGAATGGATCTTACGAGTGAATTAGAATGGATCATACGAATGAATTAGAATGGATCATACGAATGAGTAAGAATGGATCGTTCGAATGAAATAGAATGGATTGTACGAATGAATTAGAATGGATCGTACGAATGAATTAGAATGGATCATGTGAAAGAATTAGAATGGATTGTATGAATGAATTAGAATGGATCATAAGAATGAATTAGAATGGCTCGTGCGAATGAATTCGAATGGATCGTACGAATGAATTAGAATGGATCGTACGAATGAATTAGAATGGATACATTCGTGCGAATGAATTAGAATGGATACATTCGTGCGAAAGAATTAGAATAGATCGTATGAATGAATTAGAATGGATCCTATGAATGAATTAGAATCGATCGTGCGAATGAATTAGAATGGATCGTACGAATGAATTAGAATGGATCGTGCTAATGAATTAGAATTGATCGAACGAATGAATTAGCATGGATCGTGCTAATGAATTAGAATGGAACGTACGAATGAATTAGAATGGATCGTGTGAAAGAATTAGAATGGATTGTATGAATGAATTAGAATGAATTCGTACGATCCATTCGAATTCATTCGCACGATCCATTCTAATTCATTCATACGATCCATTCTAATTCATTCATACAATCTATTCTAATTCTTTCACACGATCCATTCTAATTCATTCGTAGGATCCATTCTAATTCATTCGTACAACCTATTCTATTTCATTCGTATGATCCATTCTTACTTATTCGTATGATCCATTCTAATTCATTCGGACGAATGTATCCATTCTAATTTATTCGTACGATCCATTCTAAATCATTCGTACGATCCATTCTAATTCATTCGTACGATCCATTCTAATTCATTCGTACGATCGATTCTAATTCATTCGTACGATCCATTCTAATTCATTCGCACAATCTATTCTAATTCATTCGTACGATCCTTTCTAATTCATTCGTACGATCGTATGAATGAATTAGAATGGATCGTTCGGAATGAATTAGAATGGATTGTATGAATGAATTAGAATGGATACATTCGTGCGAATGAATTAGAATGGATCATACGAATGAGTAAGAATGGATCGTACGAATGAAATAGAATGGATTGTACGAATGAATTAGAATGGATCATATAAATGAATTAGAATGGATCGTACGAATGAATTAGAATGGATCATACGAATGAGTAAGAATGGATCGTACAAATGAAATAGAATGGATTGTACGAATGAATTAGAATGGATCGTACGAATGAATTAGAATGGATCGTGTGAAAGAATTAGAATGCATAGTATGAATGAATTAGAATGGATCGTATGAATGAATTAGAATGGATCGTGCGAATGAATTCGAATGGATCGCATGATCCATTCGAATAGAATGGATCGTATGAATGAATTAGAATGGATCGGGCGAATGAATTAGAATGGATCGTATGAATGAATTAGAATGGATCGTGCGAATGAATTAGAATGGATCGTACGAATGAATTAGAATGGATCGTACGAATGAATTAGAATGGATCATACGAATGAATTAGAATGGATCATACGAATGAGTAAGAATGGATCGTACGAATGAAATAGAATGGATTGTACGAATGAATTAGAATGGATACATTCATGCGAATGAATTAGAATGGATCGGACGATTGAATTAGAATGGATCGTACGATTCATTCTAATTCATTCGTACGATCCATTCTAATACATTCGTACGATTCATGCTAATTCATTCGCACGATCCATTCTAATTCATTCGTACGAATGTATCCATTCTAATTCATTCGTACAATCTATTCTAATTCCTTAATATGATCCATTCTAATTCATTCGTACGATCGATTCTAATTCATTCGCACTATCCATTCTAATTCATTCGTACGATCCATTCTAATTCATTCGTATGATCCATTCTAATTTATTCGTTCAAATATATCCATTCTAATTCATTCGTACGATCCATTCTAATTCATTCGCACGATCCATTCTATTTCATTCGCATGAATGTATCCATTCTAATTCATTTGCACGATCCATTCTAATTCATTCCTACGATCTATTCTAATTCATTCGTACGATCCATTCTAATTCATTCGCTCGAATGTATCCATTCGAATTCATTCGTACGATCCATTCTAATTCATTCGTACGATCCATTCTAATTCATTCGTATGATCCATTCTAATTCATTCCTACTATCTATTCTAATTCATTCGCTCGAATATATCCATTCTAATTCATTCGTTCGATCCATTCTAATTCATTCGCATGATCCATTCTAATTCATTCGTATGATCCATTCTAATCCATTCGTACGATCCATTCTAATTCATTCGTACGATCCATTCTAATTCATTCGAATGATCCATTTTAATTCATTCGTACGATCCATTCTAATTCATTCATATAATCCATTCTAATTCATTCGCACGAATGTATCCATTCTAATTAATTCGTACGATCCATTCTAATTCATTCGTATGATCTATTCTTATTCATTCACACGATCCAGTCTAATTGATTTGCACGATCCATTCCAATTCATTCACACGAATGTATCCATTCTAATTCATTCGTACGATCCATTCTAATTCATTAATATGATCCATTCTAATTCATTCGTACGATCCATTCTAATTCATATGCACAAAGGTATCCATTCTAATCCATTCGTAGGATCCATTCTAATCCATTCATACGATCCATTCTAATTCATTCGTACGATCCATTCTAATTCATTCGCTCGAATGTATCCATTCTAATCCATTCGTACGATCCATTCTAATCCATTCGTACGATCTATTCTAATTCATTCGCATGAATGTAACCATTCTAATTCATTCATTTGATCCATTCTAATTCATTCGTACGAATGAATTAGAATGGATCGTGAGAAAGAATTAGAATGGATCGTACGAATGAATTAGAATGGATCGTGCGAATGAATTAGAATGTATCGTACAAATGAATTAGAATGGATCGTGCTAATGAATTAGAATTGATCGAACGAATGAATTAGAATGGATCGTGCATTCGTACGATCCATTCTAATTCATTCGTAAGATCCATTCTAATTCATTCGTACGATCCATTCTAATTCATTCGTACGATCCATTCTAATTCATTCGCACGAATGTATTATTTCTAGTTCATTCGTACGATCCATTCTAATTCATTCGTACGATCCATTCTAATTCATTCAGACGATCTATTCTAATTCATTCATACAATCCATTCTAATTCTTTCACACGATCCATTCTAATTCATTCGTACGATCCATTCTTATTCATTCGCACAATCCATTCTATTTCATTCGTACGATCCACTCTTACTCATTCGTATGATCCATTCTAATTCATTCGCACGAATGTATCCATAATGGATCATACGAATGAGTAAGAATGGATCGTACGAATGAAATAGAATGGATTGTGCGAATGAATTAGAATGGACCGTACGAATGAATTAGAATGGATACATTCGTGCGAATGAATTAGAATGGATCGGACGAATGAATTAGAATGGATCGTACGAATGAATTAGAATGGATCGTACGAATTAATTAGAATGGATCGTACGAATAAAATAGAATAGATTGTACGAATGAATTAGAATGGATCCTACGAATGAATTAGAATAGATCGTGTGAAAGAATTAGAATGGATTGTATGAATGAATTAGAATGAATTCGTACGATCCATTCAAATTCATTCGCACGATCCATTCTAATTCATTCATACGATCCATTCTAATTCATTCATACAATCCATTCTAATTCTTTCACACGATCCATTCTAATTCATTCGTAGGATCCATTCTAATTCATTCGTACAATCTATTCTATTTCATTCGTACGATCCATTCTTACTCATTCGTATGATCTATTCTAATTCATTCGGATGAATGTATCCATTCTAATTTATTCGTACGATCTATTCTAATTCATTCGTCCGATCCATTCTAATTCATTCGTCCGATCCATTCTAATTCATTCGCACAAATGTATCCATTCTAATTCATTCGTACGATCCATTCTAATTCATTCGTAAGATCCATTCTAATTCATTCGTACGATCCATTCTAATTCATTCGTCCGATCCATTCTAATTCATTCGCACGAATGTATCCATTCTAATTCATTCGTACGATCCATTCTAATTCATTCGTACGATCCATTCTAATTCATTCGTACGATCAATTCTAATTCATTCGCACGAATGTATCCATTCTAGTTCATCGTACGATCCATTCTAATTCATTCGTACGATCCATTCTAATTCATTCCCACGATCCATTCAAATTTATTCGTACGATCCATTCTAATTCATTCGTACGATCTATTCTAATTCATTCGCACGAATGTAACCATTCTAATTCATTCATACGATTCATTCTAATTCATTCGTATGAGCTATTCTAATTCGATCGTACGATCCATTCTAATTCATTCGTACGATCCATTGTAATTCATTCATACAATCCATTTAGATTCATTCGCACAAATGTATCCATTCAAATTCATTCGTACGATCCAGTCTAATTCATTCGTACGATCCATTCTAATTCATTCGCACGAATATACCCATTCTAATTCTTTCGTACGATGCATTCTAATTCATTCGTACGATTATCCATTCGTGCGAATGAATTAGAATGGATCGTGCACGAATGTATCCATTCTAATTCATTCGTACGATCCATTCTAATTCATTAATATGATCCATTCTAATTCATTCGTACGATCCATTCTAATTCATATGCACAAAGGTATCCATTCTAATCCATTCGTAGGATCCATTATAATCCATTCGTACGATCCATTCTAATTCATTCGTATGATCCATTCTAATTCATTCGCTCGAATGTATCCATTCTAATCCATTCGTACGATCCATTCTAATCAATTCGTACAATCCATTCTAATTCATTCGCATGAATGTAACCATTCTAATTCATTCATTTGATCCATTCTAATTCATTCGTACGATCCATTCTAATTCATTCGTCCGATCCATTCTAATTCATTCGCACGAATGTATCCATTCTAATTCATTCGTACGATCCATTCTAATTCATTAACATGATCCATTCTAATTCATTCGTACGATCCATTCTAATTCATTCGTACGATCCATTCTAATTCATTCGTACGATCCTTTCTAATTCATTCGCACGAATGTATCCATTCTAGTTCATTCGTACGATCCATTCTAATTCATTCGTACGATCCATTCTAATTCATTCGCACGAATGTATCCATTCTAATTCATTCGTACGATCCATTCTAATTCATTAATATGATCCATTCTAATTCATTCGTACGATCCATTCTAATTCATATGCACAAAGGTATCCATTCTAATTCATTCGTACGATCCATTCTAATTCAGGATCGTACGAATGAATTAGAATGGATACATTCGTGCGAATGAATTAGAATTGATCGTACGAATGAATTAGAATGGATCGTGCGAATGAATTAGACTGGATCGTACGAATGAATTAGAATGGATCGTACGAATGAACTAGAATGGATACATTCGTGCGAATGAATTAGAATGGATCGTACGAATGAATTAAAATGGATCTTACGAATGAATTAGAATGGATCGTACGAATGAATTAGAATGGATCGTACGAATGAATTAGAATGGATACATTCGTGCGAATGAATTAGAATGGATCGGACGAATGAATTAGAATGGATCGTACGAATGAATTAGAATGGATCGTACGAATGAATTAGAATGGATTGTACGAATAAATTAGAATGGATACATTCGTCCGAATGAATTAGAATGGATCATACGAATGAGTAAGAATGAATCGTACGAATGAAATAGAATAGATTGTACGAATGAATTAGAATGGATCCTACGAATGAATTAGAATGGATCGTGTAAAAGAATTAGAATGGATTATATGAAAGAATTAGAATGGATCGTATGAATGAATTAGAATGGATCGTGCGAATGAATTCGAATGAATCGTACGAATTCATTCTAATTCATTCATACAATCCATTCTAATTCTTTCACACGATCTATTCTAATTCATTCGTAGGATCCATTCTAATTCATTCGTACAATCTATTCTATTTCATTCGTACGATCCATTCTTACTCATTCGTATGATCCATTCTAATTCATTCGGACGAATGTATCCATTCTAATTTATTCGTACGATCCATTCTAATTCATTCGTACGATCCATTCTAATTCATTCGTCCGATCCATTCTAATTCATTCGCACGAATGTATCCATTCTAATTCATTCGTACGGTCCATTCTAATTCATTCGCACAATCCATTCTATTTCATTCGTACGATCCATTCTTACTCATTCGTATGATCCATTATGGATACATTCGTGCGAATAAATTAGAATGGATCATACGAATGTGTAAGAATGGATCGTACGAATGAAATGGAATGGATTGTGCGAATGAATTAGAATGGATCGTACGAATGAATTAGAATGGATCGTGTGAAAGAATTAGAATGGATTGTATGAATGAATTAGAATAGATCGTATGAATGAATTAGAATGGATCGTACGAATGAATTAGAATGGATCGTACGAATGAACTAGAATGGATACATTCGTGCGAATGAATTAGAATGGATCGTACGAATGAATTAGAATGGATCTTACGAATGAATTAGAATGGATTGTACGAATGCACGATCCATGCTAATTCATTCGTTCGATCAATTCTAATTCATTAGCACGATCCATTCTAATTCATTCGTACGATCCATTCTAATTCATTCGCACGATCCATTCTAATTCATTCGTACGATCCATTCTAATTCTTTCACACGATCCATTCTAATTCATTCGTACGATCCATTCTAATTCATTCGTACGATCTATTCTAATTCATTCGTACGATCCATTCTAATTCATTCGTACGATCCATTCTAATTCCTTCGTACGATCCATTCTAATTCATTCATACAATCCATTCTAATTCTTTCACACGATCCATTCTAATTCATTCGTACGATCCATTCTAATTCATTCGTGTAATCCATTCTATTTCATTCGTATACATTCGTGCGAATGAATTAGAATGGATCATACGAATAAGTAAGAATGGATCGTACGAATGAAATAGAATGGATCGTACGAATGAATTAGAATGGATCGTACGAATGAATTAGAATGGATCATACGAATAAATTAGAATGGATACATTCGTCCGAATGAATTAGAATGCATCATACGAATGAGTAAGAATGGATCGTACGAAGGAAATAGAATAGATTGTACGAATGAATTAGAATGGATTCGTACGAATGAATTAGAATGCATACATTCGTGCGAATGAATTAGAATGGATCGTACCAATGAGTAAGAATGGATCGTACGCATGAAATAGAATGGATTGTGCGAATGAATTAGAATGGATCGCACGAATGTATCCATTCTAATTCATTCGTTCGATCCATTCTAATTCATTCGTACGATCCATTCTAATTCATTTGTATGATCCATTCTAATTAATTCGTATGATCCATTCTAATTCATTCGTACAATCCATTCTAATTCATTCATACAATCCATTCTAATTCATTCGTACGATCCATTCTAATTCACTCATACGATCCATTCTAATACATTCATACGATCCATTCTAATTCATTTGCACGTACAAATGAATTAGAATGGATCATACGAATGAATTAGAATAGATCGTACGAATGTATTAGAATGGATCGTACGAAGGAATTAGAATGGATCGTACGAATGAATTAGAATGGATATATTCGTGCAAATGAATTAGAATGGATCGTATGAATGTATTAGAATGGATCGTATGAGTGAATTAGAATGGATCGTACGTATGAATTAGAATGGATTGTATGAATGAATTAGAATGCATCGTACGAATGAATTAGAATGGATCGTGTGAAAGAATTAGAATGGATTGTAAGAATGAATTAGAATGGATCGTACGAATGAATTAGAATGGATCGTACGAATGAATTAGAATGGATCGTACGAATGAATTAGAATGGATACATTCGTGCGAATGAATTAGAATGGATCGGACGAATGAATTAGAATTGATCGTACGAATGAATTAGAATGGATCAAATGAATGAATTAGAATGGTTACATTTATGCGAATGAATTAGAATGGATCGAACGAATGGATTAGAATGGAACGTACGAATGAATTAGAATGGATACATTCGTGCGAATGTTAATGAATGGATTGTATGAATGAATTAGAATGGATCGTACAAATGAATTAGAATGGATCGTATGAGTGAATTAGAATGGATACGAAGGAATTAGAATGGATCGTACGAAGGAATTAGAATGGATCATACGAATGAAATAGAATGGATGGTACGATGGAATTAGAATGGATCGTACGAAGGAATTAGAATGGATCGTACGAAGGAATTAGAATGGATCGTACGAATGAATTAGAATGGATATATTCGTGCAAATGAATTAGAATGGATCGTATGAATGAATTAGAATGGATCGTATGAGTGAATTAGAACGGATAGTACGAATGAAGTAGAATGGATCCTATGAATAAATTAGAATGGATACATTCATGCGAATGAATTAGAATGGATCGTATGAATGAATTAGAATAGATTGTGCGAATTAATTAGAATGGATCGTACGAATGAATTAGAATGGATACATTCGTGCGAATAAATTAGAATGGATTGTATGAATGAATTAGAATGGATCGTACGAATGAATTAGAATGGATCGTACGAATGAATTAGAATAGATTGCGCGAATGAATTAGAATGGATCGTGCGAATGAAATAGAATGGATACAAATGAATTAGAATGGATCATACGAATGAATTAGAATGACGATCCATTCTTACTCATTCGTATGATCCATTCTAATTTATTCGCACGAATGTGTCCATTCTAATTCATTCGTACGTCTAATTCATTCGTACGGTCCATTCTAATTCATTCGCACAATCCATTCTATTTCATTCGTACGATCCATTCTTACTCATTCGTATGATCCATTATGGATACATTCGTACGAATGAATTAGAATGGATCGTGCGAATTAATTAGAATGGATCGTACAAATGAAATAGAATGGATTGTGCGAATGAATTAGAATGGATCGTACAAATGAATTAGAATGGATCGTGTGAAAGAATTAGAATGGATTGTATGAATGAATTAGAATAGATCGTATGAATGAATTAGAATGGATCGTACGAATGAATTAGAATGGATCGTACGAATGAATTAGAATGGATACATTCGTGCGAATGAATGAGAATGGATACATTTGTGCGAAAGAATTAGAATAGATCGTATGAATGAATTAGAACGGATCCTAGGAATGAATTAGAATGGATCGTGCGAATGAATTAGAATGGATCGTACGAATGAATTAGAATGGATCGTGCTAATGAATTAGAATTGATCGAACGAATGAATTAGCATGGATCGTGCTAATGAATTAGAATAGAACGTACGAATGAATTAGAATGGATCGTGTGAAAGAATTAGAATGGATTGTATGACGAATGAATTAGTAAGAATGGATCGTACGAATGAATTAGAATGGATACATTCGTGCGAATGAATTAGAATGGATCGGACGAATGAATTAGAATGGATCGTACGAATGAATTAGAATGGATCGTACGAATGAATTAGAATGGATCGTACGAATAAATTAGAATGGATACATTCGTCCGAATGAATTAGAATGGATCATACGAATGAGTAAGAATGGATCGTACAAATGAAATAGAATAGATTGTGCGAATGAATTAGAATGGATCCTACGAATGAATTAGAATAGATCGTGTGAAAGAATTAGAATGGATTGTATGAATGAATTAGAATAAATTCGTACGATCCATTCGAATTCATTCGCACGATCCATTCTAATTCATTCATACGATCCATTCTAATTCATTCATATAATCCATTCTAATTCTTTCACACGATCCATTCTAATTCATTCGTAGGATCCATTCTAATTCATTCGTACAATCTATTCTATTTCATTCGTACGATCCATTCTTACTCATTCGTATGATCCATTCTAATTCATTCGGACGAATGTATCCATTCTAATTTATTCGTACGATCCATTCTAATTCATTCGTACGATACATTCTAATTCATTCGTACGATCCATTCTAATTCATTCGTCCGATCCATTCTAATTTATTCGCACGAATGTATCCACGATCCATTCTAATTCATTCGTACGATCCATTCTAATTCATTCGTACGATCCATTCTAATTCATTCGCATAATCTATTCTAATTCATTCATACGATCCATTCTAATTCATTCGCACGAATGTATCTATTCTAATTCATTCATACGATCCATTCTACTTCATTCGTACTATCCGTTCTAATTCACTCATACGATCCATTCTAATTCATTCATACGATCCATTCTAATTCATTTGCACGAATATATCCATTCTAATTCATTTGTACGATCCATTCCAATTCCTTCGTACGATCCATTCTAATTCCTTCGTACGATCCATTCTAATTCCTTCGTACGATCTATTCTATTTCATTCGTATGATCCATTCTAATTCCTTCGTACGATCCATTCTAATTCCTTTGTATCCATTCTAATTTACTCATACGATCCATTCTAATTCATTCGTACGATCCATTCTAATTCATTCATACAATCCATTCTAATTCATTCGCATGAATGTATCCATTCTAGTTCATTCGTACGATCCATTCTAATTCATTCGTACGATCCATTCTAATTCATTCGCACGATCCATTCTAATTCATTCGTACGATCCATTCTAATTCATTCATACGATCCATTCTAATTCATTCGTACGATCCATTTTAATTCATTCGTACGATCCATTCTAATTCATTCGCACAAATGTATCCATTCTAATTCCTTCGTACGATCCATTCTAATTCATTCATACAATCCATTCTAATTCTTTCACACGATCCATTCTAATTCATTCGTACGATCCATTCTAATTCATTCGTGCAATCCATTCTATTTCATTCGTACGATCCATTCTTACTCATTCGTATGATCCATTCTAATTCATTCACACGAATGTATCCATTCGTACGAATGAATTAGAATAAATTGTACGAATGAATTAGAATGGATCGTATGAATGAATTAGAATGGATCGTACGAAGGAATTAGAATGGATCGTACGAATGAATTAAAATGGATCGTACGAATGAATTAGAATAGATCGTACGAATAAATTAGAATGGATCGTACGAAGGAATTAGAATGGATCGTACGAATGAATTAGAATGGATATATTCGTGCAAATTAATTAGAATGGATCGTATGAATGTATTAGAATGGATCGTATGAGTGAATTAGAATGGATCGTACGAATGAATTAGAATGGATCGTACGAATGAATTAGAATGGATCGTATGAATGAATTAGAATTGATCGTACGAATGAATTAGAATGGATCGTGCGAATGAATTAGAATGGATCGTACGAATGAATTAGAATGGATCGTACGAATGAACTAGAATGGATACATTCGTGCGAATGAATTAGAATGGATCGTACGAATGAAATAGAATGGATCGTACGAATGAATTAGAATGGATCGTACGAATGGATTAGAATGGATCATACGAATGAATTAGAATGGATCGTGCGAATGAATTAGAATGGATCGAACGAATGAATTAGAATGGATATATTCGAGCGAATGAATTAGAATAGATCGTAGGAAAGAATTAGAATGGATCATACGAATGAATTAGAATGGATCGTACGAACGAATTAGAATGGATCGTACGAACGAATTAGAATGGATCATATGAACGAATTAGAATGGATCGTACGAATGAATTAGAATGGATACATTCGAGCGAATGAATTAGAATGGATCGTACAAATGAATTAGAATAGATCATAGAAATGAATTAGAATGGATCGTGCAAATAAATTAGAATGGATACATTCGTGCGAATGAATTAGAATGGATCGTGCGAATGAATTAGAATGGATCGTACGAATGAATTAGAATGGATATATTTGAATGAAAAAATTAGAATGGATCATACGAATGAATTAGAATGGATCGTACGAATGAATTAGAATGGATAGTGCGAATGAATTAGAATGGATCGTACGAATGAATTAGAATGGATACATTCGTGCGAATGAATTAGAATGGATCATACGAATGAGTAAGAATGGATCGTACGAATGAAATACAATGGATTATACAAATGAATTAGAATGGATACATTCGTGCGAATGAATTAGAATGGATCGTATGTACGAATTAATTAGAATGGATACATTTGTGCGAATGAATTAGAATGGATCGTACGAATGAATTAGAATGGATCGTGCAAATGAATTAGAATGGATCGTACGAATGAATTAGAATGGATCGTACGAATGAACTAGAATGGATACATTCGTGCGAATGAATTAGAATGGATCGTACGAATGAATTAGAATGGATCGTACGAATGAATTAGAATGGATCTTACGAATGAATTAGAATGGATCGTACGAATAAATTAGAATGGATCGTATGAATGGTTTAGAATGGATACATTCGTGCGAATGAATTAGAATGGATCGGACGAATGAATTAGAATGGATCGTACGAATGAATTAGAATGGATATATTCATGCAAATGAATTAGAATGCATCGTATGAATGTATTAGAATGGATCGTATGAGTGAATTAGAATGGATCGTACGAATGAATTAGAATGGATTGTATGAATGAATTAGAATGGATCGTACGTATGAATTAGAATGGATCATACGAATTAATTAGAATGGATCAAACGAATGAATTAGAATGGATTGCACGAATGAATTAGAATGGGTCGTACGAATGAATTATAATGGATACATTCGTGCGAATGAATTAGAATGGATTGTGCGAATGAATTAGAATGGATCGTACAAATGAATTAGAATGGATCATATTAATGAATTAGAATGGATCGTACGAATGAATTAGAATGGATACATTCGTGCGAATGAATTAGAATGGATCGTGCACGAATGTATCCATTCTAATTCATTCGTACGATCCATTCTAATTCATTAATATGATCCATTCTAATTCATTCGTACGATCCATTCTAATTCATATGCACAAAGGTATCCATTCTAGTCCATTCGTACGATCCATTCTAATTCATTCGTACGATCCATTCTAATTCATTCGCTCGAATGTATCCATTCTAATCCATTCGTACGATCCATTCTAATCCATTCGTACGATCCATTCTAATTCATTCGCATGAATGTAACCATTCTAATTCATTCATTTGATCCATTCTAATTCATTCGTACGATCCATTCTAATTCATTCGTCCGATCCATTCTAATTCATTCGCACGAATATATCCATTCTAATTCATTCATACGATCCATTCTAATTCATTCGTACGATCCATTCTAATTCATTCGTACGATCCATTCTAATTCATTCGCATGAATGTATCCATTCTAGTTCATTCGTACGATCCATTCTAATTCATTCGTACGATCCATTCAAATTCATTCGCACGATCCATTCTAATTCATTCGTACGATCAATTCTAATTCATTCGCACGAATGTATCCATTCTAATTCATTCATACGATCCATTCTAATTCATTTGTACGATCCATTCTAATTCATTCGTATGATCCATTCTAATTCATTCGTCTCATCCATTCTAATTCATTCGAACGAATGTATCCATTCTAGTTCATTCGTACGATCCATTCTTTTTCATTCGTACGATCCATTATTACTCATTCCTATGATCCATTCTAATTCATTCGGACGAATGTATCTATTCTAATTCATTCGTATGATCCATTCTAATTCATTCGTACGATCCATTCTAATTCATTCATACGATCTATTCTAATTCATTCATACAATTCATTCTAATTCATTCGCACGAATGTATCCATTCTAATTCATTCGTATGATCCATTCTAATTCATTCGTACGATCCATTCTAATTCATTCGTAAGATCCATTCTAATTCATTCGTACGATCCATTCTAATTCATTCGCACGAATGTATCCATTCTAGTTCATTCGTACGATCCATTCTAATTCATTCGTACGATCCATTCTAATTCATTCGCACGATCCATTCTAATTCATTCGTATGATCAATTCTAATTCATTCGCATGAATGTATGCATTCTAATTCATTCGTACGATCCATTCTAATTTATTCGTACGATCCATTCTAATTCATTCATACAATCCATTCTAATTCTTTCACACGATCCATTCTAATTCATTCATAGGATCCATTCTAATTCATTCGTACAATCTATTCTATTTCATTCGCACGATCCATTCTTACTCATTCGTATGATCCATTCTAATTCATTCGCACGAATGTATCCATTCTAATTCATTCGTACGAATCCATTCTAATTCATTCGTACAATCTATTCTATTTCATTCGTACGATCCATTCTTACTCATTCGTAAGATGCATTCTAATTCATTCGTACGATCCATTCTAATTCATTCGCACGATCCATTCTAATTCATTCATACAATCCATTCTAATTCATTCCGTACGATCCATTCTAATTCATTCGCTCGAATGTATCCATTCTAATCCATTCATACGATCCATTCTAATCCATTCGTACGATCCATTCTAACCATTCGCATGAATGTAACCATTCTAATTCATTCATTTGATCCATTCTAATTCATTCGTACGATCCATTCTAATTCATTAGCACGATCCATGCTAATTCATTCGTTCGATCAATTCTAATTCATTAGCACGATCCATTCTAATTCATTCGTAGGGTCCATTCTAATTCATTCGCACGATCCATTCTAATTCATTCATAGGATCCATTCTAATTCATTCATACGATCTATTCTAATTCTTTCGCACGAATGTATCCATTCTAATTCATTCGCACGAATGTATCCATTCTAATTCATTCGTACGAATCCATTCTAATTCATTCGTACGATCCATTCTAGTTCATTCGTACGATCCATTCTACTTCATTCGTACGATCCATTCTAATTCATTCGTATGATCCATTCTAATGAATTCATATGATCCATTCTAATTCATTCGTACGATCCATTCTAATTCATTCATATAATCCATTCTAATTCATTCACACGAATGTATCCATTCTAATTAATTCGTACGATCCATTCTAATTCATTCGTATGATCCATTTTTATTCATTCGCACGATCCAGTCTAATGGATTCGCACGATCCATTCTAATTCATTCGCACGAATGTATCCATTCTAATTCATTCATACGATCTATTCTAATTCATTCGTACGATCCATTCTAATTCATTCGCACAAATGTATCCATTCTAATTCATTCGTACGATCCATTCTACTTCATTTGTACGATCAGGTCTAATTCATTCACAAAATCTATTCTAATTCATTCATACGATCCATTCTAATTCATTCGCACGATCCATTCTAATTCATTCGTACGATCCATTCTAATTCATTCGTACGATCCATTCTAATTCATTCGCACGATCCATTCTAATTCATTCGTCTGATCCATTCTAATTCATTCATACGATCCATTCTAATTCATTCGTATGATCCATTCTAATTCATTCGCACAAATGTAACCAATCTAATTCATTCATAGGATCCATTCTTACTCATTCGTATGATTCATTCTATTTCATTCGTACGATCTATTCTAATTCATTTGTACGATCCATTCTAATTCATTCGTACGATCCATTCTAATTCCTTCTTACGATCCATTCTAATTCATTCGTACGATCCATTCTAATTCATTCATACAATCCATTCTAATTCTTTCACATGATCCATTCTAATTCATTCGTACGATCCATTCTAATTCATTCGTGCAATCCATTCTATTTCATTCGTACGATCCATTCTTACTCATTCGTACGATCCATTCTAATTCATTCACACGAATGTATCCATTCGTACGAATGAATTAGAATAGATTGTACGAATGAATTAGAATGGATCATACGAATGAATTAGAATGGATCGTACGAAGGAATTAGAATGGATCGTACGAATGAATTAGAATGGATCGTACGAATGAATTAGAATAGATCGTACGAATGAATTAGAATGGATCGTACGAAGGAATTAGAATGGATCGTACGAATGAATTAGACTTGATCGTACGAATGAATTTGAATGGATACATTAGTGCGAATGAATCTAAATGGATTGTATGAATGAATTACAATGGATCGTACGAATGAATTAGAATGGATCGTACGAATGAATTAGAATGGATCGTACGAATGAATTAGAATAGCTCATACGAATGAATTAGAATGAATCGTATGAATGAATTAGAATGTTTACATTCGTGCGAATGAATTAAAATAGATCGTACGAATGAATTAGAATGGATCGTACGAATAAATTATAATGGATCGTGGGAATGAATTAGAATGGATCGTACGAATGAATTAGAATGGATCCACCGAATGAGTTAGAATGGATCATACGAATGAATTAGAATGGATTGTACGAATGAATTAGAATGGATTGTGCGAATGAATTAGAATGGATCGTATGAATGAATAAGAATGGATCGTACGAATGAATTAGAATGGATCGTGTGAATGAATTAGCATGAATCGTACGAATGTATTAGAATGGATCGTACGAATGAATTAGAATGAATCGTACGATCCATTCTAATTCAATCGTCCGATCCATTCTAATTCATTCGCATGAATATATCCATTCTAATTCATTCGTACAATCCATTCTATTTCATTCGTACGATCCATTCTTACTCATTCGTATGATCCATTCTAATTTATTCGTATGATCCATTCTAATTCATTCGTATGATCAATTCTAATTCATTCGTACGATCCATTCTAATTCATTCGTACGATCGATTCTAATTCATTCGCACGATCGATTCTAATTCATTCATACGATCCATTCTAATTCATTCATACGATCCATTCTAATTCATTCCTACATTCCATTCTAATTCATTCGCCTGATCCATTCTAATTCATTCATACGATCCATTCTATTCGAATGGATCATGCGATCCATTCGAATTCATTCGCACGATCCATTCTAATTCATTCATACGATCCCTTATAATTCATTCATACAATGCATTCTAATTCTTTCACATGATCCATTCTAATTCATTCGTACGATCCATTCTAATTCATTCGTACAATCCATTCTATTTCATTTGTATGATCCATTCTTACTCATTCGTATGATCCATTCTAATTCATTCGTACGATCCATTCTAATTCCTTTGTACGATCCATTCTAATTCATTCGTACAATCCATTCTATTTCATTCGTACGATCCATTCTTACTCATTCGTATGATCCATTCTAATTCATTCGCACGAATATATCCATTCTAATTCATTCATACAATCCATTCTAATTCATTCCGTACGATCCATTCTAATTCATACGTACGATCGTACGAATGAATTAGAATGGATCGTACGAATCAATTAGAATAGATTGTGCGAATGAATTAGAATGGATCGTACGAATGAATTAGAATGGATCGTACGAATGAATTAGAATGGATCATACGAATGAGTAAGAATGGATCGTACGAATGAATTAGAATGGATCGTACGAATGAATTAGAATGGATCGTACGAATAAATTAGAATGGATACATTCGTCCGAATGAATTAGAATGGATCATACGAATGAGTAAGAATGGATCGTACGAATGAAATAGAATAGATTGTTCGAATGAGTTAGAATGGATCCAACGAATGAATTAGAATGGATCGGGTGAAAGAATTAGAATGGATTGTATGAATGAATTATAATGAATCGTATGAATGAATTAGAATGGATCGTGTGAATGAATTCGAATGGATCGTACAAATTCATTCTAATTCATTCATACAATCCATTATAATTCTTTCACACGATCCATTCTAATTCATTTGTACGTTCCATTCTAGTTCATTAGCACGATCCATGCTAATTCATTCGTTCGATCAATTCTAATTCATTAGCACGATCCATTCTAATTCATTCGCACGATCCATTCTAATTCATTCATAGGATCCATTCTAATTCATTCATATGATCTATTCTAATTCTTTCACACGAATGTATCCATTCTAATTCATTCGCACGAATGTATTCATTCTAATTCATTTGTACGATCCATTCTAATTCATTCGCACGATCCACTCTAATTCATTCGTACGATCAATTCTAATTCATTCGCACGAATGTATCCATTCTAATTCATTCATACGATCCATTCTAATTCATTCATAGGATCCATTCTAATTCATTCATACAATCCATTCTAATTCATTCGCACGAATGTATCCATTCTAATTCATTCCTACGATCAGTTCTAATTCATTCACAAAATCTATTCTAATTCATTCATACGATCCATTCTAAATTCACACGAATGCATCCATTTTAATTCATTCATACGATCCATTCTAATTCATTCGTACAATCCATTCTAATTCATTCATACGATCCATTCTAATTCATTCATACAATCCATTCTAATTCTTTCACACGATCCATTCTAATTCATTCGTAGGATCCATTCTAATTCATTCGCACAATCCATTCTAATTCATTCGTACAATCCATTCTAATTCATTCGTATGATCCATTCTAACTCATTCGGTGGATCCATTCTAATTCATTCGTACGATCCATTCTAATTCATTCCCACGATCCATTCAAATTTATTTGTACGATCCATTCTAATTCATTCGTACGATCTATTCTAATTCATTCGCACGAATGTAACCATTCTAATTCATTCATACGATTCATTCTAATTCATTCGTATGAGCTATTCTAATTCATTCGTACGATCCATTCTAATTCATTCGTACGATCCATTGTAATTCATTCGTCCGATCCATTCTAATTCATTCGCACGATCCATTCTAATTCATTTGTCCGATCCATTCTAATTCTAATTCATTCTAATTTCATTCATAGGATCCATTCTTATTCATTCACACAATCGATTCTAATTCATTCGCACGAATGTATCCATTCTAATTCATTCGTACGATCTATTCTAATTCATTCGTACGATCCATTCTAATTCATTCGTACGATCCATTCTAATTAATTCGTATGATCCATTCTAATTCATTCGTACGATCCATTCTAATTCATTCATACAATCCATTCTAATTCATTCGCACGAATGTATCCATTCTAATTCGTTCGTACGATCCATTCTAATTCATTTGTATGACCTATTCTTATTCATTCGCACGATCCAGTCTAATTGATTCGCACGATCCATTCTAATTCATTCGCACGAATGTATCCATTCTAATTCATTCGTACGATCCATTCTAATTCATTAATATGATCCATTCTAATTCATTCGTACAATCCATTCTAATTCATATGCACAAAGTTATCCGTTCTAATCCATTCGTAGGATCCATTCTAATCCATTCGTACGATCCATTCTAATTCATTCGTACGATCCATTCTAATTCATTCGCTCGAATGTATCCATTCTAATCCATTCGTACGATCTATTCTAATTCATTCGCATGAATGTAACCATTCTAATTCATTCATTTGATCCATTCTAATTCATTCGTACGATCCATTCTAATTCATTCGTCCGATCCATTCTAATTCATTCGCACGAATGGATACATTCTAGTTCATTCGTACGATCCATTCTAATTCATTCGTATGATCCATTCTAATTCATTCGTACGATCCATTCTAATTCATTCATACAATCCATTCTAATTCATTCGCACGATCCATTCTAATTCACTCATACGATGCATTCTAATACATTCATACGATCCATTCTAATTCATTTGCACGAATATATCCATTCTAATTCATTCGTACGATCCATTCTAATTCCTTCGTACGATCCATTCTAATTCATTCGTACGATCCATTCTAATTCATTCATACGATCCATTCTTTTTTTTGATCAAATCTAGGGGATTTTATTAGGGACCCCGCCCTTCAAAGAACATCATTACAACTAAAGACTTCCAAACAAGTCCAAAAAAACCAAAACCAAACCAAAATTTACAACTAGTCACAAAGGAAAAAGAACTCGGACTTGAAAGAGCATCCTGTCCATTACAGATCCAATTCCACTCCAGCACAGCCCTTCTGCCTTAATCTTTCAGCAATATCAGCATCAAAAGCTATTATCTTTCCTGTCATAACCTTTTTGCATATTATCAGCTTCAATAGCAATTCTCAAATTGCCTTTAAGATCCTCAGAATAAAGTTTAGTAACATGATCCATGTTCTGTCCCATTTTAGATAGCACATCAGCTGCTTGATTTCCTTCTCTCAGAATATGTGTAATTTGTACGATCCATTCATACGATCCATTCTAATTCATTCGTACGATCCATTCTAATTCATTCGTACGATCCATTCTAATTCATTCGCACAAATGTACCCATTCTAATTCATTCGTACGATCCATTCTAATTCATTCGTACGATCCATTCTAATTCATTCGTAAGATCCATTCTAATTCATTCGTACGATCTATTCTAATTCATTCGTACGATCCATTCTAATTCATTCGCGAATGTATCCATTCTAATTCATTCGTACGATCCATTCTAATTCATTCGTACGATCCATTCTAATTCATTTATACGATCTATTCTAATTCATTCATACAATCCATTCTAATTCTTTCACACGATCCATTCTAATTCATTCGTACGATACATTCTAATTCATTCGTACGATCCATTCTAATTCATTCATACAATCCATTCTAATTCATTCGCACGAATGTATCCATTCTAATCCATTCGTACGATCCATTCTAATCCATTCGTACGATCCATTCTAATTCATTCGCATGAATGTAACCATTCTAATTCATTCATTGGATCCATTCTAATTCATTCGTACGATCCATTCTAATTCATTCGTCCGATCCATTCTAATTCATTCGCACGAATGTATCCATTCTAATTCATTCGTACGATCCATTCTAATCCATTCTAATTCTTTCACACGATCCGTTCTAATTCATTCGTAGGATCCATTCTAATTCATTCGTACAATCTATTCTATTTCATTCGTACGATCCATTCTTACTCATTCGTATGATCCATTCTAATTCATTCGGACGAATGTATCCACTCTAATTTATTCGTACGATCCATTCTAATTCATTCGTAAGATCCATTCTAATTCATTCGTACGATCCATTCTAATTCATTCGCACGAATGTATCCATTCTAGTTCATTCGTACGATCCATTATAATTCATTCGCACGATCCATTCTAATTCATTCGCACGATCCATTCTAATTCATTCATACGATCCATTCTAATTCATTCGTACGATCTATTCTAATTAATTCGTACGATCCATTCTAATTCCTTCGTACGATCCATTCTAATTCATTCGTACGATCCATTCTAATTCATTCGTACAATCTATTCTAATTCATTCGTACGAATGGATAAATTAGAATGGATCGGACGAATGAATTAGAATGGATCATATGAATGAATTAGAATGGATCGTACGAATGAATTAGAATAGATCGTACGAATAAATTAGAATGGATACATTCGTCCGAATGAAATAGAATGGATCATACGAATGAGTAAGAATGGATCGTACGAATGAAATAGAATAGTTTGTACGAATGAATTAGAATGGATCCTACGAATGAATTAGAATAGATCATGTGAAAGAATTAGAATGGATTGTATGAATGAATTAGAATGAATTCGTACGATCCGTTCGAATTCATTCGCACGATCCATTCTAATTCATTCATACGATCCATTCTAATTCATTCATACAATCCATTCTAATTCTTTCACACGATCCATTCTAATTCATTCGTAGGATCCATTCTAATTCATTCGTACAATCTATTCTATTTCATTCGTACGATCCATTCTTACTCATTCGTATGATTCATTCTAATTCATTCGGACGAATGTATCCATTCTAATTTATTCGTACGATCCATTCTAATTCATTCGTACGATCCATTCTAATTCATTCGTACGATCCATTCTAATTCATTCGTCCGATCCATTCTAATTTATTCGCACGAATGTATCCATTCTAATTCATTCGTACGATCCATTCTAATTCATTCGCACAATCTATTCTAATTCATTCATACGATCCATTCTAATTCATTCGCACGAATGTAGCCATTCTAATTCATTCATACGATCCATTCTACTTCATTCATACTATCCGTTCTAATTCACTCATACGATCCATTCTAATTCATTCATACGATCCATTCTAATTCATTTGCACGAATATATCCATTCTAATTCATTCGTACGATCCATTCTAATTCCTTCGTACGATCCATTCTAATTCCTTCGTACGATCCATTCTATTTCATTCGTATGATCCATTCTAATTCCTTCGTACGATCCATTCTAATTCCTTCGTATCCATTCTAATTCACTCATACGATCCATTCAAATTCATTCGTACGATCCATTCTAATTCATTCATACAATCCATTCTAATTCATTCGCACGAATGTATCCATTCTAGTTCATTCGTACGATCCATTCTAATTCATTCATACGATCCATTCTAATTCATTCGCACGATCCATTCTAATTCATTCGTACGATCCATTCTAATTCATTCGTATGATCCATTCTAATTCATTCGCACAAATGTATCCATTCTAATTCCTTCATACGATCCATTCTAATTCATTCATACAATCCATTCTAATTCATTCGTACGATCCATTCTAATTCATTCGTGCAATCCATTCTATTTCATTCGTACGATGCATTCTTACTCATTCGTACGATCCATTCTAATTCATTCACACGAATGTATCCATTCATACGAATGAATTAGAATAGATTGTACGAATGAATTAGAATGGATCGTACGAATGAATTAGAATGGATCGTACGACGGAATTAGAATGGATCGTACGAATGAATTAGAATGGATCGTACGAATGAATTAGAATAGATCGTACGAATGAATTAGAATGGATCGTACGAAGGAATTAGAATGGATCGTACGAATGAATTAGAATGGATATATTCGTGCAAATGAATTAGAATGGATCGTATGAATGTATTAGAATGGATCGTATGAGTGAATTACAATGGATCGTACGAATGAATTAGAATGGATTGTATAAATGAATTAGAATGGATCGTACGAATGAATTAGAATGGATCGTATGAATGAATTAGAATGGATCGTACGAATGAATTAGAATGGACCGTGCGAATGAATTAGAATGGATCGTACGAATGAATTAGAATGGATCGTACGAATAAATTAGAATGGATATATTCGTCCGAATGAATTAGAATGGATCATACGAATGAGTATGAATGGATCGTACGAATGAAATAGAATAGATTGTACGAATGAATTAGAATGGATCCTACGAATGAATTAGAATGGATCGTACGAATGAATTAGAATGGATCGTACGAATGAATTAGAATGGATCGTACGAATGAATTAGAATGGATCGTACGAATGAATTAGAATGGATCGTACGAATGAATTAGAATGGATCTTACGAATGAATTAGAATGGATCGTACGAATGAATTAGAATGGATCGTACGAATGAATTAGAATGGATACATTCGTACGAATGAATTAGAATGGATCGGACGAATGAATTAGAATGGATCGTACGAATGAATTAGAATGGATCAAATGAATGAATTAGAATGGTTACATTCATACGAATGAATTAGAATGGATCGTATGAATGGATTAGAATGGATCGTACGAATGGATTAGAATGGACACATTCGAACGAATGAATTAGAATGGATCGTACGAATGAATTAGAATGGATCGTACGAATGGATTAGAATGGATCCTACGAATGGATTAGAATGGATACCTTTGTGCATATGAATTAGAATGGATCGTACGAATGAATTAGAATGGATCATATTAATGAATTAGAATGGATCGTACGAATGAATTAGAATGGATACATTCGTGCACGATCCATTCTAATTCATTCGCACGAATGTATTCATTCTAATTCATTCGTACGATCCATTCTAATTCATTAATATGATCTATTCTATTTCATTCGTACGATCCATTCTTACTCATTCGTATGATCCATTCTAATTCATTCGCACGAATATATCCATTCTAAATCATTCGTACGATCCATTCTAATTTATTCGTACGATCCATTCTAAATCATTCGTACAATCCATTCTATTTCATTCGTACGATCAATTCTAATTCATTAGCACGATCCATTCTAATTCATTCGTACAATCCATTCTAATTCATTCGTACGATCCATTCTAATTCATTCGTCCGATCCATTCTAATTTATTCGCACGAAGTATCCATTCTAATTCATTCGTACGATCCATTCTAATTCATTCGTACGATCCATTCCAATTCATTCGTACGATCCATTCTAATTCATTCGCACGAATGTATCCATTCTAGTTCATTCGTACGATCCATTCTAATTCATTCGCACGATCCATTCTAATTCATTCGCACGATCCATTCTAATTCATTCATACGATCCATTCTAATTCATTCGTACGATCCATTCTAATTCATTCGCACAAATGTATCCATTCTAATTTATTCGTACGATCCATTCTATTTCATTCGCACGATCCATTCTAATTCATTCGTACGATCCATTCTAATTCATTCGCACGATCTGTTCTTATTCATTCATACGATCTATTCTAATTCATTCATACAATCCATTCTAATTGGTTCACACGATCCATTCTAATTCATTCGTACGATCCATTCTAATTCATTCGCACAATCCATTCTATTTCATTCGTACGATCCATTCTTACTCATTGGTATGATCCATTCTAATTCATTCGCACGAATGTTTCCATTCTAATTCATTCGTACAAATCCATTCTAATTCATTCGTACAACCTATTCTATTTCATTCGTACGATCCATTCTTACTCATTCGTATGATCCATTCTAATTCATTCGGACGAATGTATCCATTCTAATTCATTCGTACGATCCATTCTAATTTATTCGTCCGATCCATTCTAATTCATTCGCACGAATGTATCCATTCTAATTCATTCGTACGATCCATTCTACCTCATTCGTACGATCCATTCTAATTCATTCGTAAGATCCATTCTAATTCATTCGTACGATCCATTCTAATTCATTCGTACGATCCATTCTAATTCATTCGCACGAATGTATCTATTCTAGTTCATTCGTACGATCCATTCTAATTCATTCGTACGATCCGTTCTAATTCATTCGCACGATCCATTCTAATTCATTCATACGATCCATTCTAATTCATTCGTACGTTAGAATGGATCGTACGGATGAATTAGAATGGATCGTGTGAAAGAATTAGAATGGATCGTACGAATGAATTCGAATGGATCGTGCGAATGAATTAGAATAGACCGTACGAATGAATTAGAATGGATCGTACGAAGGAATTAGAATGGATCGTACGAATGAATTAGAATGGATATATTCGTGCAAATGAATTAGAATGGATCGTATGAATGTATTAGAATGGATCGTATGAGTGAATTAGAATGGATCATACGAATGAATTAGAATGGATTGTATGAATTAATTAGAATGGATCGTACAAATGAATTAGAATGGATCATACGAATTAATTAGAATGGATCATACGAATTAATTAGAATGGATCATACGAATGAATTAGAATGGATACATTCGTGCGAATGAATTAGAATGGATTGTGCGAATGAATTAGAATGGATATATTCGTGCAATTGAATTAGAATGGATCGTATGAATGTATTAGAATGGATCGTATGAGTGAATTAGAATGGATCGTACGAATGAATTAGAATGGATCGTACGAATGAATTAGAATGGATCGTACGAATTAATTAGAATGGTTCATACGAATTAATTAGAATGGATCATACGAATGAATTAGAATGGATCGTACGAATGAATTAGAATGGATCGTACGAATGAATTAGAATGGATACATTCGTGCGAATGAATTAGAATGGATTGTGCGAATGAATAAGAACAGATCGTGCGAATGAATTACAATGGATCGTACGAATGAATTAGAATGGATCGTGCGAACGAATTAGAATGGATCGTACGAATGAATTAGAATGGATACATTTGTGCGAATGAATTAGAATGGATCGTACGAATGAATTAGAATGGATCGTATGAATTAATTAGAATGGATACATTTGTGCGAATGAATTAGAATGGATACATTCGTGCGAATGAATTAGAATGGATTGTGCGAATGAATAAGAACAGATCGTGCGAATGAATTACAATGGATCGTACGAATGAATTAGAATGGATCGTGCGAACGAATTAGAATGGATCGTACGAATGAATTAGAATGGATACATTTGTGCGAATGAATTAGAATGGATCGTACGAATGAATTAGAATGGATCGTGTGAATGAATTAGAATGGATCGTACGAATGAATTAGAATGGATACATTTGTGCGAATGAATTAGAATGGATCGTACGAATGAATTAGAATGGATCGTATGAATGAATTAGAATGGATCGTACGAATGAATTAGAATGGATCGTGCGAATGAATTAGAATGGATCGTACGAATGAATTAGAATGGATCGTACGAATGAACTAGAATGGATACATTCGTGCGAATGAATTAGAATGGATCGTACGAATGAATTAGAATGGATCGTACGAATGAATTAGAATGGATCGTACGAATGAATTAGAATGGATACATTCTTGCAAATGAATTAGAATGGATCGGACGAATGAATTAGAATGGATCGTACGAATGAATTAGAATGGATCGTACGAATGAATCGTACGAATAAATTAGAATGGATACATTCGTCCGAATGAATTAGAATGGATCATACGAATGAGTAAGAATGGATCGTACGAATGAAATAGAATAGATTGTACGAATGAATTAGAATGGATCCTACGAATGAATTAGAATGGATCGTGTGAAAGAACTAGAATGGATTGTATTAATGAATTAGAATGGATCGTATGAAAGAATTAGAATGGTTCGTACGAATGAATTAGAATGGATCGTATGAATGCACGATCAATGCTAATTCATTCGTTCGATCAATTCTAATTCATTAGCACGATCCATTCTAATTCATTCGTACGATCCATTCTAATTCATTCGCACGATCCATTCTAATTCATTCGCACGATCCATTCAAATTCTTTTACACGATCCATTCTAATTCATTCGTACAATCCATTCTAATTCATTCGTACGATCTATTCTAATTCATTCGTACGATCCATTCTAATTTCATTCGTACACCCATTCTAATTCATTCGCTCGAATGTATCCATTCTAATCCATTCGTACGATCCATTCTAATCCATTCGTACGATCCATTCTAATTCATTCGCATGAATATAACCATTCTAATCCATTCATTTGATCCATTCTAATTCATTCGGACGATCCATTCTAATTCATTCGTCCGATCCATTCTAATTCATTCGCACGAATGTATCCATTCTAATCCATTCGTAAGATCCATTCTAATTCATTCGTACGATCCATTCTATTTCATTCGTACGATCCATTCTAATTCATTAATATGATCCATTCTAATTCATTCGTACGATCCATTCTAATTCATATGCACAAAGGTATCCATTCTAATTCATTCGTACGATCCATTCTAATTCAGGATCGTATGAATGAATTAGAATGGATACATTCGTGCGAATGAATTAGAATTAATCGTACGAATGAATTAGAATGGATCGTGCGAATGAATTAGAATGGATCGTACGAATGAATTAGAATGGATCGTACGAATGAACTAGAATGGATACATTCGTGCGAATGAATTAGAATGGATCGTACGAATGAATTAGAATGGATCGTACGAATGAATTAGAATGGATCGTACGAATTAATTAGAATGGATCTTACGAATGAATTAGACTGGATCGTACGAATGAATTAGAATGGATCGTACGAATGAATTAGAATGGATACATTCGTGCGAATGAATTTGAATGGATCGGACGAATGAATTAGAATGGATCGTACGAATGAATTAGAATGGATCAAATGAATGAATTAGAATGGTTACATTCATGCGAATGAATTAGAATGGATCGTACGAATGGATTAGAATGGATCGTACGAATGGATTAGAATGGATACATTCGAGCGAATGAATTAGAATGGATCGTACGAATGAAATTAGAATGGATCATACGAATGAATTAGAATAGATCGTACGAATGAATTAGAATGGATCGTACGAATAAATTAGAATGGATACATTCGTCCGAATGAATTAGAATGGATCATACGAATGAGTAAGAATGGATCGTACGAATGAAGTAGAATAGATTGTACGAATGAATTAGAATGGATCCTACGAATGAATTAGAATGGATCGTGTGAAAGAATTAGAATGGATTGTATGAATGAATTAGAATAGATCATATGAATGAATTAGAATGGATCGTGCGAATGAATTCGAATGGATCGTACGAATTCATTCTAATTCATTCATACAATCCATTCTAATTCTTTCACACGATCCGTTCTAATTCATTCGTACGTTCCATTCTAATTCATTAGCACGATCCATGCTAATTCATTCGTTCGATCAATTCTAATTCATTAGCACGATCCATTCTAATTCATTCGTACGATCCATTCTAATTCATTCGTACGATCCATTCTAATTCATTCGTCCGATCCATTCTAATTCATTCGCACAAATGTATCCATTCTAGTTCATTCGTACGATCCATTCTAATTCATTCGTACGATCCATTCTAATTCATTCGCACGATCCATTCTAATTCATTCGTACGATCAATTCTAATTCATTCGTACGATCCATTCTAATTCATTCGCACGAATGTATCCATTCTAGTTCATTCGTACGATCCATTCTAATTCATTCGTACGATCCATTCTAATTCATTCGCACGATCCATTCTAATTCATTCATATGATCCATTCTAATTCATTCGTACATTAGAATGGATCGTACGGATGAATTAGAATGGATCGTGTGAAAGAATTAGAATGGATCGTACGAATGAATTAGAATGGATCGTGCGAATGAATTAGAATAGACCGTACGAATGAATTAGAATGGATCGTACGAAGGAATTAGAATGGATCGTACGAATGAATTAGAATGGATATATTCGTGCAAATGAATTAGAATGGATCGTATGAATGCATTAGAATGGTTCGTATGAGTGAATTAGAATGGATTGTATGAATGAATTAGAATGGATCGTACAAATGAATTAGAATGGATCGTACAAATGAATTAGAATGGATCATACGAATTAATTAGAATGGATCATACGAATTAATTAGAATGGATCATACGAATGAATTAGAATGGATCGTACGAATGAATTAGAATGGATACATTCGTGCGAATGAATTAGAATGGCTTGTGCGAATGAATTAGAATGGATATATTCGTGCAAATGAATTAGAATGGATCGTATGAATGTATTAGAATGGATCGTATGAGTGAATTAGAATGGATCGTACGAATGAATTAGAATGGACCGTACGAATGAATTAGAATGGATCGTACGAATTAATTAGAATGGTTCATACGAATTAATTAGAATGGATCATACGAATGAATTAGAATGGATCGTACGAATGAATTAGAATGGATCGTATGAATGAATTAGAATGGATACATTCGTGCGAATGAATTAGAATGGATTGTGCGAATGAATAAGAACAGATCGTGCGAATGAATTAGAATGGATCGTACGAATGAATTAGAATGGATCGTGCGAATGAATTAGAATGGATCGTACGAATGAATTAGAATGGATACATTTGTGCGAATGAATTAGAATGGATCGTACGAATGAATTAGAATGGATCGTATGAATTAATTAGAATGGATCGTACGAATGAATTAGAATGGATCGTGCGAATGAATTAGAATGGATCGTACGAATAAATTAGAATGGATCGTGTGAAAGAATTAGAATGGATCGTACGAATGAATTAGAATGGATCGTGCGAATGAATTAGAATGGATCGTACGAATGAATTAGAATGGATCGTACGAATGAATTAGAATGGATCGTATGAATGAATTAGAATGGATCGTACGAATGAATTAGAATGGATCGTGCGAATGAATTAGAATGGATCGTACGAATGAATTAGAATGGATCGTACGAATGAACTAGAATGGATACATTCGTGCGAATGAATTAGAATGGATCGTACGAATGAATTAGAATGGATCGTACGAATGAATTAGAATGGATCTTACGAATGAATTAGAATGGATCGTACGAATGAATTAGAATGGATCGTACGAATGAATTAGAATGGATACATTCGTGCGAATGAATTAGAATGGATCGGACGAATGAATTAGAATGGATCGTACGAATGAATTAGAATGGATCGTACGAATGAATTAGAATGGATCGTACGAATAAATTAGAATGGATACATTCGTCCGAATGAATTAGAATGGATCATACGAATGAGTAAGAATGGATCGTACGAATGAAATAGAATAGATTGTACGAATGAATTAGAATGGATCCTACGAATGAATTAGAATGGATCGTGTGAAAGGAGTAGAATGGATTGTATGAATGAATTAGAATGGATCGTATGAATGAATTAGAATGGATCGTACGAATGAATTAGTACGATCCATTCTAATTCATTCGTACAATCCATTCTAATTCCTTCGTACGATCCATTCTAATTCATTCGTCCGATCCATTCTAATTCATTCGTATGATCCATTCTAATTCATTCGTACGTATGAATTCATTCGCACGATCCATTCTAATTCCTTCGTACGATCCATTCTAATTCATTCGTACGATCCATTCTAATTCATTCGTACAATCCATTCTAATTCATTCGTCCGATCCATTCTAATTCATTCGTATGATCCATTCTAATTCATTCGTACGATCCATTCTAATTCATTCGTAAGATCCATTCTAATTCATTCGTACGATCCATTCTAATTCATTCGTATGATCCATTCTAATTCATTCGCACGAATGTATCCATTCTAGTTCATTCATACGATCCATTCTAATTCATTCGTACGATCCATTCTAATTCATTCGCACGATCCATTCTAATTCATTCGTATGATCCATTCTAATTCATTCATACGATCCATTCTAATTCATTCGTACGATCCATTCTAATTCATTCGCACAAATGTATCCATTCTAATTCATTCGTACGATCCATTCTAATTCATTCGCACGATCCATTCTAATTCATTCGTACGATCCATTCTAATTCATTCGCACGATCTGTTCTTATTCATTCGCACAATCCATTCTAATTCATTCACACGAATGTATCCATTCTAATTCATTCGTACGATCCATTATAATTTATTCGTACGATCCATTCTAATTCATTCGTATGATCCATTCTAATTAATTCGTATGATCCATTCTAATTCAGTATTACGATCCATTCTAATTCATTCATACAATCCATTCTAATTCATTCGCACGAATGTATCCATTCTAATTAATTCGTACGATCCATTCTAATTAATTCGTATGAACTATTCTTATTCATTCACACGATCCAGTCTAATTGATTCGCACGATCCATTCTAATTCATTCGCACGAATGTATCCATTCTAATTCATTCGTACGATCCATTCTAATTCATATGCACAAAGGTATCCATTCTAATCCATTCGTAGGATCCATTCTAATCCATTCGTACGATCCATTCTAATTCATTCGCTCGAATGTATCCTTTCTAATCCATTCGTACGATCCATTCTAATCCATTCGTACGATCTATTCTAATTCATTCGCATGAATGTAACCATTCTAATTCATTCATTTGATCCATTCTAATTCATTCGTACGATCCATTCTAATTCCTTTGTCCGATCCATTCTAATTCATTCGCACGAATGTATCCATTCTAATTCATTCGTACGATCCATTCTAATTCATTCGTACGATCCATTCTAATTCATTCGTAAGATCCATTCTAATTCATTCGTACGATCTATTCTAATTCATTCGTACGATCCATTCTAATTCATTCGCACGAATGTATCCATTCTAGTTCATTCGTACGATCCATTCTAATTCATTCGTACGATCCATTCTAATTCATTCGCACGATCCATTCTAATTCATTCGTACGATCAATTCTAATTCATTAGCATGAATGTATCCATTCTAATTCATTCATACGATCCATTCTAATTCATTCGTAAGATCCATTCTAATTCACTCATACGATCCATTCTAATACATTCATACGATCCATTCTAATACATTCGCACGAATGTATCCATTCTAGTTCATTCGTACGATCCATTCTAATTCATTCGTACGATCCATTCTAATTCATTCGCACGATCCATTCTAATTCATTCGTACGATCAATTCTAATTCATTAGCATGAATGTATCCATTCTAATTCATTCATACGATCCATTCTAATTCATTCGTAAGATCCATTCTAATTCACTCATACGATCCATTCTAATACATTCATACGATCCATTCTAATTCATTCGCACGAATATATCCATTCTAATTCATTCGTACGATCCATTCTAATTCCTTCGTACGATCCATTCTAATTCATTCGTGCGATCTATTCTAATTCATTCGTACGATCCATTCTAATTCATTCGTACAATCCATTCTAATTCCTTCGTACGATCCATTCTAATTCATTCGTACGATCCATTCTAATTTATTCGTACAATCTATTCTAATTCATTCGTACGAATGGATACATTCGTGTGAATGAATTAGAATGGATCGTACGAATGAGTAAGAATGGATCGTACGAATGAAATAGAATGGATTGCACGAATGAAGTAGAATGGATCGTACGAATGAATTAGAATGGATCGTGTGAAAGAATTAGAATGGATTGTATGAATGAATTAGAATGGATCGTACGAATGAATTAGAGTGGATCGTACGAAGGAATTAGAATGGATCGTGCGAATGAATTAGAATGGATCGTACGAATGAATTAGAATAGATCGTACGAATGAATTAGAATGGATCGTACGAAGGAATTAGAATGGATCGTACGAATGAATTAGAATGGATATATTCGTGCAAATGAATTATAATGGATCGTATGAATGTATTAGAATGGATCGTATGAGTGAATTAGAATGGATCGTATGAATGAATTAGAATGGATCGTATGAATGAATTAGAATGGATACATTCGTGTGAATGAATTAGAATGGATCCTATGAATGAATTAGAATAGATTTTGTGAATGAATTAGAACTGATCGTACGAATGAATTAGAATGGATACATTCGTGCGAATGAATTTGAATGGATTGTATGAATGAATTAGAATGGATCGTACGAATGAATTAGAATGGATCGTATGAGTGAATTAGAATGGATACGAAGGAATTAGAATGGATCGTACGAATGAATTAGAATGGATCGTACGAAGGAATTAGAATGGATCGTACGAATGAATTAGAATGGATCGTACGAATGAATTAGAATAGATCGTACGAATGAATTATAATGGATTGTACGAAGGAATTAGAATGGATCGTACGAATGAATTAGAATGGATCGTACGAATGAACTAGAATGGATACATTCATGCGAATGAATTAGAATGGATCGTACGAATGAATTAGAATGGATCGTATGAATGAATTAGAATGGATCTTACAAATGAATTAGAATGGATCGTACGAATGAATTAGAATGGATCGTACGAATGAATTATAATGGATACATTCGTGCGAATGAATTAGAAGGGATCGAACGAATGAATTAGAATGGATCATACGAATGAATTAGAATGGATCGTACGAATGAATTAGAATGGATCGTACGAATAAATTAGAATGGATACATTCGTCCGAATGAATTAGAATGGATCATACGAATGAGTAAGAATGGATCGTACGAATGTATTAGAATAGATTGTACGAATGAATTAGAATGGATCCTACGAATGAATTAGAATGGATCGTGTGAAAGAATTAGAATGGATTGAATGAATGAATTAGAATGGATCGTATGAATGAATTAGAATGGATCGTGCGAATGAATTCGAATGGATCGTACGAATTCATTCTAATTCATTCATACAATCCATTCTAATTCTTTCACACGATCTATTCTAATTCATTTGTAGGATCCATTCTAATTCATTCGTACAATCCATTCTTACTCATTCGTATGATCCATTCTAATTCATTCGGACGAATGTATCCATTCTAATTTATTCGTACGATCCATTCTAATTCATTCGTACGATCCATTCTAATTCATTCTTAAGATCCATTTTAATTCATTCGTACGATCCATTCTAATTCATTCGTACCATCCATTCTAATTCATTCGTACGATCCATTCTAATTCATTCATACGATCTATTCTAATTCATTCATACAATCCATTCTAATTCTTTCACACGATCCATTCTAATTCATTCGTACGATCCATTCTAATTCATTCGCACGATCCATTCTATTTCATTCGTACGATCCATTCTTACTCATTCGTATGATCCATTCTAATTCATTCGCACGAATGTATCCATAATGGATCATACGAATGAGTAAGAATGGATCATACGAATGAAATAGAATGGATTGTGCGAATGAATTAGAATGGACCGTACGAATGAATTAGAATGGATACATTCGTGCGAATGAATTAGAATGGATCGGATGAATGAATTAGAACGGATCGTACGAATGAATTAGAATGGATCTTACGAATGAATTAGAATGGATCGTACGAATGAATTAGAATGGATCGTACGAATGAATTAGAATTGATCGAACGAATGAATTAGAATTGATCGAACGAATGAATTAGCATGGATCGTGCTAATGAATTAGAATGGAACGTACGAATGAATTAGAATGGATCGTGTGAAAAAATTAGAATGGATTGTATGAATGAATTAGAAAGAATTCGTATGATCCATTCGAATTCATTCGCACGATCCATTCTAATTCATTCATACGATCCATTCTAATTCATTCATACAATCCATTCTAATTCTTTCACACGGTCCATTCTAATTCATTCGTAGGATCCATTCTAATTCATTCGTACAATCTATTCTATTTCATTCGTACGATCCATTCTTACTCATTCGTATGATCCATTCTAATTCATTCGGATGAATGTATCCATTCTAATTTATTCGTACGATCCATTCTAATTCATTCGTACGATCCATTCTAATTCATTCGTACGATCCATTCTTACTCATTCGTATGATCCATTCTAATTCATTCGTACGATCCATTCTAATTCATTCGTACGATCCATTCTAATTCATTTGCACAATCTATTCTAATTCATTCGTACGATCCATTCTAATTCATTCGTACGATCGTACGAATGAATTAGAATGGATCGTACGGAATGAATTAGAATGGATTGTATGAATGAATTAGAATGGATACATTCGTGCGAATGAATTAGAATGGATCATACGAATCAGTAAGAATGGATCGTACGAATGAAATAGAATAAATCGTACGAATGAATTAGAATGGATCGTACGAATGAATTAGAATGGATACATTCGTGCGAATGAATTAGAATGAATCGGACGAATGAATTAGAATGGATCGTACGAATGAATTAGAATGGATCAAATGAATGAATAAGAATGGTTACATTCATGCGAATGAATTAGAATGGATCGTACGAATGGATTAGAATGGATCGTACGAATGGATTAGAATGGATACATTCGAGCGAATGAATTAGAATGGATCGTACGAATGAATAAGAATGGATCGTACGAATGGATTAGAATGGATCCTACGAATGGATTAGAATGGATACCTTTGTGCATATGAATTAGAATGGATCGTACGAATGAATTAGAATGGATCATATTAATGAATTAGAATGGATCGTACGAATGAATTAGAATGGATACATTCGTGCACGATCCATTCTAATTCATTCGCACGAATGTATCCATTCTAATTCATTTGTACGATCCGTTCTAATTCATTAATATGATCCATTCTAATTCATTCGTATGATCCATTCTAATTCATATGCACAAAGGTATCCATTCTAATTCATTCGTACGATCCATTCTAATTCAGGATCGTACGAATGAATTAGAATGGATATATTCGTGCGAATGAATTAGAATTGATCGTACGAATGAATTAGAATGGATCGTACGAATAAATTAGAATGGATCGTACGAATGAACTAGAATGGATACATTCGTGCGAATGAATTAGAATGGATCGTACGAATGAATTAGAATAGATCGTACGAATGAATTAGAATGGATCGTACGAATGAATTAGAATGGATCGTACGAATGAATTAGAATGGATACATTCGTGCGAATGAATTAGAATGGATCGGACGAATGAATTAGAATGGATCGTACGAATGAATTAGAATGGATCAAATGAATGAATTAGAATGGTTAAAATTCATGCGAATGAATTAGAATGGATCGTACGAATGGATTAGAATGGATCTTACGAATGGATTAGAATGGATACATTCGAGCGAATGAATTAGAATGGATCGTACGAATGAATTAGAATGGATCGTATGAATGGATTAGAATGGATCCTACGAATGGATTAGAATGGATACCTTTGTGCAAATGAATTAGAATGGATCGTACGAATGAATTAGAATGGATCATATTAATGAATTAGAATGGATTATACGAATGAATTAGAATGGATACATTCGTGCGAATGATTTAGAATGGATCGTGCGAATCAATTAGACTGGATCGTGCGAATGAATAAGAATAGATCATACGAATGAATTAGAATGGATTGTACGAATTAATTAGAATGGATACATTCGTGCGAATGAATTAGAATGGATTGTATGAATGAATTAGAATGGATCGTACGAATGAATTAGAATGGATCATACGAATTAATTAGAATGGATCATACGAATGAATTAGAATGGATCGTACGAATGAATTAGAATGGATCGTACGAATGAATTAGAATGGATACATTCGTGCGAATGAATTAGAATGGATTGTGCGAATGAATAAGAACAGATCAGGCGAATGAATATGAATCGATCGTACGAATGAATTAGAATGGATCCTGTGAATGAATTAGAATGGATCGTACGAATGAATTAGAATGGATACATTTGTGCGAATAAATTAGAATGGATCGTACGAATGAATTAGAATGGATCGTATGAATGAATTTGAATGGATCGTACGAATGAATTAGAATGGATCGTGCGAATGAATTAGAATGGATCGTACGAATGAATTAGAATAGATCGTACGAATGAACTAGAATGGATACATTCGTGCGAATGAATTCGAATGGATCGTACGAATAAATTAGAATGGATCTTACGAATGAATTAGAATGGATCGTACGAATGAATTAGAATGGATCGTACGAATGAATTAGAATGGATACATTCGTGCGAATGAATTAGAATGGATCAGACAAATGAATTAGAATGGATCGTACAAATGAATTAGAATGGATCGTACGAATGAATTAGAATGGATCGTACGAATAAATTAGAATGGATACATTCGTCCGAATGAATTAGAATGGATCATACGAATGAGTAAGAATGGATCGTACGAATGAAATAGAATAGATTGTACGAATGAATTAGAATGGATCCTACGAATGAATTAGAATGGATCGTGTGAAAGAATTAGAATGGATTGTATGAATGAATTAGAATGGATCGTATGAATAAATTAGAATGGATCGTGCGAATGAATTAGAATGGATCGTATGAATTCATTCTAATTCATTCATACAATCCATTCTAATTCTTTCACACGATCTATTCTAATTCATTCGTAGGATCCATTCTAATTCATTCGTACAATCTATTCTATTTCATTCGTACGATCCATTCTTACTTATTCATATGATCCATTCTAATTCATTCGGACGAATGTATCCATTCTAATTTATTCATACGATCCACTCTAATTCATTCGTACGATCCATTCTTACTCATTCGTACGATCCATTCTAATTCCTTCGTACGATCCATTCTAATTCATTCGCACGATCCATTCTAATTCTTTCATACAATCCATTCTAATTCTTTCATGCGAATGAATTAGAATAGATACCTTTGTGCATATGAATTAGAATGGATCGTATGAATGAATTAGAATGGATCATATTAATGAATTAGAATGGATCGTACGAATGAATTAGAATGGATACATTCGTGCAAATGAATTAGAATGGATCGTGCGAATCAATTAGACTGGATCGTGCGAATGAATAAGAATAGATCATACGAATGAATTAGAATGGATCGTACGAATTAATTAGAATGGATACATTCGTGCGAATGAATTAGAATGGATTGTATGAATGAATTAGAATGGATCGTACGAATGAATTAGAATGGATCATACGAATTAATTAGAATGGATCATCCGAATGAATTAGAATGGATCGTACGAATGAATTAGAATGGATCGTACGAATGAATTAGAATGGATCGTGCGAATGAATTAGAATGGATCGTACGAATGAATTAGAATGGATACATTTGTGCGAATGAATTAGAATGGATCGTACAAATGAATTAGAATGGATCGTATGAATGAATTAGAATGGATCGTACGAATGAATTAGAATGGATCGTGTGAAAGAATTAGAATGGATCGTACGAATGAATTAGAATGGATCGTGCGAATGAATTAGAATGGATCTTACGAATGAATTAGAATGGATACATTTGTGCGAATGAATTAGAATGGATCGTATGAATGAATTAGAATGGATCGTACGAATGAATTAGAATGGATCGTGTGAATGAATTAGAATGGATCGTACGAATGAATTAAAATGGATCATACGAATGAGCTAGAATAGATACATTCGTGCGAATGAATTAGAATGGATCGTACGAATGAATTAGAATGGATCGTACGAATGAATTAGAATGGATCTTACGAATGAATTAGAATGGATCGTACGAATGAATTAGAACGGATCGTACGAATGAATTAGAATGGATCGTACGAATGAATTAGAATGGATTGTACGAATGAACTAGAATAGATCGTACCAATGAGTAAGAATGGATCGTACGAATGAATAGAATGAATTAGAATGGATCGGACGAATGAATTAGAATGGATCGTATGAATGAATTAGAATGGATCGTACGAATGAATTAGAATGGATCGTGCGAATGAATTAGAATGGATCGTACGAATGAATTAGAATGGATCGTGTGAAAGAATTAGAATGGATCGTACGAATGAATTAGAATGGATCGTACGAATGAATTAGAATGGATCGTACGAATGAATTAGAATGGATACATTTGTGCGAATGAATTAGAATGGATTGTACGAATGAACTAGAATGGATCGTATGAATGAATTAGAATGGATCGTATGAATGAATTAGAATGGATCGTGCGAATGAATTAGAATGGATTATACGAATAAACTAGAATGGATACATTCGTGCGAATGAATTAGAATGGATCGTACGAATGAATTAGAATGGATCGTACGAATGAATTGGAATGGATCTTACGAATGAATTAGAATGGATCGTACGAATGAATTAGAATGGATCGTACGAATGAATTAGAATGGATCGTACGAATGAATTAGAATGGATCGTGCGAATGAATTAGAATGGATCGTACCAATGAGTAAGAATGGATCGTACGAATGAATAGAATGGATCGTATGAATGAATTAGAATGGATACATTCGTGTGAATGAATTAGAATGGATCATATGAATGAATTAGAATAGATTTTGTGAATGAATTAGAACTGACCGTACGAATGAATTAGAATGGATCGTACGAATGAATTAGAATGGATCGTATGAATGAATTAGAATGGTTACATTCATGCGAATGAATTAGAATGGATCGTACGAACGAATGAATTAGAATGGATCGTACGAATGAATTAGAATGGATCGTACAAATGAATTAGAATGGATACATTCGTGCGAATGAATTAGAATGGATACATTCGTGCGAAAGAATTAGAATAGATCGTATGAATGAATTAGAATGGATCCTATGAATGAATTAGAATGGATCGTTCGAATGAATTAGAATGGATCGTACGAATGAATTAGAATGGATCGTGCTAATGAATTAGAATTGATCGAACGAATGAATTAGCATGGATCGTGCTAATGAATTAGAATGGAACGTACGAATGAATTAAAACGGATCATGTGAAAGAATTAGAATGGCTTATATGAATGAATTAGAATGAATTCGTACGATCCATTCGAATTCATTCGCACGATCCATTCTAATTCATTCATACGATCTATTCTAATTCATTCGTACGATCCATTCTAATTCATTCGCACAAATGTATCCATTCTAATTCATTCGTACGATCCATTCTAATTCATTCGCACGATCCATTATAATTCATTCGTGCAATCCATTCTATTTCCTTCGTACGATCCATTCTTACTCATTCGTACGATCCATTCTAATTCATTCACATGAATGTATCCATTCGTACGAACGAATTAGAATAGATTGTACGAATGAATTAGAATGGATCGTACGAATGAATTAGAATGGATCGTACGAAGGAATTAGAATGGATCGTACGAATGAATTAGAATGGATCGTACGAATGAATTAGAATGGATCGTACGAATGAATTAGAATGGATCGTACGAAGGAATTAGAATGGATCGTACGAATGAATTAGAATGGATATATTCGTGCAAATGAATTAGAATGGATCGTATGAATGTATTAGAATGGATCGTATGAGTGAATTAGAATGGATCGTACGAATGAATTAGAATGGATGGTATGAATGAATTAGAATGGATCGTACGAATAAATTAGAATCGATCATACGAATTAATTAGAATGGATCATATGAATGAATTAGAATGGATCGTACGAATGAATTAGAATGGATCGTACGAATGAATTAGAATGGATCATACGAATGAATTAGAATGGATCATACGAATGAGTAAGAATGGATCGTACGAATGAAATAGAATGGATTGTACGAATGAATTAGAATGGATACATTCGTGCGAATGAATTAGAATGGATCATACGAATGAATTAAAATGGATCGTACGAATGAATTAGAATGGATCGTACGAATGAATTAGAATTCATCGTACAAAGAATTAGAATGGATATATTCGTGCGAATGAATTAGAATGGGTCGTACGAATAAATTAGACTGGATCGTACGAATGAATTTGAATGGATACATTTGTGCGAATGAATCTAAATGGATTGTTTGAATGAATTACAATGGATCGTACGAATGAATTAGAATGGATCGTTCGAATGAATTAGAATAGCTCATACGAATGAATTAGAATGAATCGTATGAATGAATTAGAATGGTTACATTCGTGCGAATGAATTAGAATAGATCGTACGAATGAATTAGAATGGATCGTACGAATAAATTAGAATGGATCGTGGGAATGAATTAGAATGGATCATACGAATGAATTAGAATGGATCCACCGAATGAGTTAGAATGGATCATACGAATGAATTAGAATGGATTGTACGAATGAATTAGAATGGATTGTGGGAATAAATTAGAATGGATCGTATAAATGAATAAGAATGGATCGTACGAATGAATTAGAATGGATCGTGTGAATGAATTAGCATGAATCATACGAATGTATTAGAATGGATCATACGAATGAATTAAAATGAATCGTACGATCCATTCTAATTCATTCGTACAATCCATTTTATTTCATTCGTACGATCCATTCTTACTCATTCGTATGATCCATTCTAATTCATTCGTATGATCCATTCTAATTCATTCGTACGATCCATTCTAATTCATTCGTACAATCCATTCTATTTCATTTGTACGATCCATTCTTACTCATTCGTATGATCCATTCTAATTCATTCGTATGATCCATTCTAATTCATTCGTACGATCCATTCTAATTCATTCGTACAATCCATTCTATTTCATTCGTACGATCCATTCTTACTCATTCGTATGATCCATTCTAATTCATTCGCACGAATCTATCCATTCTAAATCATTCGTACGATCCATTCTAATTCATTCGTATGATCCATTCTAAATTATTCGTACAATCCATTCTATTTCATTCGTACGATCAATTCTAATTCATTAGCACGATCCATTCTAATTCATTCGTACGATCCATTCAAATTCATTTGCACGATCCATTCTAATTCATTCGTACAATCCATTCTATTTCATTCATACGATCCATTCTTACTCATTCGTATGATCCATTCTAATTCATTCGCACAAATGTATCCATTCTAATCCATTCGTACGATCCATTCTAATCCATTCGTATGATCCATTCTAATTCATTCGCATGAATGTAACCATTCTAATTCATTTATTTAATCCATTCTAATTCATTCGTACGATCCATTCTAATTCATTCGTCCGATCCATTCTAATTCATTCGCACGAATGTATCCATTCTAAACCATTCATACGATCCATTCTAATTTATTCGTACGATCCATTCTAATTCTTTCGTAAGATTCATTCTAATTCATTCGTACGATCCATTCTAATTCATTCGTACGATCCATTCTAATTCATTCGTAAGATCCTTTCTAATTCATTCGTACGATCCATTCTAATTCATTCGTACGTTCCATTCTAATTCATTAGCACGATCCATGCTAATTCATTCGTTCGATCAATTCTAATTCATTGGCACGATCCATTCTAATTCATTCGTACGATCCATTCTAATTCATTCGTACGATCCATTCTAATTCATTCATAGGATCCATTCTAATTCATTCATACGATCTATTCTAATTCTTTCGCACGAATGTATCCATTCTAATTCATTCGCACGAATGTATCCATTCTAATTCATTCGCACGATCCATTCTAATTCATTCGTACGATCCATTCGAATTCATTCGCACGATTCATTCTAATTCATTCATATGATCCATTCTAATTCATTCATACAATCCATTCTAATTCTTTCGCACGATCCATTCTAATTCATTCGTACGATCCATTCTAATTCATTCGTACAATCCATTCTATTTCATTCATACGATCCATTCTTACTCATTCGTATGATCCATTCTAATTCATTCGTATGATCCATTCTAATTCATTCGTACGATCCATTCTAATTCATTCATACGATCCATTCTAATTCATTCGTACGATCCATTCTAATTCATTCGCACGAATGTATCCATTCTAGTTCATTCGTACGATCCATTCTAATTCATTCGTATGATCCATTCTAATTCATTCGCACGATCCATTCTAATTCATTCATACGATCCATTCTAATTCATTCGTATGATCCATTCTAATTCATTCGTACAATCTATTCTAATTCATTCGTACGAATGGATACATTCGTGTGAATGAATTAGAATGGATCGTACGAATGAGTAAGAATGGATCATACGAATGAAATAGAATCGATTGCACGAATGAATTAGAATGGATCGTACGAATGAATTAGAATGGATCATGTGAAAGAATTAGAATGGATTGTATGAATGAATTAGAATGGATCGTACGAAGGAATTAGAATGGATCGTACGAATGAATTAGAATGGATCGTACGAATGAATTAGAGTAGATCGTACGAATGAATTAGAATGGATCGTACGAATGAATTAGAATGGATCGTGTGAAAGAATTAGAATGGATCGTACGAATGAATTAGAATGGATCGTGCGAATGAATTAGAATGGATCATACGAATGAATTAGAATGGATCGTGCTAATGAATTAGAATTGATCGAACGAATGAATTAGAATAAATCGTGCATTCGTACGATCCATTCTAATTCATTCGTACGATCCATTCTAATTCATTCGTACGATCCATTCTAGTACATTCGTACGATTCATGCTAATTCATTCGCACGATCCATTCTAATTCATTCGTACGATCCATTCTTATTCATTCATACGATCCATTCTAATTCATTCGCATAATCCATTCTAATTCATTCGTACGATCCATTCTTACTCATTCGTATGATCCATTCTAATTCATTCGCACGAATGTATCCATTCTAATTCATTCATACGATCCATTCTAATTCATTCGTACGATCGTACGAATGAATTAGAATGGATCATATGAATGAATTAGAATAGATTGTGCGAATGAATTAGAATGGATCGTACGAATGAATTAGAATGGATCGTACGAATGAATTAGAATGGATCATACGAATGAGTAAGAATGGATCGTACGAATGAATTAGAATGGATCGTACGAATGAATTAGAATGGATCGTACGAATAAATTAGAATGGATACATTCGTCCGAATGAATTAGAATGGATCATACGAATGAGTAAGAATGGATCGTACGAATGAAATAGAATAGATTGTACGAATGAATTATAATGGATCCTACAAATGAATTAGAATAGATCGTGTGAAAGAAGTAGAATGGATTGTATGAATGAATTAGAATGGATCGTATGAATGAATTAGAATGGATCGTGCGAATGAATTCGAATGGATCGTACGAATTCATTCTAATTCATTCATACAATCCATTCTAATTCTTTCACACGATCCATTCTAATTCATTCGTACGTTCCATTCTAATTCATTAGCACGATCCATGCTAATTCATTCGTTCGATCAATTCTAATTCATTAGCACGATCCATTCTAATTCATTCGTACGATCCATTCTAATTCATTCGTACGATCCATTCTAATTCATTCGCACGATCCATTCTAATTCAATCATAGGATCCATTCTAATTCATTCATACGATCTATTCTAATTCTTTCGCACGAATGTATCCATTCTAATTCATTCGCATGAATGTATCCATTCTAATTCATTCGTACGATCCATTCTAATTCATTCATACGATCCATTCTAATTCATTCATACGATCCATTCTAATTCATTCATACTATCTATTCTAATTCATTCATACAATCCATTCTAATTCTTTCACACGATCCATTCTAATTCATTCGTACGATCCATTGTAATTCATTCGCACAATCCATTCTATTTCATTCGTACGATCCATTCTAACTCATTGGTACGATCCATTCTAATTCATTCGGACGAATGTATCCATTCTAATTCATTCGTACGAATCCATTCTAATTCATTCGTATAATCTATTCTATTTCATTCGTACGTTCCATTCTTACTCATTCGTATGATCCATTCTAATTCATTCGGACGAATGTATCCATTCTAATTTATTCGTACGATCCATTCTAATTCATTCGTACGATCCATTCTAATTCATTCGGCCGATCCATTCTAATTCATTCGCACGAATGTATCCATTCTAATTCATTCGTACGATCCATTCTAATTCATTCGTACGATCCATTCTAATTCATTCGTAAGATCCATTCTAATTCATTCGTACGATCCATTCTAATTCACTCAAACGATCCATTCTAATACATTCATACGATCCATTCTAATTCATTTGCACGAATATATCCATTCTAATTCATTCGTACGATCCATTCTAATTCATTCGCACAATCCATTCTATTTCATTCGTACGATCCATTCTTACTCATTCGTATGATCCATTCTAATTCATTTGCACGAATGTATCCATTCTAATTCATTCATACAATCCATTCTAATTCATTCCGTACGATCCATTCTAATTCATTCGTACGATCGTACGAATGAATTAGAATGGATCGTACGAATGAATTAGAATAGATTGTGCGAATGAATTAGAATGGATCGTACGAATGAATTAGAATGGATCGTATGAATGAATTAGAATGGATCATACGAATGAGTAAGAATGGATCGTACGAATGAATTAGAATGGATCGTACAAATGAATTAGAATGGATCGTACGAATAAATTAGAATGGATACATTCGTCCGAATTAATTAGAATGGATCATACGAATGAGTAAGAATGGATCGTACGAATGAAATAGAATAGATTGTACGAATGAATTAGAATGGATCCTACGAATGAATTAGAATGGATCGTGTGAAAGAATTAGAATGGATTGTATGAATGAATTATAATGGATCGTATGAATGAATTAGAATGGATCGTGCGAATGAATTCGAATGGATCGTACGAATTCATTCTAATTCATTCATACAATCCATTCTAATTCTTTCACACGATCCATTCTAATTCATTCGTACGTTCCATTCTAATTTATTAGCACGATCCCTGCTAATTCATTCGTTCGATCAATTCTAATTCATTAGCACGATCCATTCTAATTCATTCGTACGATCCATTCTAATTCATTCGTACGATCCATTCTAATTCATTCATAGGATCCATTCTAATTCATTCATACGATCTATTCTAATTCTTTCGCACGAATGTATCCATTCTAATTCATTCGCACGAATGTATCCATTCTAATTCATTCGTACGATCCATTCTAATTCATTCGTACGATCCATTCGAATTCATTCGCACGATCCATTCTAATTCATTCATATGATCCATTCTAATTCATTCATACAATCCATTCTAATTCTTTCACACGATCCATTCTAATTCATTCGTACGATCCATTCTAATTCATTCGTACAATCCATTCTATTTCATTCGTACGATCCATTCTTACTCATTCGTATGATCCACTCTAATTCATTCGTATGATCCATTCTAATTCATTCGTACGATCCATTCTAATTCATTCGTACGATCCATTCTAATTCATTTGTACGATCCATTCTAATTCATTCGCATGAATGTATCCATCTAGTTCATTCGTACGAACCATTCTAATTCATTCGTACGATCCATTCTAATTCATTCGCATGATCCATTCTAATTCATTCATACGATCCGTTCTAATTCATTCGTACGATCCATTCTAATTCATTCGTACAATCTATTCAAATTCATTCGTACGAATGGATACATTCGTGTGAATGAATTAGAATGGATCGTACGAATGAGTAAGAATGGATCGTACGAATGAAATAGAATGGATTGCACGAATGAATTAGAATGGATCGTACGAATGAATTTGAATGGATCGTGTGAAAGAATTAGAATGGATTGTATGAATGAATTAGAATGGATCGTACGAAGGAATTAGAATGGATCGTACAAATGAATTAGAATGGATCGTACGAATGAATTAGAATGGATCGTACGAATGAATTAGAATGGATCGTGTGAAAGAATTAGAATGGATCGTACGAATGAATTAGAATAGATCGTGCGAATGAATTAGAATGGATCGTACGAATGAATTAGAATGGATCGTGCTAATGAATTAGAATTGATCGAACGGATGAATTAGCATGGATCGTGCATTCGTACGATCCATTCTAATACATTCGTAAGATCCATTCTAATTCATTCGTATGATCAATTCTAATTCATTCGTACGATCCATTCTAATTCATTCGCACGAATGTATCCATTCTAGTTCATTCGTACGATCCATTATAATTCATTCGTACGATCCATTCTAATTCATTCATACAATCTATTCTAATTCATTCGTACAATCCATTCTAATTCTTTCACACGATCCATTCTATTTCATTCGTACGATCCATTCTAATTCATTCGCACAATCCATTCTATTTCATTCGTACGATCCATTCTTACTCATTCGTATGAGCCATTCTAATTCATTCGCACGAATGTATCCATAATGGATCATACGAATGAGTAAGAATGGATCGTACGAATAAAATAGAATGGATTGTGCGAATGAATTAGAATGGACCGTACGAATGAATTAGAATGGATACATTCGTGCGAATGAATTTGAATGGATCGGACGAATGAATTAGAATGGATCGTACGAATGAATTAGAATGGATCGTACGAATAAATTAGAATGGATACATTCGTCCGAATGAATTAGAATGGATCATACGAATGAGTAAGAATGGATCATACGAATGAAATAGAATAGATTGTACGAATGAATTAGAATGGATCCTACGAATGAATTAGAATAGATCGTGTGAAAGAATTAGAATGGATTGTATAAAGGAATTAGAATGAATTCGTACGATCCATTCGAATTCATTCGCACGATCCATTCTAATTCATTCATACGATCCATTCTAATTCATTCATATAATCCATTCTAATTCTTAAACACGATCTATTCTAATTCATTCGTAGGATCCATTCTAATTCATTCGTATAATCTATTCTATTTCATTCGTACGATCCATTCTTACTCATTCGTATGATCCATTCTAATTCATTCGGACGAATGTATCCATTCTAATTTATTCGTACGATCCATTCTAATTCATTCGTACGATCCGTTCTAATTCATTCGTACGATCCATTCTAATTCATTCGTCCGATCCATTCTAATTCATTCGCACGAATGTATCCATTCTAATTCATTCGTAGGATCCATTCTAATTCATTCGTACGATCCATTCTAATTCATTCGTAAGATCCATTCTAATTCATTCATACAATCCATTCTACTTCATTCGTACGATCCATTTTAATTCATTCGCATGATCCATTCTAATACATTCATACGATCCATTCTAATTCATTTGCACGTGTGAATGAATTAGAATGGATCGTACGAATGAATTAGAATGGATACATTCGTGCGAATGAATTAGAATGGATCGTATGAATGAATTAGAATGGATCGTACGAATGAATTAGAATGGATCGTGCGAATGAATTAGAATGGATCGTACGAATGAATTAGAATAGATTGTGCGAATGAATTAGAATAGATCGCACGAATGAATTAGAATGGATCGTACGAATGAATTAGAATGGATCATACGAATGAGTAAGAATGGATCGTACGAATGAATTAGAATCGATCGTACGAATGAATTAGAATGGATCGTACGAATAAATTAGAATGGATACATTCATCCGAATGAATTAGAATGGATCATACGAATGAGTAAGAATGGATCGTACGAATGAAATAGAATAGATTGTACGAATGAATTAGAATGGATCCTACGAATGAATTAGAATGGATCGTGTGAAAGAATTAGAATGGATTGTATGAATGAATTAGAATGGATCGTATGAATGAATTAGAATGGATCGTGCGAATGAATTCGAATGGATCGTACGAATTCATTCTAATTCATTCATACAATCCATTCTAATTCTTTCACACGATCCATTCTAATTCATTCATACGTTCCATTCTAATTCATTAGCACGATCCATGCTAATTCATTCGTTCGATCAATTCTAATTCATTAGCACGATCCATTCTAATTCATTCGTACGATCCATTCTAATTCATTCATACGATCCATTCTAATTCATTCATAGGATCCATTCTAATTCATTCATACGATCTATTCTAATTCTTTCGCACGAATGTATCCATTCTAATTCATTCGCACGAATGTATCAATTCTAATTCATTCGTATGATCCATTCTAATTCATTCGTACAATCCATTCGAATTCATTCGCACGATCCATTCTAATTCATTCATATGATCCATTCTAATTCATTCATACAATCCATTCTAATTCTTTCACACGATCCATTCTAATTCATTCGTACGATCCATTCTAATTCATTCGTACAATCCATTCTATTTCATTCGTACGATCCATTCTTACTCATTCGTATGATCCACTCTAATTCATTCGTATGATCCATTCTAATTTATTCGTACGATCCATTCTAATTCATTCGTACGATCCATTCTAATTCATTTGTACGATCCATTCTAATTCATTTGCACGAATGTATCCATTCTAGTTCATTCGTACGATCCATTCTAATTCATTCGTACGATCCATTCTAAATCATTCGCACGATCCATTCTAATTCATTCATACGATCCGTTCTAATTCATTCGTATGATCCATTCAAATTCATTCGTACAATCTATTCAAATTCATTCGTACGAATGGATACATTCGTGTGAATGAATTAGAATGGATCGTACGAATGAGTAAGAATGGATCGTACGAATGAAATAGAATGGATTGCACGAATGAATTAGAATGGATCGTACGAATGAATTAGAATGGATCGTGTGAAAGAATTAGAATGGATTGTATGAATGAATTAGAATGGATCGTACGAAGGAATTAGAATGGATCGTACGAATGAATTAGAATGGATCGTACGAATGAATTAGAATGGATCGTACGAATGAATTAGAATGGATCGTGTGAAAGAATTAGAATGGATCGTACGAATGAATTAGAATAGATCGTGCGAATGAATTAGAATGGATCGTACGAATGAATTAGAATGGATCGTGCTAATGAATTAGAATTGATCGAACGGATAAATTAGCATGGATCGTGCATTCGTACGATCCATTCTAATACATTCGTAAGATCTATTATAATTCATTTGTATGATCAATTCTAATTCATTCGTACGATCCATTCTAATTCATTCGCACGAATGTATCCATTCTAGTTCATTCGTACGATCCATTATAATTCATTCGTACGATCCATTCTAATTTATTCATACGATCTATTCTAATTCATTCGTACAATCCATTCTAATTCTTTCACACGATCCATTCTATTTCATTCGTACGATCCATTCTAATTCATTCGCACAATCCATTCTATTTCATTCGTACGATCCATTCTTACTCATTCGTATGATCCATTCTAATTCATTGGCACGAATGTATCCATAATGGATCATACGAATGATTAAGAATGGATCGTACGAATATAATAGAATGGATTGTGCGAATGAATTAGAATGGACCGTACGAATGAATTAGAATGGATACATTCGTGCGAATGAATTAGAATGGATCGGACGAATGAATTAGAATGGATCGTACGAATGAATTAGAATGGATCATACGAATGAATTAGAATGGATCGTACGAATAAATTAGAATGGATACATTCGTCCGAATGAATTAGAATGGATCATACGAATGAGTAAGAATGGATCGTACGAATAAAATAGAATAGATTGTACGAATGAATTAGAATGGATCCTACGAATGAATTAGAATAGATCGTGTGAAAGAATTAGAATGGATTGTATGAATGAATTAGAATGAATTTGTATGATCCATTCGAATTCATTCGCACGATCCATTCTAATTCATTCATACGATCCATTCTAATTCATTCATACAATCCATTCTAATTCTTTCACACGATCTATTCTAATTCATTCGTAGGATCCATTCTAATTCATTCGTATAATCTATTCTATTTCATTCGTACGATCCATTCTTACTCATTCGTATGATCCATTCTAATTCATTCGGACGAATGTATCCATTCTAATTTATTCGTACGATTCATTCTAATTCATTCGTACGATCCATTCTAATTCATTCGTCCGATCCATTCTAATTCATTCGTCCGATCCATTCTAATTCATTCGCACGAATGTATCCATTCTAATTCATTCGTAGGATCCATTCTAATTCATTCGTACGATCCATTCTAATTCATTCGTAAGATCCATTCTAATTCATTCATATAATCCATTCTACTTCATTCGTACGATCCATTCTAATTCATTCGCACGATCCATTCTAATACATTCATACGATCCATTCTAATTCATTTGTACGTGTGAATGAATTAGAATGGATCGTATGAATGAATTAGAATGGATACATTCGTGCGAATGAATTAGAATGGATCGTATGAATGAATTAGAATGGATCGTACGAATGAATTAGAATGGATCGTGCGAATGAATTAGAATTGATCGTACGAATGAATTAGAATAGATTGTGCGAATGAATTAGAATGGATCGTACGAATGAATTAGAATGGATCGTACGAATGAATTAGAATGGATCATACGAATGAGTAAGAATGGATCGTACGAATGAATTAGAATGGATCGTACGAATGAATTAGAATGGATCGTACGAATAAATTAGAATGGATACATTCGTCTGAATGAATTAGAATGGATCATACGAATGAGTAAGAATAGATCGTACGAATGAAATAGAATAGATTGTACGAATGAATTAGAATGGATCCTACGAATGAATTAGAATGGATTGTATGAATGAATTAGAATGGATCGTATGAATGAATTAGAATGGATCGTGCGAATGAATTCGAATGGATCGTACGAATTCATTCTAATTCATTCATACAATCCATTCTAATTCTTTCACACGATCCATTCTAATTCATTCGTACGTTCCATTCTAATTCATTAGCACGATCCATGCTAATTCATTCGTTCGATCAATTCTAATTCATTAGCACGATCCATTCTAATTCATTCGTACGATGCATTCTAATTCATTCGTACGATCCATTCTAATTCATTCATAGGATCCATTCTAATTCATTCATACGATCTATTCTAATTCTTTCGCACGAATGTACCCATTCTAATTCATTCGCACGAATGTATCTATTCTAATTCATTCGTACGATCCATTCTAATTTATTCGTACGATCCATTCGAATTCATTCGCACGATCCATTCTAATTCATTCATATGATCCATTCTAATTCATTCATACAATCCATTCTAATTCTTTCACACGATCCATTCTAATTCATTCGTACGATCCATTCTAATTCATTCGTACAATCCATTCTATTTCATTCGTACGATCCATTCTTACTCATTCGTATGATCCACTCTAATTCATTCGTATGATCCATTCTAATTCATTCGTACGATCCATTCTAATTCATTCGTACGATCCATTCTAATTCATTTGTACGATCCATTCTAATTCATTCGCACGAATGTATCCATTCTAGTTCATTTGTACGATCCATTCTAATTCATTCGTACGATCCATTCTAATTCATTCGCACGATCCATTCTAATTCATTCATACGATCCGTTCTAATTCATTCGTACGATCCATTCTAATTCATTCGTACAATCTATTCAAATTCATTCGTACGAATGGATACATTCGTGTGAATGAATTAGAATGGATCGTACGAATGAGTAAGAATGGATCGTACGAATGAAATAGAATGGATTGCACGAATGAATTAGAATGGATCGTACGAATGAATTAGAATGGATCGTGTGAAAGAATTAGAATGGATTGTATGAATGAATTAGAATGGATCGTACGAAGGAATTAGAATGGATCGTACGAATGAATTAGAATGGATCGTACGAATGAATTAGAATGGATCGTACGAATGAATTAGAATGGATCGTGTGAAAGAATTAGAATGGATCGTACGAATGAATTAGAATAGATCGTGCGAATGAATTAGAATGGATCGTACGAATGAATTAGAATGGATCGTGCTAATGAATTAGAATTGATCAAACGGATGAATTAGCATGGATCGTGCATTCGTACGATCCATTCTAATACATTCGTAAGATCCATTCTAATTCATTCGTATGATCAATTCTAATTCATTCGTACGATCCATTCTAATTCATTCGCACGAATGTATCCATCCATTCTAGTTCATTCGTACGATCCATTATAATTCATTCGTACGATCCATTCTAATTCATTCATACGATCTATTCTAATTCATTCGTACAATCCATTCTAATTCTTTCACACGATCCATTCTATTTCATTCGTACGATCCATTCTAATTCATTCGCACAATCCATTCTATTTCATTCGTACGATCCATTCTTACTCATTCGTATGATCCATTCTAATTCATTCGCACGAATGTATCCATAATGGATCATACGAATGAGTAAGAATGGATCGTACGAATAAAATAGAATGGATCGTCCGAATGAATAAGAATGGATACATTCGTGCGAATGAATTAGAATGGATCAGACGAATGAATTAGAATGGATCGTACGAATGAATTAGAATGGATCGTACGAATGAATTAGAATGGATCGTACGAATAAATTAGAATGGATACATTCGTCCGAATGAATTAGAATGGATCATACGAATGAGTAAGAATGGATCGTACGAATGAAATAGAATATATTGTACGAATGAATTAGAATGGATCCTACGAATGAATTAGAATAGATCGTGTGAAAGAATTATAATGGATTGTATGAATGAATTAGAATGAATTCGTATGATCCATTCGAATGGATCGTCCGAATGAATTAGAATGGATACATTCGTGCGAATGAATTAGAATGGATCGGACGAATGAATTAGAATGGATCGTACGAATGAATTAGAATGGATCGTACGAATGAATTAGAATGGATCGTACGAATAAATTAGAATGGATACATTCGTCCGAATGAATTAGAATGGATCATACGAATGAGTAAGAATGGATCGTACGAATGAAATAGAATATATTGTACGAATGAATTAGAATGGATCCTACGAATGAATTAGAATAGATCGTGTAAAAGAATTAGATTGGATTGTATGAATGAATTAGAATGAATTCGTATGATCCATTCGAATTCATTCGCACGATCCATTCTAATTCATTCATATGATCCATTCTAATTCATTCATACAATCCATTCTAATTCTTTCACACGATCTATTCTAATTCATTCGTAGGATCCATTCTAATTCATTCGTATAATCTATTCTATTTCATTCGTACGATCCATTCTTACTCATTCGTATGATCCATTCTAATTCATTCGGACGAATGTATCCATTCTAATTTATTCGTACGATTCATTCTAATTCATTCGTACGATCCATTCTAATTCATTCGTACGATCCATTCTAATTCATTCGTCCGATCCATTCTAATTCATTCGCACGAATGTATCCATTCTAATTCATTCGTAGGATCCATTCTAATTCATTCGTATGATCCATTCTAATTCATTCGTAAGATCCATTCTAATTCATTCATACAATCCATTCTACTTCATTCGTACGATCCATTCTAATTCATTCGCACGATCCATTCTAATACATTCATACGATCCATTCTAATTCATTTGCACGTGTGAATGAATTAGAATGGATCGTACGAATGAATTAGAATGGATACATTCGTGCGAATGAATTAGAATGGATCGTATGAATTAATTAGAATGGATCGTATGAATGAATTAGAATGGATCGTACGAATGAATTAGAATAGATTGTGCGAATGAATTAGAATGGGTCGTACGAATGAATTAGAATGGATCGTACGAATGAATTAGAATGGATCATACGAATGAGTAAGAATGGATCGTACGAATGAATTAGAATGGATCGTACGAATGAATTAGAATGGATCGTACGAATAAATTAGAATGGATACATTCGTCTGAATGAATTAGAATGGATCATACGAATGAGTAATAATGGATCGTACGAATGAAATAGAATAGATTGTACGAATGAATTAGAATGGATCCTACGAATGAATTAGAATGGATCGTGTGAAAGAATTAGAATGGATTGCATGAATGAATTAGAATGGATCGTATGAATGAATTAGAATGGATCGTGCGAATGAATTCGAATGGATCGTACGAATTCATTCATACAATCCATTCTAATTCTTTCACACGATCCATTCTAATTTATTCGTACGTTCCATTCTTATTCATTAGCACGATCCATGCTAATTCATTCGTTCGATCAATTCTAATTCATTAGCACGATCCATTCTAATTCATTCGTACGATGCATTCTAATTCATTCGTACGATCCATTCTAATTCATTCATTGGATCCATTCTAATTCATTCATACGATCTATTCTAATTCTTTCGCACGAATGTACCCATTCTAATTCATTCGCACGAATGTATCCATTCTAATTTATTCGTACGATCCATTCTAATTCATTCGTACGATCCATTCGAATTCATTCGCACGATCCATTCTAATTCATTCATATGATCCATTCTAATTCATTCATACAATCCATTCTAATTCTTTCTCACGATCCATTCTAATTCATTCGTACGATCCATTCTAATTCATTCGTACAATCCATTCTATTTCATTCGTACGATCCATTCTTACTCATTCGTATGATCCACTCTAATTCATTCGTATGATCCATTCTAATTCATTCGTACGATCCATTCTAGTTCATTCGTACGATCCATTCTAATTCATTTGTACGATCCATTCTAATTCATTCGCACGAATGTATCCATTCTAGTTCATTCGTACGATCCATTCTAATTCATTCGTACGATCCATTCTAATTCATTCGTACAATCTATTCAAATTCATTCGTACGAATGGATACATTCGTGTGAATGAATTAGAATGGATCGTACGAATGAGTAAGAATGGATCGTACAAATGAAATAGAATGGATTGCACGAATGAATTACAATGGATCGTACGAATGAATTAGAATGGATCGTGTGAAAGAATTAGAATAGATTGTATGAATGAATTAGAATGGATCGTACGAAGGAATTAGAATGGATCGTACGAATGAATTAGAATGGATCGTACGAATGAATTAGAATGGATCGTACGAATGAATTAGAATGGATCGTACGAATGAATTAGAATAGATCGTGCGAATGAATTAGAATGGATCATACGAATGAGTAAGAATGGATCGTGCTAATGAATTAGAATTGATCGAACGGATGAATTAGCATGGATCGTGCATTCGTACGATCCATTCTAATACATTCGTAAGATCCATTCTAATTCATTCGTATGATCCATTCTAATTCATTCGTACGATCCATTCTAATTCATTCGCAAGAATGTATCCATTCTAGTTCATTCGTACGATCCATTATAATTCATTCGTACGATCCATTCTAATTCATTCATACGATCTATTCTAATTCATTCGTATAATCCATTCTAATTCTTTCACACGATCCATTCTATTTCATTCGTACGATCCATTCTAATTCATTCGCACGAATGTATCCATAATGGATCATTCGAATGAGTAAGAATGGATCGTACGAATAAAATAGAATGGATTGTGCGAATGAATTAGAATGGACCGTACGAATGAATTAGAATGGATACATTCGTGCGAATGAATTAGAATGGATCGGACGAATGAATTAGAATGGATCGTACGAATGAATTAGAATGGATCGTACGAATGAATTAGAATGGATCGTACGAATAAATTAGAATGGATACATTTGTCCGAATGAATTAGAATGGATCATACGAATGAGTAAGAATAGGTCGTACGAATGAAATAGAATAGATTGTACGAATGAATTAGAATGGATCCTACGAATGAATTAGAATAGATCGTGTGAAAGAATTAGAATGGATTGTATGAATGAATTAGAATGAATTCATACGATCCATTCAAAGTCATTCGCACGATCCATTCTAATTCATTCATACGATCCATTCTAATTCATTCATACAATCCATTCTAATTCTTTCACACGATCTATTCTAATTCATTCGTAGGATCCATTCTAATTCATTCGTATAATCTATTCTATTTCATTCGTACGATCCATTCTTACTCATTCGTATGATCCATTCTAATTCATTCGGACGAATGTATCCATTCTAATTTATTCGTACGATCCATTCTAATTCATTGGTACGATCCATTCTAATTCATTCGTACGATCCATTCTAATTCATTCGTCCGATCCATTCTAATTCATTCGCACGAATGTATCCATTCTAATTCATTCGTAAGATCCATTCTAATTCATTCGTGCGATCCATTCTAATTCATTCGTAAGATCCATTCTAATTCATTCATACAATCCATTCTACTTCATTCGTACGATCCATTCTAATTCATTCGCACGATCCATTCTAATACATTCATACGATCCATTCTAATTCATTTGCACGTGTGAATGAATTAGAATGGATCGTACGAATGAATTAGAATGGATACATTCGTGCGAATGAATTAGAATGGATCGTATGAATGAATTAGAATGGATCGTACGAATGAATTAGAATGGATCGTGCGAATGAATTAGAATGGATCGTACGAATAAATTAGAATGGATCGTACGAATGAACTAGAATGAATACATTCGTGCGAATGAATTAGAATGGATCGTACGAATGAATTAGAATGGATCGTACGAATGAATTAGAATGGATCTTACGAATTAATTAGAATGGATTGTACGAATGATTTAAAATGGATCGTACGAATGAATTAGAATGGATACATTCGTGCGAATGAATTAGAATGGATCGGACGAATGAATTAGAATGGATCGTACGAATGAATTAGAATGGATCGTACGAATGAATTAGAATGGATCGTACGAATAAATTAGAATGGATCGTACGAATAGAATGGATCGTATGAATGAATTAGAATGGATCGTGCGAATGAATTAGAATGGATCGTACGAATAAATTAGAATGGATCGTACGAATGAAATAGAATAGATTGTACGAATGAATTAGAATGGATCGTACGAATGAATTAGAATGGATCGTATGAATGAATTAGAATGGATACATTCGTGCGAATGAATTAGAATGGATCGGACGAATGAATTAGAATGGATCGTACGAATGAATTAGAATGGATCGTACGGAATGAATTAGAATGGATTGTATGAATGAATTAGAATGGATACATTCGTGCGAATGAATTAGAATGGATCATACGAATGAGTAAGAATGGATCGTACGAATGAAATAGAATGGATTGTACGAATGAATTAGAATGGATCGTACAAATGAATTAGAATGGATACATTCGTACGAATGAATTAGAATGGATCATACGAATGAGTAAGAATGGATCGTACAAATGAAATAGAATGGATTGTACGAATGAATTAGAATGGATCGTACGAATGAATTAGAATGGATCGTGTGAAAGAATTAGAATGCATTGTATGAATGAATTAGAATGGATCGTATGAATGAATTAGAATGGATCGTGCGAATGAATTCGAATGGATCGCATGATCCATTCGAATAGAATGGATCGTATGAATGAATTATAATGGATCGGGCGAATGAATTAGAATGGATTGTAGGAATGAATTAGAATGATCGAATGAATGAATTAGAATGGATCGTAAGAATGAATTAGAATGGATCGTGCGAATGAATTAGAATGGATCGTACGAATGAATAAGAATGGATCATACGAATGAATTAGAATGGATCATACGAATGAGTAAGAATGGATTGTACGAATGAAATAGAATGGATTGTACGAATGAATTAGAATGGATACATTCGTGCGAATGAATTAGAATGGATCGTACGAATGAATTAGAATGGATCGTACGAATGAATTAGAATGCATCGTATGAAAGAATTAGAATGGATATATTCGTGCGAATGAATTAGAATGGATCGTACGAATGAATTAGACTGGATCATATGAATGAATTTGAATAGATACATTTGTGCGAAAGAATCTAAATGGATTGTATCAATGAATTACAATGGATCGTACGAATGAATTAGAATGGATCGTATGAATGAATTAGAATAGCTCATACGAATGAATTAGAATGAATCGTATGAATGAATTAGAATGGTTACATTCGTGCGAATGAATTAGAATAGATTGTACGAATGAATTAGAATGGATCGTACGAATAAATTAGAATGGATCATGGGAATGAATTAGAATGGATCGTACGAATGAATCAGAATGGATCCACCGAATGAGTTAGAATAGATCATACGAATGAATTAGAATGGATTGTACGAATGAATTAGAATGGATTGTGCGAATGAATTAGAATGGATCGTATGAATGAATAAGAATGGATCGTACGAATGAATTAGAATGGATCGTGCGAATGAATTAGCATGAATCGTACGAATGTATTAGAATGGATCGTACGAATGAATTAGAATGAATCGTACGATCCATTCTAATTCATTCGTACGATCCATTCTAATTCATTCGCACGAATGTATCCATTCTAGTTCATTCGCACGATCCATTCTAGTTCATTCGTACGATCCATTCTAATTCATTCGTACGATCCATTCTAATTAATTTGTATGATCCATTCTAATTCATTCGTACGATCCATTCTAATTCATTCATACAATCCATTCTAATTCATTCGCACGAATGTATCCATTCTAATTAATTCGTACGATCCATTCTAATTCATTCGTATGATCCATTCTTATTCATTTGCACGATCCAGTCTAATGGATTTGCACGATCCATTCTAATTCATTCGCACGAATGTATCCATTCTAATTCATTCGTACAATCCATTCTAATTCATTCCTACGATCCATTCTAATTCATTCGAATGGATCGCATGATCCATTCGAATAGAATGGATCATATGAAGGAATTATAATGGATCGGGCGAATGAATTAGAATGGATTGTACGAATGAATTAGAATGGATCGTACAAATGAATTAGAATGGATCGTACGAAGGAATTAGAATGGATCGTACGAATGAATTAGAATGGATCTTACGAATGAATTAGAATAGATCGTACGAATGAATTAGAATGGATCGTACGAAGGAATTAGAATGGATCGTACGAATGAATTAGAATGGATATATTCGTGCAAATGAATTAAAATGGATCGTATGAATGTATTAGAATGGATCGTATGAGTGAATTAGAATGGATCGTACGAATGAATTAGAATGGATTGTACGAATGAATTAGAATGGATCGTACGAATGAATTAGAATGGATCATACGAATTAATTAGAATGGATCATACGAATGAATTAGAATGGATCGTACGAATGAATTAGAATGGATCGTACGAATATATTAGAATGGATACATTCGTGTCGCATAAATGTAACCAATCTAATTCATTCATTTGATCCATTCTAATTCATTCGTACGATCCATTCTAATTCATTCGTCCGATCCATTCTAATTTATTCGCACGAATGTATCCATTCTAATTCATTCGTACGATCCATTCTAATTCATTCGTATGATCCATTCTAATTCGTTCGTAAGATCCATTCTAATTCATTCGCACGATCCATTCTAATTCATTCGTACGATCCATTCTAATTCATTCGCACGAATGGATCCATTCTAGTTCATTCGTACGATTCATTCTAATTCATTCGTACGATCCATTCGAATTTATTCGCACGATCCATTCTAATTCATTCGTACGATCAATTCTAATTCATTCGCACGAATGTATCCATTCTAATTCATTCGTACGATCCTGAATTAGAATGGATCGTACGAATGAATTAGAATGGCTACCTTTGTGCATATGAATTAGAATGGATCGTACGAATGAATTAGAATGGATCATATTAATGAATTAGAATGGATCGTACGAATGAATTAGAATGGATACATTCGTGCGAATGAATTAGAATGGATCGTGCACGAATGTATCCATTCTAATTCATTCGTACGATCCATTCTAATTCATTAATATGATCCATTCTAATTCATTCGTACGATCCATTCTAATTCGTTCGTACGATCCATTCTAATTCATTCGCACGATCCATTCTAATTCATTCGTACAATCTATTCTATTTCATTCGTACGATCCATTCTTACTCATTCGTATGATCCATTCTAATTCAATCGGACGAATGTTGTGGGTGCAAATTTTGGTAAGAAGGTTGCCAACAGCGGGACCCACCGACCCTGCCTGGTGGGCCCACAAAGACTACCACGGGACCCACCGGCCCTGTCTGGTAGGCCCCCGAAGGCTTTCGAGAGACCCACCGGCCCTGCCTGGAGGATCCCCAGATACAACAGCAGAAAACCGCCATTTGCCCCGGAATTCCTCTCCGGAAAGTCTATAAATAGCAAAGACTTCAAATGTAAAGGGAGGGAAACTCAGACCCGAAATCCGAAATTCCAGAACCAAAACCAGAGCTCTGATAATAGATCAGTGCCATCAGTTGATATCTATTTCAGAAACCAGAACCCAGAAATTTCTAACACTTTGATCTTCTTCTTCTTGTCCTTGAAGAGGTCAAAGAGATTTCAGTGACACTCGGCCTGTCGAGGTCACTTCAAGTGAAGTGTTAGTGAATTCGGGTTGCTCCCTATAGCACGGAGACGTAGGCTTCGGCTGAACTCCGAAATCACATCTCTTGTGTCAAACTCTCTCTCTGATTGCCTCTTTGTTTACATATCGAAAGAGGTAACTTCAACTCCAATCGACAGATCGATCAACGATCTTCAACTCGAACCTTCAATTGACTGGTGAGGCGAGGTCTTCGGGTCGGCACGAAGATTTTTCCCCACAGTTTGGCGCCGTCTGTGGGATCCGAGCAAAAAGTCGAGCTCTCTCCGCTACTACTTGATCAGTTGAGCCAACAACCGATCTTGATAGTCAAACTTCCTCGCCCTCTCGGTTGATCAGACAACTGATCGGACGGCACTCTCGTTGCACCTTTCGCACTCTAAATGGCGAGGACAAAACATCAGGGTCAACCAGAAGGAAGTAACACTCAACAGCAAGCTCGTCCTGAGACTCGATCAATGAGTCAAAGGCTCAATTTCGGACAGCCCCTTGCTGTCCCAGAGATGGGGGTTCGTTCAGGAAGTGGAAGATCCGTCGATCGACCGCTCATCCACCCTGCACGACAATCAATTGGGCAAACAGCCCCCACTCCTGCTGAAGACCCCCCATCGACCTACCAAATCTCTGCAATCGACTTCCAACTTCTTCAATTGGCGAAGCAAAACGCAACTCTCACCGCTGAGAGGGATGCTCTGAAGAAGGCAGCCTCCGAGGCTGGAATCGCTCTCCCGATCCCCTCCACAAGTGAGAGGGTCGATCCTCCCCGACATTCAATCCACTCCGAGCAACGGAGATCGATGGGCAATGCTACTCTCGAAAGGATTTGTCGCGATCCTACTCCCTCTGCTGCTCCCTGGAAGCAGAGTGTCTGGGATCGTCTTGACGACGAGTCCTCCCAATCCTCTTCTGGTCGCAACTGCGACAAGAGGACACCTTCAAAGATCAACATGCCAAGGAAGCACCAAATGAAAGGCGCTCCTTCAAAGAGTAGAGTCTCTCCTTCCATTCCACTTCAACGTGGGCTTGGATCGGACCTCCGACATCGACTTCAACCGGCAAATACTTCAATGCCTGAGCAAGGCCTTGCGATCTTGCCTCTTGACCCACCTCTAGGTCGAGGACATGGTCGTAGGGATGGCTATTCCTCTGCCGGGCCTCTACATCGGAGCCTCTTCGAGACAGCATTTCCAAGGGATGGAGAACTCCTATCCTCCCCAAATTCAACTGCATCCGAGGAGATCCTACTCTCCATATACTTGCCTTCAAGCAAGCCCTAACGCCGCACGAAGAAGAAAACAACGTGCTTTGCCGCACCTTTGCAGGAAGTCTCGATGAGCCGTCACTCGACTGGTACCATAATCTTCGAGCTGGGTCCATCACCCAGTTCGGTGTTTTGGCAAAACTCTTTGTGCAGCATTATCAGCTCAATCTGAAGCCCGAGAAGAAGCTCGACTCTCTCTATCGACTAAGGATGGGCGCTGACGAGACTCTCCGAAGTTTCACTAGGAGGTTTCGTAACGAGCATGCTGCCCTCTCTGGAAGACATCTGGATGATGAAGCCATCATGTTGGCTTTCCAGAATGCTCTCCGCTTCGATCTACATATCTACAACGACTTCATCCGCAACCCCCCTCCTTCTCTGGGTGCTATGTTCGATCGAATCCAGAGAGAGATCGAGGTCGAAGACGATCAAGTCGCTCGGAAAGGGCGAGAAACAAAACGAAGGCCTGCGGAGAGAGAAGCTCCCAAGTATGCTGCCAAGGCTCACAACGCTGAGGCAGCAGCCCCTCCAACCAACAAACGATCAAAGAATGATGGGCGTCGATCTCCAACGAAGACCACTTTCACCGAGTGGAATATGCCGGTCGAACAAATACTCGACCGCATTCAATACGAAGAGTTCATTCAGAGGCCCAATCCTCTTCAGCCAAACTCGAAATTTACAGCTGATAAAACAGTGTATTGCGACTTCCACCGAAGTCACGGCCATTCCACCGATCGATGTTTTCGGCTGAAGTTCCATCTTGAAGACCTATTGCGAGAAGGCCATCTTCAAGAGTTCGTGAAAGGCGGACACGATCAACGCCGAGCCTCTGCAAAGGGGAAAGAAGTGTGTTGGGTACATCAAATCTCTTCCAACCAGCAACCAATCTCTGTGAATGCCAATGTCTTTGGCATTCATGGAACCTTGCACAATCAAGCTTTAACCGGAAAGGAAGTGGATCGACAAGTTCGGCGCATCTTCCATGTTCGTGCTGCGGCAAACAAGGAAGATACTTGGATCGAGAAGCCCATCGAGGGTTTGGCTTGGCCCTCTATCGTCTTCAATGACGTAGATCTTCAAGGAGTTCACACTCCCCATCGAGACCCCCTGGTCTTGAAACTCCTCATCGATGGAAGCACCGTCAACCGGATCCTCATCGACATCGGAAGCTCCATCGACATTATGTTCTCAGACTGCTTCAAACGTCTGGGACATAAATATCAAAGCCTTGATGTCGTTCCAACTGTGATCACTGGTTTCAATGGCGAACAAAGCATCACTGTGGGCGAATCAAGATTCACCATCGACCTTAGCCGAGAGACTCGAGTCTCGGTGAGGTTTGCAATCGTCGAAGGAATGTCTAGCTACAACGCCATTCTTGGGCGACCATTCCTCCACCAGATCAATGCCATCTCCTCTTCTTACCACCAACTTCTCAAGTTTGCAACGGGAGAAGGCATTGTCTGCATTCGAGGCGATCAGCAAGCTGGAAGGTCTTGTGAGGCTGCTGCAGCTAAGACAGATCGAAAGATCAACATTGCTCCTCCAAAGCGGCCACGAGATGAAGCTGGTCCCTCTTCCAAATAGCAATCAACGGAGATTCCGCTGACCGAACCTCCACCAATCGAATGGGAAGCATCACCTTCAATTGAAGAAATCATCCCAATCAATATTTGCAGTGGAGATCTCCCTCGACAAACTTTTATTGGAACCAGCCTTAACGATGCAGAAGCGCAAGACATGGTATCCTTCCTCCAGTCCAATATCCTAGGATTGATGTGTTCTAAGCTTGTAAAACTTCATGTTTTGGTCTAATAAAGATTGATAGTTATTAATATATGAGATGCATATAGGTGCGTAACATAGTTACGTGTTCTTTTGAGAACAGAGAGCCATGGTTATATGGTAGTCCACTGAGTTGAAGACTGAGTGGATTGGTCCCATATAACCTAAATAAGTTCGCAGCTATGATCAGGTTGGTCGCCTCATCATGTTAAGCTGTTGGCGATGACAGTTCATGGGATGTCTTCACCATGGTCATCACCAGGCACAGTGTCTGTGGCTGAACGGAACTAACACGGTGTACAGATTAGTGAGCAGACACTGGTACACTCAGCCGTGTTTCTGCTTAGGGTAAAACGGTCCTAAACCCTGAGGAACCACGACTGATGGACTAACCAGTTGCGTGGTGCTTTGGCGCACCAATGTGTGAGGGTCCATATGCAGTGATCCAAAACCACGGTGTACTGGGTTACCCGGCTGGCGTTGCATTAGCGTGTCACTCCTGCAGGCCATCCACACCCCTGATGGGAGATGCGTTCCTTGGTGTGACTTACACTGTACCAAACCTAGGCCTGGTGGTCATCAGTTTGACTGTTGACCGGGTTCGATTACTCGATGGGGTAATCAGATGGTACGATGTATAGGTCAACCTGGAAGGAACCAAGTCATATGATCATTCGAGTCTGACGGTAGTCTTCACCGCTCGAAGTGAATCATGGCATCAAGTGGAGGGACAGCGGGTTTACCACTACTAAGCGGAGAGCAGGGGTATGATGGAGAACATAGTAAGTCTGGGTGAATTGGAGTGCAGCCTGCGTCGCACTCAGGGTGGCTACGCAGGTTAACTCGAGCTCAGAGGATCGATGGTACACTCGGGTAGTGTGTCGATCGAGCTTGAGTTGGAAGCCATGAACCCCGGTCCCTGATGGTTCCACCTTATCAACATTATGTACGGTTCTTGAACCGTCTCCTCGGAACACCATAAGCATGAGGAAGGAAGAAGTATACGCTCCGTGTGTGCTTGGCACTAGAGCACGGTAGATGCGTAACTACATACGAGTACTAAGGGTTAAGCCCGAGACTAGTGCGGAGTCGTATGTAGTAATCCCTAGCCATAAGTGAACTTCGCTGCATAGGTGCGATGCACCGGGGTATGTTGCGAGTTGACTAGTTGACTTTGCTAGAGGCACCTTCCGGTGGCCTCAGTTAATAGTAAGTAACTAGTAGATATCACTTAAGTAATGGCCGTTAGGTATCGCACGCTAGAAATGGTCAAAATGAGGCATCGGGGCGTTTTGGTAAAAACCTCACTCTGCCGGACCTCACTGTTGGCCGACCCTAGTGGTGGGACACCTCACTAGGGCCGGCCCTATGATGTAGGGATAAGAATCCCTCATCTATAGGGCCGGCCATATAGATAGGGATGGGGCGATAAATCGGTTAATATCGAGCCCTAAAAAGTGGGAAAACGGATAAATACGCGGAGAGATAAAAAGGAGATAATGGAGAGATAATGAGAGGGGGTTAATATCCCCTTGGATCCTTATCCAAAGGGGGTGGCCGGCCCTATAAAAGCACCTATGGGCGCCGGCCCTATGTGCTACAAAAACCGAACCCCCCTCTCTCTCATCTCTCGAGTTCTCTCTCGTTTCATCTCCCGTTTCCCGCTTGCTACTTCGTCTTCCTCGCGTGGAGTTCTGAAGAAGGAGAAGGGTCGTTCTTCGGAGGCACTCAGAGATCCGAGAGCGACGTTCCGTGCATCGTGTGAGATCGGGTGAACAAGAAGGCAACATCTCCATTCGTACCGTCGGCATCTTCGTGAACGATCTTCCGTCTCCATCGACAAAGAAGACAATTCTCCACGGTTAAAAGATCCGTACGAAAGGTATGTGTAATCTAACATGTAGATCTAGCGAGCATTATGATTTGCATCCATGCTAGTTAATCATTACGCTAGATTGCCGTTAGAGGTTTTCGATTCTCGTGCATACACATGCACACATATGTAGTTTAGTTTCCATGAAAAGTTAAATAGTGTAACGTGCACCATGAACGGTCTTTCGATCGCCAAATTGCTTCCGCTGTGAGCCTCTGACCCCGGATTAGATTCCAACAATTGATATCAGAGCCAGGTTAGTGGTGTACGTTTCACGTTTTTCATGAAACGAACATGTGTGCGCATGATGAATGCGTGAGATCATCGGGGTTCATACGCTTAGATCATGCATATGTATAGATTGTGCTTGTTCTATTAATCATTCTTGCAGGGCGCCGCTATAAAAAATCTAGATCTATGCTTTGTGCTTGCTACCGGGGGTCGGACCCCGAGTTAGCAATTGTCTGGATTTGCTTTCTGTGTGTGGATATGTAATTGAGCCATAGATTGGGCGAGCGATGGGGTTTGTCCATCCTCGGTTTCCCATGGCCTTTTTTCTAGGTGTGTTTTCTTTTCTTTCTAGGAAATTGTGTACGACCGAGCACTTGCTCGTAGCGTACTAGACTTTTTCGGTTACAGATCGAGAAGAAAGATGTGCCAAAGAAATCCACCATCGGGAGCGGAAGCGAAACCCTGGAGGATGAAGACGATCCGGCAAAGTGTTCGCGAGCGCGACGAAGGAGCCGGACCGAGGAACCTTGCGAAGAAAGCTAGATGCCTGTGCTGTGCTAATTAGGTTCAGGGGTCGGACCCTGAACTTAATTCAGTTTTTTAATGGTTGCTTTCTTTAATTAGTTCTTTATGCTTCATATCGAACCCCGATGAGATAATGTGATTATCTGTCTTCAGAGGGAAGCCTTTCCCCTCCGGTCCAAGCGACTGTTTGAGGATAGGATCCCGCTAGATGATGCCTATTATTTAGTTGACTTTTGATGTTAGTGGGATCCCATCACATATGGTTATGCCACCATTAGGAGAGCACCCGACTAGTCGGGTGTGCCTATTTGGCCAGCATCGAAATCAAAGATGAGATGGAGATCCATTGAACATCAATTATCAAATCTATAAGTAAGGTGCCATGACTAGTGGGAGTCCTTTCCAGTGAGTCTGACTCTAGGATTAGCTCCAGAGCATTAGCGTGATAACCAATTTTGCAAAGCATCGATACTCTTGGAATATGTAATGTGACCCTTGAATGGAGAAATCCACTTGAGGCAGGGACTATGATATTCCGAGAGTGATTAATGCTAGGCGAAAGGTTTGAACGCTAGTGGGAGTATGGTGTGACCAGGGTCTAGTATTTAGGAGGTCGCTACCTTTGCATTTGCATAAATTCATACTCGCAAAATAACCCTCAGAATTATAAGGGATGCAAGAGAGGACTTTTATAAGATCCTCTGGCCTCCACGGCCAGTCGTTTTGTGTTTGAGTGGGGATGCATAACTTCACACCCCCTAGGGTGGGAGCTGTGTGTTTCCATGCCAAATTACTTAATGACCTCCCTGTGGATATGGCGATTACGGGGCCAGGAGAGAAGGGCTTTTCATCCCACCCTAGTGGGGGCCGCATGAACTCCCGTGTCGTAATTACCTAGGCTCGTGGGTAAGCATCCTAAGTACACGTGAGGTATTCGTTGCGAAGACAACGGTGATCACGTGGTACTGGCCGAAAGATAACCATGGTCCATCACAGCCCTTAGTTGGCAGATTTGGATAGGGTCAAGGAAAAGGCCCGTGTAAGCGGATTGACGCTGTATGATGCCCCCTAGGGCAGGTACAGTCGATTCCGAGATCTTACATACATGGTTAATTAATCCATGGTAATGACTTCGCTTGAGGGTAGCGTTGACATATGGATATAATTAGCTTGTTTTAAAAATCCATAAAATAAGTTTTCATGCATACTCATTATTTAATCTTTATTTTCAGATGACTAAGTTAGACCCCCTGTCCGCTATCCTAAATGACCACAAACTTACCGGTCCCAACTATGAGGACTGGAAGCGCAACCTGTACCTGGTCCTAAGGATTGGTAAACATATGACAGCCCTTAATGACCCTGAGCCAGATTTGCCAGGACCCAATGCCATAGAGGCACAGTTAAAGGCATTCACTGACTGGAAGGAATCTAATGAGATATGTAAATGCTATATAATAGCATCCTTGCAAACAACTCTGCAGAAGCAAGTCGAGGAGATGCCCGACGCTTCTGACATGATGTTGTATTTGAAGGAGATGTTTGAAGGTCACAATCGCGTTACACGATACCTTACCATCAAGAAACTCGTCGGCACTAAGATGTCCAATGGGACGCTGGTTCGGGAACACATGATGAAAATGTTTGGGTTCCAGAACGAACTAGCTACCATGGACATTGTGCTAGAAGGCGAGGTGATGACAGACATCTTCCTCTCGTCACTGTCTGGAGCCTTTGAAGGCTTTGTCACCAACTTTAATTTGAACAAGTTGGCTATGACAAATGCAGAGCTTCTGGGAGCTCTCCAGGCAGCTGAGGATGGCTTCAAGCAGAAGGGCGAAGCACTTCACGTGCAACGCAGATCCTTCAAGAAGCCTGGTAAACCTCAGGGCAAGAAACATAAAAGGAAACCTAAGTCACTGCCTGTGCAGGACTCTGTTGGAGCCTCTGGGTCTGGAGAATCAAAGAAACCAGGCACGAAGTGCTTCCGGTGTGGCCAGAAGGGTCATTGGAAAAAGGACTGCAAGAAGCCTCAGAATGCTGGTGAAGGTAATCTACAACTCTTAGTTGTTGAATCATTTCTTTCAAGTAATAGTACTTTTGCTAGTTGGATTGTGGATTCTGGATCCACTAACCATGCCTGTAACTCTCTTCAGGGGTTTCGGGAAAGCAGAAGATTACTTGATGGAGAGGTGACCCTGAGCATGGGAACTGAGGCCGTGGCTGCTGCTGAAGCTATTGGAGATGTTAATCTTAGTTTTTCAAATAATAAGACTTTGACTCTTAGAGATGTCTTTTATGTACCGTCCTTGCGACGTAACTTAATTTTTGTTTCTTCTTTAGTTAATGAAGGTTATTCAGTTTATTTTGATGCTTCTGGTGTGTCGTTTAAACTGAATGGAACTTTTATAATAAGAGGAATGGTTCAGAATCATCTCTATATTGTAAGTCCTAAATTTGAAAAAGATAACATAATAACTTCAGCATTTAATGTTAATTCATCTAAGCGTAAGAATCCTTCGGAAAATTTAACCCACCTGTGGCACTTACGACTTGGGCATATTGCCTTAGATAGGATCCATAGAATGGTGAAGGCCGGGCTTCTGGAAACAGATCCTACGGAGATCCTTCCCACCTGTGAATCCTGCCTGGAAGGCAAAATGACCAAGAGGTCCTTTAAAGGCAAAGGAGTAAGAGCTACTGAGGTGTTAGAGTTAATCCATTCGGATGTGTATGGACCCATGAACGTCAAGGCGATAGGAGGCCATGAGTATTTCATCACATTCATTGATGATTACTCAAGATATGGTTACATTTACCTGATGCATCGGAAGTCGGAATCCTTTGACATGTTCAAAGAGTTCAGGGCTGAAGTAGAAAAGCAGACAGGTAAATATATAAAAACCCTTCGATCAGATCGAGGAGGTGAATACCTATCTGACGAGTTCCTAGGGTATTTGGTGGAGCATGGGATAAAATCCCAGTTAACTGCTCCAGGTACCCCACAACAGAATGGAGTTTCCGAGAGAAATAATCGAACCTTGTTGGACATGGTTTGTAGCATGATGAGTTACGCCAGTTTACCAATGACCTTTTGGGGATATGCCCTACAAACAGCAGTTTATATTCTGAATCACGTTCCGTCTAAGTCAGTGCCTCAGACCCCTAGAGAACTGTGGTCAAAACGAAAGCCATTGATACAACATTTCAGAATATGGGGATGCCCTGCACATGTGCGAAGGGATAAGAGGGAAAAGATGGAATCTAAAACCAGAGTATGCTTATTTGTAGGGTATTCCAAGGAGACCAAAGGTGGTCTATTTTATGATCCTGAGGAAAAGAAGGTGATCGTTTCTACGAATGCCTATTTCCTAGAACAGGATTATATTGTGGACCACAAACCTACTAGTAAGGTAGTTATGGATGAACTGCTGGGTACTAGTTCAGATAGCGCATCCAAAAGCATAGTGGGAGCTGACATTACAGATAATAATATACCAGATACTGTAGAACCTGTTAATCCTGTAACACCACCACCACCTTGTCGCAGTGGGAGAAACATCAGAGCTCCTGACAGATACTATGGAGAAACCTTATTGGTTGATCCAGAGGGTCAGGAGGATGACCCACTGAGCTATGATGAGGCAGTGGGAGCTTCTGACAGCTCTAACTGGCAAAAGGCTATGGAGGTAGAAATTGAATCAATATCCCATAACGCAGTCTGGACTCTTGTTACACCATCATCCAATATTAAACCTATTGGGTGTAAGTGGGTGTATAAGAAGAAGAGAGGATCCGATGGTACAATAGAGACTTATAAAGCTAGATTAGTTGCCAAGGGTTACACCCAGAGAGAAGGGATCGACTTTGACGGAACCTTCTCGCCGGTAGCTATGATAAAGTCTATTCGGATCCTCCTATCCATTGCAGCCCATTATGACTGGGAGATCTGGCAAATGGATGTCAAGACAGCATTCCTTAATGGAAATTTGGAAGAAGACATTTATATGATTCAGCCACCAGGCTTTGAGTCAGAGGGTCAGGAACATCTAGTTTGCAAGTTGCAGAAGTCCATTTATGGACTAAAGTAAGCATCTAGAAGTTGGAACATCCGTTTTGATCAGGCAATCCAGTCATATGGATTTACTCAAAACGAGGATGAACCATGTGTATACAAGAGGACTGATAAGACCACAGTAGTATATTTGATACTTTACGTAGACGATATTCTGCTCATTGGAAATGATGTAAGAACATTGTCAACGGTAAAGGTCTGGTTGTCAACACAGTTCGATATGAAAGACCTAGGTGAAGCGAGTTATGTTTTGGGGATCAAGGTAACACGTGATCGCCAGAACAGGATTCTCTCGCTGTCACAGGCTGCGTATATAGATAAGGTTATGGCTAGATTTGACATGCAAAACTCCAAGAAGGGTTTTGTGCCATTTAGACATGGCGTAAAACTGTCTAAGGATCAATGTCCTAAGACACCTGAGGAGAGAGCAGAAATGCAGAAGATACGTTATGCTTCGGCATTAGGTAGTCTAATATATGCTATGCATTGTACAAGGCCTGATATCTGTTTCGCAGTAGGAATGATGGGTCGGTTTCAGTCGAATCCGGGTCCAGATCACTGGACAGCTGTGAAGTGTATACTCAAGTACCTTCGTAGAACAAGGGACTATGAGTTGGTTTACACTGGACAAGAACTGACGCCGATTGGATATACAGATTCTGACTTTATGTCAGATTTGGAATCCAGAAAGTCGACATCAGGTTTTGTGTTTATGCTAGGAGGAGGAGCGGTTAGTTGGCAGAGTGTGAAGCAGAAATGCATCGCAGACTCTACCACAGAGGCTGAGTACGTTGCAGCGTGCGAGGCAGCCAAAGAGGCGATATGGCTCAAGAAATTCCTTACGGATTTGGGATGTGTACCAGAGGCCCAGTTACCTATTGTGCTTTACTGCGACAATAGTGGGGCGGTAGCACAAGCTAAGGAGCCAAGACATCACCAAAAGGGGAAGCACATCGAGCGCAAGTTCCACTTGATTCGGCAGTTTCAAAAGCAAGGGCGAGTAGCGGTGACGCAGATTGCATCTATATATAATGTTGCTGATCCTTTCACAAAGGCAATACCTACCAAGGCATTCGAGCGACATGTGGACGCGATGGGAGTCAAAACCGTTTTGCTTCGCTAGACCAAGTGGGAGATTGTTAGGATTGATGTGTTCTAAGCTTGTAAAACTTCATGTTTTGGTCTAATAAAGATTGATAGTTATCTATATAACATGGCACGGCGCTTTCGTGCTGACTAGACAAAATGGCACCAAAAGCTGACTAGACAAAAAAATTGCTGACTAGACAAAACAAAATAAGTTGACTAGACAAAAAAAATAACTACGCATCATCACAACCATCCATACATAAAGGAATATAAGCTGCACTTGATGGCTCCTTCAGAAATTAAATAAATGCTCTATATAGAATATTAATTGTATTTAATTGCATGCATATAAGGTATTAATGGCTGGGTGTAAGGGAGATTATGTAAGGAGATTAATGGGGATAGAGAGAGGATCACAAGGGGTGTTGCGGGATTTAGATGAGGAGAGAGCGAGGGAGTTTCGGTTACATGGCAAGAGAGAGAGAGAGAGAGAGAGAGAGATTTGAAGAGAGGGACGGTAAAATAAGGAAAGAAAATCAATTAGAGAGAAAATAGGAGAGATAGGAGGGGGTGAGTTCAGATGGTTTTGAATAACACGGACGGCTACGATTAGGTTTTGACTAAATGGAAATAAAGGGAAAAAGAGAGATAGGGGATAGTAGGGAGTTGTTATCAGGTTGGGCGGTTGGGATTTAAAAGAGAGAGACTTGGATAAGAGCATGCATGCATGGCTTCGCATGGGTTGATACGGCCATGGATGGCTATGATGTGTGCTGTAATGCTTGGGATGGATTTTTGAGAGCTGTGATTAGGTTTCAAGAGATAGAGAGAAAGGATGGAGTCATGTGCATGAGATGTGGACTTGCATGGGGTTGGATTTTTTGTTCACTAGACAAAATGGCATCAAAAGCTGACTAGATAAAAAAAATTGCTGACTAGACAAAACGAAACAAGTTGACTAGACAAAAAAAATAACTACGCATCATCACAACCATCCATACATAAAGGAATATAAGCTGCACTTGATGGCTCCTTCAGAAATTAAATAAATGCTCTATATAGAATATTAATTGTATTTAATTGCATGCATATAAAGTATTAATGGCTGGGTGTAAGGGAAATTATGTAGGGAGATTAATAGGGATAGAGAGAGGATCACAAGGGGTGTTGCGGGATTTAGATGAGGAGAGAGGAAGGGAGTTTCGGTTACATGGCAAGAAAGAGAGATTTGAAGAGAGGGACAGTAAAATAAGGAAAGAGAATCAATTAGAGAGAAAATATGAGAGATAGGAGGGGGTGAGATCAGATGGTTTTAAATAACACGGACAGCTGCGATCAGGTTTTGACTAAATGGAAATAAAGGAAAAAAGAGAGATAGGGGATAGTGGGGAGTTGTTATCAGGTTGGGCGGTTGGGATTTAAAAGAAAGAGACTTGGATAAGAGCATGCATGCATCGCTTCGCATGGGTTGATGCGGCCATGGATAGCTATGATGTGTGCTGTAATGCTTGGAATGGGTTTTTGAGAGCTATGATTAGGTTTCAAGAGATAGAGAGAAAGGATGGAGTCATGTGCATGAGATGTGGACTTGCATGGGGTTGAATTTTTTGTTCACTACCTAGAGCTCGAATGAGCTGGTAAGGATGGGTCGACGGCTAATAGCGAGTAAGTTCGTACGTGTATGACTTTGAGATTGGGTGAGATGTCTACAGATATGGCAAAAAGGTGGGGAGGAAGAAAAAGAACAGTGGACTTAGCAGTAAGTTCCTCCTCCCCACCTTTTTGCCATACCTGTAGACAGCCCCGGATTAAGTACCAAAAAAATTACATAGGAATGATGAGGTGCATTCGCACATGTGACGTGTGTGTGTGTGTGTGTGAGAGAGAGAGAGAGACGTATGTGTAGGGGTGGCAATGGGTCGTGTTGGGTCGGTTTTACATATGGTACACCGTCGCGGTGCGGTGCGATTTCGGTATTGCGGTGCGATTTCGGTTTTGCCCAAAATCGTATCGAAACCGCACCGTTGCCATCCCTAGACGAAAGCGCTAACTTTGGGCCAATCGGCACGGGCGAGAAAATGGGTGTCCCTATGAATGCCGTTGTCGTCGTCAAAAGTGTTTTGTTGCCAAAGACGTTCAAGTGTGTTGCCACCGAAGACGGCCTGCTGCAGTGCCGACAGGGCGGCTCGCTACAGTGCCGACGGGCACATGCACTATCCTTTTAAAAAAACGGGTAGACCCGCTGAGACCCAGTAAGATCCGTTTAAATATTTTACTTTTTATTTTTTTTTAATTTTATCTTTCGTTGCAGCTTATCATCATGGGTATCCTGATCATAGGCGTCTATTGAACCCATCGCATACTATGATTGGATGTTGGGTAGATCATTGGAGGGCCAATCACATCTGTTTCTTTACCTGCGATTCGGACCAAGTGTGATGCACGGGTCGGGTATGGGTGCAACGGACGGCTGTGATTTAGGGTACAGATAAATGGTGTAGAAGATTTGGATTCGGGATTGGGGGGTGGGAGGGTGGGGCGGTGGTTGCCCGCTTCGTGTTAGTTGGGGGGTGTCTTGCTGCCGAAGACGGCCCGACAAGTGTATTGCCGCCAACTGCGGCCCGCTGTAGTGCCGACGGCCAAGTGTGTTATCGTCGCACCGAAGGCTCCCGCTTCATGCCAATCGGCATGGGCATGCCAAAGACGGTCAAGTGTGTTGTCGTCGCATATGACGATGGGGGATGGGGTGGGGGTGGTGATGCCCGGGGGGTGTTTTGCTGCTGAAGGTGGCCCGCTGCATTGTTGACAGGTGTGTTGCCGCCGAAGGCGGCCCGCTGCAGTGCCGACAGGCACGGGCATGCACTAGTTAATATATGAGATGCATATAGGTGCGTAACATAGTTACGTGTTCTTTTGAGAACAGAGAGCCAAGGTTATATGGTAGTCCACTGAGTTGAAGACTGAGTGGATTGGTCCCATATAACCTAAATAAGTTCGCAGCTATGATCAGGTTGGTCGCCTCATCATGTTAAGCTGTTGGCGATGACAGTTCATAGGATGTCTTCACCATGGTCATCACCAGGCACAGTGTCTGTGGCTGAACGGAACTAACACGGTGTACAGATCAGTGAGCAGACACTGGTACACTAAGCCGTGTTTCTGCTTAGGGTAAAACGGTCCTAAACCCTGAGGAACCACGACTGATGGACTAACCAGTTGCGTGGTGCTTTGGCGCACCAATGTGTGAGGGTCCATATACAGTGATCCAAAATCACGGTGTACTGGGTTACCGGCTGGCGTTGCATTAGCGTGTCACTCCTGCAGGCCATCCACACCCCTGATGGGAGATGCGTTCCTTGGTGTGACTTACACTGTACCAAACCCAGGCCTGGTGGTCATCAGTTTGACTGTTGACCGGGTTCGATTACTCGACGGGGTAATCTGATGGTACGATGTATAGGTCAACCTGGAAGGAACCAAGTCATATGATCATTCGAGTCTGACGGTAGTCTTCACCGCTCGAAGTGAATCATGGCATCAAGTGGAGGGACAGCGGGTTTACCACTACTAAGCGGAGAGCAGGGGTATGATGGAGAACATAGTAAGTCTGGGTGAATTGGAGTGCAGCCTGCGTCGCACTCTGGGTGGCTACGCAGGTTAACTCGAGCTCAGAGGATCGATGGTACACTCGGGTAGTGTGTCGATCGAGCTTGAGTTGGAAGCCATGAACCCCGGTCCTTGATGGTTCCACCTTATCAACATTATGTACGGTTCTTGAACTGTCTCCTCGGAACACCATAAGCATGAGGAAGGAAGAAGTATACGCTCCGTGTGTGCTTGGCACTAGAGCACGGTAGATGCGTAACTACATACGAATACTAAGGGTTAAGCCCGAGACTAGTGCGGAGTCGTATGTAGTAATCCCTAGCCATAAGTGAACTTCGCTGCATAGGTGCGATGCACCGGGGTATGTTGCGAGTTGACTAGTTGACTTTGCTAGAGGCACCTTCCGGTGGCCTCAGTTAATAGTAAGTAACTAGTAGATATCACTTAAGTAATGGCCGTTAGGTATCGCACGCTAGAAATGGTCAAAATGAGGCGTCGGGGCGTTTTGGTAAAAACCTCACTCTGCCGGACCTCACTGTTGGCGGACCCTAGTGGTGGGACACCTCACTAGGGCCGGCCCTATGATGTAGGGATAAGAATCCCTCATCTATAGGGCCGGCCATATAGATAGGGATGGGGCGATAAATCGGTTAATATCGAGCCCTAAAAAGTGGGAAAACGGATAAATACGCGGAGAGATAAAAAGGAGATAATGGAGAGATAATGAGAGGGGGTTAATATCCCCTTGGATCCTTATCCAAAGGGGGTGGCCGGCCCTATAAAAGCACCTATGGGCGCCGGCCCCATGTGCTACAAAAACCGAACCCCCCTCTCTCTCATCTCTCGAGTTCTCTCCTGTTTCATCTCCCGTTTCCCGCTTGCTACTTCGTCTTCCTCGCGTGGAGTTCTGAAGAAGGAGAAGGGTCATTCTTCGGAGGCACTCAGAGATCCGAGAGCGACGTTCCGTGCATCGTGTGAGATCGGGTGAACAAGAAGGCAACATCTCCATTCGTACCGTCGGCATCTTCGCGAACGATCTTCCGTCTCCATCGACAAAGAAGACAATTCTCCGCGGTTAAAAGATCCGTACGAAAGGTATGTGTAATCTAACATGTAGATCTAGCGAGCATTATGATTTGCATCCATGCTAGTTAATCATTACGCTAGATTGCCGTTAGGGGTTTTCGATTCTCGTGCATACACATGCACACATATGTAGTTTAGTTTCCATGAAAAGTTAAATAGTGTAACATGCACCATGAACGGTCTTTCGACCGCCAAATCGCTTCCGCTGCGCGCCTCTGACCCCGGATTAGATTCCAACACGTCTTCGCCTGGTGTTTCAAAGACATGCCTGGTATCAATCCGGATGACGCTTGTCACCGACTTGCGATCAAAGAAGAGGTGAAACCTGTCCAGCAAAAGCCACGCACCATTCGACCAGACCTGCAAGTTGCTGTTCAAGAAGAAATCACCAAACTACTCGCAGCAGGCTTCATCCGTGAAGTAGAGTATCCTACCTGGATCTCTAACATAGTTGCTGTTCCAAAGAAGAATGGGAAAGTCAGAGTCTGCATCGACTTCACCAACCTCAACAAGGCTTGCCCCAAAGACCCATTCCCCATGCCAAGAATCGATAGACTCGTCGATGCCACTGCTGGCCACGAGCTATTATCTTTCATGGATGGGTATTCTGGATATAATCAAATTCCACTTCATCCAGACGATCAAGAGAAGACTTGCTTCGTGACTAGCCGAGGTCTCTACTGCTACAATGTAATGCCGTTCGGCCTCAAAAATGCAGGATCTACCTATCAAAGGCTAGTCACCAAGATGTTCGAAAACCAGATCGGTTGCTACGTCGAAGTCTACGTCGATGATCTTCTCACCAAGAGCTCCGTGCGAAGCAAGCATCTTTCTGATCTGGCGGAAACCTTTCAAGTTCTTCGAAAATATCGTATGAAGCTCAACCCAGCCAAGTGCGCCTTCGGTGTTGAATCTGGCAAATTCTTGGGTCATCTTGTGACCAGGAGGGGTATTGAAGCCAATCCCGATCAAATTCGAGCCGTCATCGATATGCCTTCACCTACAAATCAAAAAGAAGTTCAACGCCTCACTGGAAGGTTAGCAGTACTCAATCGATTCATCTCGAAATCTTCCGACAAGTGCAAACCCCTCTTCGATAAACTACGAAAGGCAGATACATCCGGCTGGAGTCCAATCTGTGAAGAAGCATTCCAAAGCATCAAGAAATATCTGGTGCAAGCTCCTATCTTAACTGCTCCACTTCCAAAAGAAGACTTATGGCTTTATCTCGCCGTCACTGATCAAGCAATCAGCGCGGTCTTAGTTAGTAGAAGAGAAAGCATCGAGCATCCAGTCTATTATATCAGCCACACTCTTCTTCCGGCTGAAACTCGTTACTCAAAAATTGAGGTCATACTGGCTTTACTCACTGCATCGCGTCGTCTACAACCTTACTTCGTCTCCCACCAGATCACTGTCATCTCCGAGCACCCGCTCAAAGATATTATTGACAAAGCTGGAAGGGCTGGTCGAATGACCAAATGGGTGATCGAAATGAGTGCTCTGGGAATTCAATTCGAATCTCGCACTTCTATCAAAGGTCAAGCAGTCGCTGATTTCCTAGCTGACTTCCCAGTTGAAGATCCCATCACTTGGGAAGAAGATGTCGACATGCGCTTAGAAGATGAGGACAATACTCCGATCAACTTTGCAACAAAAATTGATCCAAGTCTCGAAGCTATTGCCGCAACTCCTCCATGGAAGCTTTATACTGATGGAGCTTCAAGTTCGATCGGTTCGGGAACTGGGATAGTCTTAGTATCCCCCGAATTGGATCATCTACAGAAGGCCACTCTCCTAGGGTTCAACGCCACCAACAACGAAGCTGAATACGAAGCACTCCTTTCCGGACTTGAAATGGCGGAATCCCTGGGAGTAGATCGAATCATCGTCTACAGCGACTCCCAGTTGATCATAAGGCAAATCAATGGAGAGTACACAGCTCGCGAAGAAAGAATGCAACTCTACTTGACCTTAGTACGACGTCTTCAACAACGTTTTACTACAACTGAGTTCGTTCAAATTCCAAGAGCAGAGAATCGTGAAGCAGATGCTCTAGCAAATGCTGCCTCCGTCCTTGGAGACTCACTCAGAGGAAGACAAATACAAATTGATTATCAAGAAGTGCCCAAGACCATCCTCAATCAACAGATCCTTACTACTACAAAAGGATCTGGGGTGGAGATCAACTGACATCGAACCTCACTACTACAAGTGAGCTTGAAGACTGGAGACGATTAATTTTTGACTTCTTCAAGCTTGGCAAAGTGCCAGAAGATCCAAATCAAGCCCGAAGACTTCAAAGGAAAATCCCATGCTATATTTTACAAGGTGAAGATTTATATTTCAAATCTCACAACGGGATGTTGCTCAAGTGCCTTGGTCCCAAGCAAGCACTGGCAATCCTAATTGATATCCACTCTGGAACTTGTGGGAATCATTCGGGAGGAAGATCTCTTGAAGCTAAGACAAAGCTACAAGGTTACTACTGGCCTACTATGTCAAAAGATGCTCGACAAGTTGTTCAAAGATGCGAACCATGCCAATGGCATGCTCGAGCTATCCATCTCCCTTCAGATGAACTTCATCAACTATCAAGTCCCTGGCCTTTCCATCAATGGGGGTTAGATTTCTTGGGTCCTTTCCCTCCAACTCCAAGCAAGAAGAAGTATCTACTGCTGGCCACAGATTACTTCACCAAATGGGTCGAAGCTGTGCCCCTCTTCCGAGAGACTGACGATGAAGTGATCAAATTCATTCGGCACAATATCTTCTCAAGGTTTGGTACACCTCAAGTTCTTGTTGCTGACAACGGAGCTCAATTTGACTCCGACAAATTCCGAGAGTTCTGTCTGAACAACGGTATCAAGCTATTCTATTCAACTCCTAGATATCCTCAATGCAATGGTCAAGCTGAAGCCTCAAATAGAGCTATTCTTGGTATACTCAAGAAGAAACTCAATGACAAAAAAGGATTGTGGGAGCAAGTCCTACCTGAAGTTCTATGGGGGTATCGCACCACTCCCAAAAGATCAACAGGGTTCTCACCCTTTCGTCTAACATATGGATCGGAAGCAGTACTCCCAACAGAAAATATATCAAGTACCTTGAAGACCAAGGCAGTTGAAGAAGGAATCAACGAAGAGCTTCGAATCAATGATCTAGACTTCTCAGAAGAACTACGAGATCAAGCCTCCCTTCGTGTGGCCAAGTACCAACAGAAGATCAAAAGAGCCTACGATGAGAAAGTCTACAAGAGACAGTTCCCAGTGGGTAGCCTAGTTCTGAGAGCAGTTTTCTACAACACCAAAGAGCACAGCAGTGGGAAGCTTGCTCCCAACTGGGAAGGTCCATATATTGTTGAATCAGTAGGAGGCAAAGGTTCTTACAGACTGATCTCACCAGAAGGAGATAGATTGCCTCGAGCTTGGAATTCTAGACACCTCAAATTGTTCTATCCATGATGTAAATTCTGTGATGAATAAAGTTTTCTTTCAAGTGTTCAAATGTGCAAGTGTTCAGCTTTTCAATTCAAGTTCTGAAGCAGTTTCAAGTTATCCATATTCAAATTACCAGGTCTTTTAACAAGTTTGGGTGTTAGAGTTGCGACTCAACCCCTTGCTAGCAAATGTTAAAAACTGACCACATTCAAGTTATCAAGTCTTTTAACAAGTCTGGGTGTTAGAGTTGCGACTCAACCCCTTACTAGCAAATGTTAAACTGACCTTCAAATTTCAATATTCAATTTCAATCAATTTCGATATCGTCTAACAGGTTTGGGGTACTTGAGTTGCGACTCAACCCCTCACATTCAAGTGTTACACGAATTCAAGTTACAATTTTCAAGTTACAATAAGTTTGGGTAACTGAGTTACGACTCGACCCCGTACATTCAAGTGTTTGTATCTATTCAACATTCCAATACCATTCAGGACACAGCATTCAAGCACAACATTCAAAGGCATTCAACACAACACATTCAATTTTCAAACACCAAAAAGATTTCTATTATGAAAATTTGCCAAGTACAATGTTGAGCTGCTACATATCAAAAGTTTACAAGTGTCAATAACAAAAAAGAAGATAGAAGTACATCAGGGTTTAGCCACACTTTGCACGCGCGACTTCTCTCCCTCAGATCCAGCACGAGCTTTGCTCGCCACTGAGGCCTTGGAAGATCGGACGCTAGCTGCGTGAGTCCTGAGTGCTTCTGCCGCCTTCTCAGCTGTTTCCTTGTAACTCTTGCACTCAGACAACGCATGCTCCAACGCCTTCTTGGAAGTCTCCTCTTTGGCAGTAAAAGCAGCATGTTGAGAAGCAAGTTGTTCTTTCAGCTCATTGATCTCGTTGGCGCGACCACAGGACACGTCCTCAACCTTGACGATCCGGTTCTTCAAGGATTCGAGTTCGTGACTCTGCACCTCGCCACGGTCCTGCAACCCCTTGATCTCCAGCTTCCCCTTGCGAAGATCCTCAATCTTGGCCTTGAGAGAGGTTTTCTTTGAAGTCAGGAGATCCCTCAGCCTATCTCTCTCCTTGCTCACAGCCTCCAGTTCGGATGTCAAACGAGACACCTCAGAGGCGGCCTCTCGTTCTCCTGCCTTCCTGGAGAGCTTGCTTGCAATTCTCAAACAGGCTCCAGTCTGCAAATGGACAGAGAGTTAGAATTATCTCAAAGACACAATTCGAATAATTGATCGAGTATATGTACATACCACTATATCTAGGCGATCGAAGGCTTCTTCAAAAGTAACTTCCGGAAGATTGCAGAGCTTTCGAATTACGCCAGTAGGGTGGTTGATGTCAACATCACCCAAGCTCTTCATCTTTGGAGTCGAGCCAGCAGGCGTACCTGCAATCGACACAAGAGTTCAAAGTGTTAGAATATTTTCGAACTTCGAATGACAAGGTAGTCAAGACAAGTTAATACAGGTACCTGAAGCCTCGACTTGAGGAGCCTTTCCCTTCCCACGGTCGGAGCTCTTACCCATGGGGGTCGATTTCTCCCTGATGGGGGTTGGCTCTGGCAGAGGTTGGGGGGTAGCATCACCCACCCGGCTTCCTCTCTCCAAGTGAACGAGAGAGGGAACATCTCGAGGAGGCGATGCTCCCCCTTCGTCTTCTTGACCGCTCGAGTTATCGAGTCCTGCCACCATGGCAGCTACCTCTTCGTCCAGAGATCGTGAGGGGGGTGGGGGTTGTTCAACCTCCACACCCCCACTTGTAGTTGCCCCTTCGAGACGGGGAACCTCGGGAGGTATCTGATCGAGGGGTGTGGGGTTGCTTCCAACCCCACCACTCCCCGATAGCTTAATCTTGAAGCACAGCGGGTTCTTCTTCAATTCCCCGAAATCGTAGGTAGGTATCACTTTAGGGCCATCGCCCGTGGCATCCATGACTACCTCCATCTTGCGAGCCTTTGCCTCATCTATGAGGATCGGCTGCGAATCCTCGTTAGCACCACCAGTGGGGGTGGGAGGAATTTCTTCCTCGCCACCCCCATGTCCTTGACCACCATCAGTGGGGGTGGGAGGAATCTCTTCCTCACCACCCCTATCTTCATCATCATCATCATCTTCTCCATCTTCCCCATCGCTGCCTATACCTTCATCTTCCTCATCTCCGCCCTCCTCCTCCCTCTCTACCTCCTCTTCTTCATCCTCATCCTTCTTTTTCTCCTCATCCTCCTCCTGTTTGATGGGGATTTTTCTCTTCTTCTTCGCCGGGCCCTTTGGAATTACTAGCTTCTCCTCTGAAGGAAGTGCGCGCCTGGCTCCATAAGCCTTCTTCTCGAATCGAAGCCTTCTAACAATTTTTCCAGACTGAGGATCCTCCTCGTAATCAGAGTAGATGACCTCATTATCTTCATAGCGAAGCTTCGATCGATGGAGAAGGTTGGCCTTGCCATGTCGGACTGGGCAATTCGAAAATTGCTTCCAAGATCGAGTTCCGCATGTCAGCTCCAGAAAGAGATTATCAAGGGCCCCTACTCGCTCCGGAGGCCACGAGAGAGCTCCTCCTGTGCAGTACATATCGGTCTCTTGATGCACCTTGAATCGAGGAACCTCCGGAACAGACATTGGAGTCCAAGCGCCAGATATCGACAACGGCCAATCAGTATAAAGCTTGTCAGAGCCGATGGTGTCGAAAATCGGGCGGAGGGCACTGACACCTGTCAAATAGAAGAACGGGCTGTCCTTCCTCCAAGCCCATCGGTAATGGTAGAAGAAGTACCCCAGCTCGATTCGAGCTTCTTCACCTTCAGGGAGGCTGGAGTAGCATTCCCTAAGTTCCTTCTGGAAGTCCGACTCTACACGACAGAATGCATAAATGATCCTCCAGGAATTCCCAGTGACCTGCCCGGGACAGAGACCGGAGGTGTTCAGCAACCTCGCGGCGAAAGACGGCAGCGGAAGGCGCAGTCCACAGTTGAGCTGGCCGATCGTGACGATGGTTCCCATCACTTGCTCTTTGCTCGCCCAAGAGACAAAGACTGTCCGCCTGTCAACGCCGAAAGCAGATAGAACTCCAGGAAGTGCTGGTCGAGACTTTCCCTCTGTGAAAAATGACAGCAACTCCTGCAGCTTCTCCCTCTTCACATCTGTAAGTTTACCACCGGTGTTGTACCCAAACACAGGCTCCGCTTCCAAAGGTAGCTGCGGGAGGAGGACAAACTTTGCCTTGGGGATCTGCTCTGGCCTTGACGGTGCAGAAGCGAATCCCACTCCTTGATGCCTCTTGCCCAGTTGGCCAAGCTCGATCAATTCGGCCCTGCCTTTGCCACGGCCCTTCGAGACAGATTTTTCCTCAGCAATTTCCTTCCCCTTTCTCTTGGATGGAACAGCACTCTTCTTCGAGCTGCCCGAGGATGCCATATGACCGATCGAAAGGAGACGAAGAACAAGAGATGGGAAGCAAAGAGTTCTGGACTTCGAAAAATTTTGGAAGCGTGAGGCGAAAATGACAGCAAGAAAAACTTATATACCCAGGGTGAAACCGGTGCAAAAATCGAGAAGACACGTGTCTTCACCATATCAAATCACGTGTTTTTTCAGGAACACGTGGCATCCATCCGTAGCAAGCGCAAAATCAGGCGAACCGTCGGACCAGACGAAGCGTCAGACCTACCGGTCCACGTGAACCAAACGGTCCAAGCAAGCCACTGGTCTGAGTAAACCGGACCGCCGGTTCAAAATCACATTCAAGCAAACCGGAGATTCAAGCAGAAAAAATCTAACTCCATCGATATTCAAGACTGCCAAAGATCAAAGGAGAAGAGCAAGCTATGCAACTTCCTCAGAAGTACAGGTTCAAGACTTTAAACTTGACCGGCTGATTTTAGCCGTTCGGTCAAAACTTGACCGTTCGGTCAAAATCAACCGATCGGTCGATTTTCTACTAGATCTGGCAAAAAACTGAGGTTATTTTGCCGATCACCCAAACCTTGACCGGCTGATTTTAGCCGTTCGGTCAAACTTGACCGTTCGGTCAAAATCAACCGATCGGTCGATTTTCTACTAGATCTGGCGAAAAACTGAGGTTTTTTGCCGATCACCCAAACCTTGACCGGCTGATTTTAGCCGCTCGGTCAAACTTGACCGTTCGGTCAAAATCAACCGATCGGTCGATTTTCTACTAGATCTGGCGAAAAACTGAGGTTTTTTGCCGATCACCCAAACCTTGACCGGCTGATTTCAGCCGTTCGGTCAAACTTGAGCGTTCGGTCAAAATCAACCGATCGGTCGATTTTCTACTAGATCTGGCGAAAAACTGAGGTTTTTTGCCGATCACACAAACCTCGACCGGCTGATTTTAGCCTTTCGGACAAATTTGACCGTTCGGTCAAAACCAACCGATCGGTCAATTTTCCACTGGATCGGTCAAAAAACCATGTTTTTTGACCGATCACCCAAACCTCGACCGGCTGATTTTAGCCGTTCGGTCAAATTTGACCGTTCGGTCAAAACCAACCGATCGGTCAATTTTCCACTGGATCGGTCAAAAAACCATGTTTTTTGACCGATCACCCAAACCTTGACCGGCTGATTTTAGCCGTTTGGTCAAAATTGACCGATCGGTCAAATTTGACCGATCGGTCAAATTTCCACTAGATCGGTCAAAAAACCATGTTTTTTGACCGATCACCCAATCCTTGACCGGTTGAAATTGACCGTTCGGTCAAACTTAACCGATCGGTCAAAATTTGACCGAACGGTCAAAATTGACCGATCGGTCAAAATTGACCGATCGGTCAAAATTGACCGAACGGTCAAAATTGACCGATCGGTCAAATTTGACCGATCGGTCAAAATTGATCGATCAGTCTATTTTAAAACGCTAACACTCAACCAAGCTCCTCTTCATGTGTGACAGGGGGTCGTTAGCTTTGCACCACGAGCCCAAGCCAGCCAAGGAGGCCTCTTAGCTAACTTGGAGGGGGTAACTGTGGAACGGTCAAAATTGACCGATCGATCAAAATTGACCGAACGGTCAAAATTGACCGATCGGTCAAATTTGACCGATCGGTCAAAATTGACCGATCAGTCTATTTTAAAACGCTAACACTCAACCAAGCTCCTCTTCATGTGTGACAGGGGGTCGTTAGCTTTGCACCACGAGTCTAAGCCAGCCAAGGAGGCCTCTTAGCTAACTTGGAGGGGGTAACTGTGGGTGCAAATTTTGGTAAGAAGGTTGCCAACAGCGGGACCCACCGGCCTTGCCTGGTGGGCCCACGAAGACTACCACGGGACCCACCGGCCCAGCCTGGTGGGCCCACGAAGACTACAGCGGGACCCACCGGCCCTGCCTGGTGGGCCCCCGGAGACCGTAGCGGGACCCACCGGCCCTGCCTGGTAGGCCCCCGAAGGCTTTCGAAGGACCCACCGGCCCTGCCTGGACGATCCCCAGATACAACAGCAGAAAACCGCCATTTGCCTCGGAATTCCTCTCCGGAAAGTCTATAAATAGCAAAGACTTCAAATGTAAAGGGAGGGAAACTCAGACCCGAAATCCGAAATTCCAGAACCAAAACCAGAGCTCTGATAATAGATCAGTGCCATCAGTTGATATCTATTTCAGAAACCAGAACCCAGAAATTTCTAACTCTTTGATCTTCTTCTTCTTGTCCTTGAAGAGGTCAAAGAGATTTCAGTGACACTCGGCCTGTCGAGGTCACTTCAAGTGAAGTGTTAGTGAATTCGGGTTGCTCCCTATAGCACGGAGACGTAGGCTTCGGCTGAACTCCGAAATCACATCTCTTGTGTCAAACTCTCTCTCTGATTGCCTCTTTGTTTACATATCGAAAGAGGTAACTTCAACTCCAATCGACAGATCGATCAACGATCTTCAACTCGAACCTTCAATTGACTGGTGAGGCGAGGTCTTCGGGTCGGCACGAAGATTTTTCCCCACAAATGTATCGATTCTAATTTATTCGTACGATCTATTCTAATTCATTCGTACGATCCATTCTAATTCATTCGTCCGATCCATTCTAATTCATTCGCACGAATGTATCCATTCTAATTCATTCGTACGGTCCATTCTAATTCATTCGCACAATCCATTCTATTTCATTCGTACGATCCATTCTTACTCATTCGTATGATCCATTATGGATACATTCGTGCGAATGAATTAGAATGGATCATACGAATGAGTAAGAATGGATCGTACGAATGAAATAGAATGGATTGTGCGAATGAATTAGAATGGATCGTACGAATGAATTAGAATGGATCGTGTGAAAGAATTAGAATGGATTGTATGAATGAATTAGAATAGATCGTATGAATGAATTAGAATGGATCGTACGAATGAATTAGAATGGATCGTACGAATGAACTAGAATGGATACATTCGTGCGAATGAATTAGAATGGATCGTACGAATGAATTAGAATGGATCGTACGAATGAATTAGAATGGATCTTACGAATGAATTAGAATGGATCGTACGAATGCACGATCCATGCTAATTCATTCGTTCGATCAATTCTAATTCATTAGCACGATCCATTCTAATTCATTCGTACGATCCATTCTAATTCATTCGCACGATCCATTCTAATTCATTCGTACGATCCATTCTAATTCTTTCACACGATCCATTCTAATTCATTCGTACGATCGATTCTAATTCATTCGTACGATCTATTCTAATTCACTCGTACGATCCATTCTAATTTCATTCGTACGATCCATTCTAATTCATTCGCTTGAATGTATCCATTCTAATCCATTTGTACGATCCATTCTAATCCATTCGTACGATCCATTCTAATTCATTTGCATGAATGTAACCATTCTAATTCATTAATTTGATCCATTCTAATTCATTCGTACGATCCATTCTAATTCATTCGTCCGATCCATTCTAATTCATTCGCACGAATGTATCCATTCTAATTCATTCGTACGATTCATTCTAATATCATTCGTACGATCCATTCTAATTAATTCGTAAGATCCATTCTAATTCATTCGTACGATCCATTCTAATTCATTTGTACGATCCATTCTAATTCATTAATATGATCCATTCTAATTCATTCGTACGATCCATTCTAATTCATTCATTTGATCCATTCTAATTCATTCGTACGATCCATTCTAATTCATTCGTACAATCCATTCTATTTCATTCGTACGATCCATTCTTACTCATTCGTACGATCCATTCTAATTCATTCGTAAGATCCATTCTAATTCATTCGTACGATCCATTCTAATTCATTTGTACGATCCATTCTAATTCATTTGTACGAATATATCCATTCTAGTTCATTCGTACGATCCATTCTAATTCATTCGCACGATCCATTCCAATTCATTCGCACGATCCATTCTAATTCATTCGTATAATCCATTCTAACTCATTCGGTGGATCCATTCTAATTCATTCGTACGATCCATTCTAATTCATTCCCACGATCCATTCTAATTTATTCGTACGATCCATTCTAATTCATTCGTACGATCTATTTTAATTCATTCGCACGAATGTAACCATTCTAATTCATTCATACGATTCATTCTAATTCATTCGTATGAGCTATTCTAATTCATTCGTACAATCCATTCTAATTCATTCATACAATCCATTTAGATTCATTCGCACTAATGTATCCATTCAAATTCATTCGTACGATCCAGTCTAATTCATTCGTACGATCCATTCTAATTCCTTCGTACGATCCATTCTAATTCATTCGTACGATCTATTCTAATTCATTCGTACGATCTATTTTAATTCATTCGTACGATCCATTCTAATTCCTTCGTACGATCCATTCTAATTCATTCGTACGATCCATTCTAATTCATTCGTACAATCTATTATAATTCATTCGTACGAATGGATACATTCATGTGAATGAATTAGAATGGATCATGCGAATGAGTAAGAATGGATCGTACGAATGAAATAGAATGGATTGCACGAATGAATTAGAATGGATCGTACGAATGAATTAGAATGGATCGTACGATCCATTCTAATCCATTCGTACGATCAATTCTAATTTATTTATACGATCCATTCTAATCCATTCGTACGATCCATTCTAATTCATTCGCACAAATGTATCCATTCTAATTCATTCGTACGATCCATTCTAATTCATTCGCACGATCCATTTTAATTCATTCGTACGATCCATTCTAATTCATTCGTACGATCCATTCTAATTCATTCGTACGATCCATTCTAATTCATTCGTAGGATCCATTCTAATTCATTCGTACGAGCCATTCTAATTCATTCATACAATCCATTCTTATTCATTCGCACGAATGTATCCATTCTAATTAATTCGTACGATCCATTCTAATTCATTCGTACGATCTATTCTTATTCATTCGCACGATCCAGTCTAATTGATTCGCACGATCCATTCTAATTCATTCGCACGAATGTATCCATTCTAATTCATTCGTACGATCCATTCTAATTCATTAATATGATCCATTCTAATTCATTCGTACGATCCATTCTAATTCATATACACAAAGGTATCCATTCTAATTCATTCGCACGAAAGAATTAGAATTGATTGTATGAAAGAATTAGAATGGATCGTGCGAATGAATTAGAATGGATCGTACGAAGGAATTAGAATGGATCGTACGAAGGAATTAGAATGGATCGTACGAATGAGTAAGAATGGATCGTACGAATGAATTAGAATGGATCATACGAATGAATTAGAATGGGTCGTACGAATTAATTAGAATGGATCGTACGAATGAATTAGAATGGATCGTACGAATGAATTAGAATGGATACATTCGTGCGAATGAATTAGAATGGATCGTACGAATGTATTAGAATGGATCGTACGAATGAATTAGAATGGATACATTTGTGCGAATGAATTAGAATGGATCGTACGAATGAATTAGAATGGATTGTGCGAATGAATTAGAATTGATCGTACGAATGAATTAGAATGGATCGTACGAATGAACTAGAATGGATACATTCGTGCGAATTAATTAGAATGGATCGTACGAATGAATTAGAATGGATCGTACGAATGAATTAGAATGGATCTTACGAATGAATTAGAATGGATCGTACGAATGAATTAGAATGGATCGTACGAATGAATTAGAATGGATACATTCGTGTGAATGAATTAGAATGGATCGGACGAATGAATTAGAATGGATCATACGAATGAATTAGAATGGATCGTACGAATGAATTAGAATGGATCGTACGAATAAATTAGAATGGATACATTCGTCCGAATGAATTAGAATAGATCATACGAATGAGTAAGAATGGATCGTACGAATGAAATAGAATAGATTGTACGAATGAATTAGAATGGATCCTACGAATGAATTAGAATGGATCGTGTGAAAGAATTAGAATGGATTGTAGGAATGAATTAGAATGGATCGTGCGAATGAATTAGAATGGATCGTACGAATGAATTAGAATGGATACATTTGTGCGAATGAATTAGAATGGATCGTCCGAATGAATTATAATGGATCGTATGAATGAATTAGAATGGATCGTACGAATGAATTAGAATGGATCGTGCGAATGAATTAGAACGGATCGTACGAATGAATTAGAATGGTTACATTCGTGCGAATGAATTAGAATAGATCGTACGAATGAATTAGAATGGATCGTATGAATAAATTAGAATGGATCGTGGGAATGAATTAGAATGGATCGTACGAATGAATTAGAATGGATCGTGTGAAAGAATTAGAATGGATCGTACGAATGAATTAGAATGGATCGTGCGAATGAATTAGAATGGATCGTACGAATGAATTAGAATGGATATATTTGTGCGAATGAATTAGAATGGATCGTACGAATGAATTAGAATGGATCGTGCTAATGAATTAGAATTGATCGAACGAATGAATTAGCTTGGATCGTGCTAATGAATTAGAATGGATCGTATGAATGAATTAGAATGGATCGTGCGAATGAATAAGAATGGATCGTACGAATGAATTAAAATGGATACATTTGTGCGAATGAATTAGAATGGATCGTACGAATGAATTAGAATGGATCGTATGAATGAATTAGAATGGATCGTGCGAATGAATTCGAATGGATCGTACGAATTCATTCTAATTCATTCATACAATCCATTCTAATTCTTTCACACGATCCATTCTAATTCATTCGTACGTTCCATTCTAATTCATTAGCACGATCCATGCTAATTCATTCGTTCGATCAATTCTAGTTCATTAGCACGATCCATTCTAATTCATTCGTACGATCCATTCTAATTCATTCGCACGATCCATTCTAATTCATTCGTAGGATCCATTATAATTCATTCATACGATCTATTCTAATTCTTTCGCACGAATGTATCCATTCTAATTCATTCGCACGAATGTATCCATTCTAATTCATTCGTACGATCCATTCTAATTCATTCATACGATCCATTCTAATTCATTCATACGATCTATTCTAATTCATTCATACAATCCATTCTAATTCTTTCACACGATCCATTCTAATTCATTCGTACGATCCATTCTAATTCCTTCGTACGATCCATTCTAATTCATTCGTACGATCTATTCTAATTCATTCGTACGATCCATTCTAATTCATTCGTACGATCCATTCTAATTCCTTCGTACGATCCATTCTAATCTATTCATACGATCCATTCTAATTCATTCATACAATCTATTCTAATTCATTCGTACGAATGGATACATTCGTGTGAATGAATTAGAATGGATCGTACGAATGAGTAAGAATGGATCGTACGAATGAATTAGAATGGATCGTACGAATGAATTAGAATGGATCGTGTGAAAGAATTAGAATGGATTGTATGAATGAATTAGAATGGATCGTACGAATGAATTAGAATGGATCGTACTAGGATCCATTCTAATTCATTCGTACAATCTATTCTATTTCATTCGTACGATCCATTCTTACTCATTCGTATGATCCATTCTAATTTATTCGGACGAATGTATCCATTCTAATTCATTCGTACGACCCATTCTAATTCATTCGTACGATCCATTCTTACTCATTCGTATGATCCATTCTAATTCATTCGTACGATCCATTCTAATTCATTCGTACGATCGATTCTAATTCATTCGCACTATCCATTCTAATTCATTCGTACGATCCATTCTAATTCATTCGTATGATCCATTCTAATTTATTCGTTCAAACATATCCATTCTAATTCATTCGTACGATCCATTCTAATTCATTCGCACGATCCATTCTAATTCATTCGCACGAATGTATCCATTCTAATTCATTTGCACGATCGATTCTAATTCATTCCTATGATTTATTCTAATTCATTCGTACGATCCATTCTAATTCATTCTAATTCATTCGTACGATCCATTCTACGATCCATTCTAATTCATTCATATATTCCATTCTAATTCATTAGCATGATCCATGCTAATGAATTAGAATGGATCGTACGATCCAATCTAATTCATTCATACGATCCATTCTTACTCATTTGTATGATCCATTCTAATTCAATCATACGATCCATTCTAATTCATTCGTACGATCCATTCTAATTCCTTCGTATGATCCATTCTAATTCATTCGTACGATCCATTCTAATTCATTCGTACGATCCATTCTAATTCCTTCGTACGATCCATTCTAATTCATTCGTACGATCCATTCTAATTCATTCGCGCAATCTATTCTAATTCATTCGTACGATCGATTCTAATTCATTCGTACGATCCATTCTAATTCATTCATACAATCCATTCTAATTTATTCGCACGAATGTATCCATTCTAATTCATTCGTACGATCAATTCGAATTCATTCGCACAATCTATTCTAATTCATTCATACGATCCATTCTAATTCATTCGCACGAATGTATCCATTCTAATTCATTCATACGATCCATTCTACTTCATTCGTACTATCCGTTCTAATTCACTCATACGATCCATTCTAATTCATTCATACGATCCATTCTAATTCATTTGCACGAATATATCCATTCTAATTCATTCGTACGATCCATTCTAATTCCTTCGTATGATCCATTCTAATTCCTTCGTACGATCCATTCTAATTCCTTCGTACGATCCATTCTATTTCATTCGTATGATCCATTCCAATTCCTTCGTATCTATTCTAATTCACTCATACGATCCATTCTAATTCATTCGTATGATCCATTCTAATTCATTCATACAATCCATTCTAATTCATTCGCACGAATGTATCCATTCTAATTCATTCGTACGATCAGTTCTAATTCATTCACAAAGTCTATTCTAATTCATTCATACGATCCATTCTAATTCATTCACACGAATGTATCCATTGTAATTCATTCATACGATCCATTCTAATTCATTCGTACGATCCATTCTAATTCACTCATACGATCCATTCTAATACATTCATACGATCCTTTCTAATTCATTTGCACGAATATATACATTCTAATTCATTCGTACGATCCATTCTAATTCCTTCGTACGATCCATTCTAATTCATTCGTACGATCTATTCTAATTCATTCATACGATCCATTCTAATTCATTCGTACGATCCATTCTAATTCCTTCGTACGATCCATTCTAATTCATTCGTACGATCCATTCTAATTCATTCATACGATCCATTCTAATTCTTTCACACGATCCATTCTAATTCATTCGTACGATCCATTCTAATTCATTCGTGCAATCCATTCTATTTCATTCGTACGATCCATTCTTACTCATTCGTACGATCCATTCTAATTCATTCACACGAATGTATCCATTCGTACGAATGCATTAGAATAGATTGTACGAATGAATTAGAATGGATCGTACGAATGAATTAGAATGGATCGTACGAAGGAATTAGAATGGATCGTACGAATGAATTAGAATGGATCGTACGAATGAATTAGAATAGTTCGTACGAATGAATTAGAATGGATCGTACGAAGGAATTAGAATGGATCGTACGAATGAATTAGAATGGATATATTCGTGCAAATGAATTAGAATGGATCGTATGAATGTATTAGAATGGATCGTATGAGTGAATTAGAATGGATCGTACGAATGAATTAGAATGGATTGTATGAATGAATTAGAATGGATCGTACGAATGAATTAGAATGGATCATACGAATTAATTAGGATGGATCATACGAATGAATTAGAATGGATCGTACGAATGAATTAGAATGGTTCGTACGAATGAATTAGAATGGATACATTCGTGCGAATGAATTAGAATGGATTGTGCGAATGAATAAGAACAGATCGTGCGAATGAATTAGAATGGCTCATGCGAATGAATTAGAATGGATCGTGCGAATGAATTAGAATGGATCGTACGAATGAATTAGAATGGATACATTTGTGCGAATGAATTAGAATGGATCGTACGAATGAATTAGAATGGATCGTATGAATGAATTAGAATGGATCGTACGAATGAACTAGAATGGATCGTGCGAATGAATTAGAATGGATCGTACGAATGAATTAGAATGGATCGTGTGAAAGAATTAGAATGGATCGTACGAATGAATTAGAATGGATCGTACGAATAAATTAGAATGGATACATTCGTCCGAATGAATTAGAATGGATCATACGAATGAGTAAGAATGGATCGTACGAATGAAATAGAATAGATTATACGAATGAATTAGAATGGATTCGTACGAATGAATTAGAATGGATACATTCGTGCGAATGAATTAGATTGGATCACCAATGAGTAAGAATGGATCGTACGAATGAAATAGAATGGATTGTGCGAATGAATTAGAATGGATCGTACGAATGAATTAGAATGGATCGTACCAATGAGTAAGAATGGATCGTGTTGGGGTAGCTGAAATCTGCTTTGGAGTTCGCCCCCCCTCTCCGCGCTCACCAAATCACCTTGACAGGGAGCGAGATCCACATTGGGCTGTAGGGGCCTTGGACTAAAAGCTCGCTAAGGAGCTCGCCCAAGCTCGCGCAGGAGTTCGCTGGAAATGGCAGCGGGAGTTAGACCGTCATGCATACAAAGATACCGGTACCACAAACGCCCCTAGCTTATGCAGGAGCTCGCCCAAGCTCGCGCAGGAGCTCGCCCAAGCTCGCGCAGGAGCTCGCCCAGGGAGCGAGCTCCGCGTTGGGCCGAAAGGGCCTAGGCAAAGAGCTCGCTCAGGAGCTCGCCCAAGTTCGCTCAGGAGCTCGATCAAGCTCGCTCAGGAGCTCGCCCAAGTTCGCTCAGGAGCTCGATCAAGTTCGCTCAGGAGCTCGATCAAGCTCGCTCAGGAGCTCGCCCAAGCTCGCTCAGGAGCTCACCAGTTTATCGAAAAGGTCGCTCCCACGAGGTCCGACTCTTGATAGATGTGGAAGAGAGGGCGGAGCAATGGAGGGCGAGCTCGCCTTGGCTCCCCACCGGAGGTCGTCCACAGTGCACGAAGACCTCCCAGACTTGAATATTCCAGAATAGCCAGCTGGCAGCAACAAGAAAGATGCTCTCCCCCACAAACCGCCTGGCAGGCTCGATGACAAAGAATGTCAGGGCGTGAGTACCAAGGACTGTCAGAGACCCACGCGAGCCGGATCGTGGGGGTCTAGAAGGCTCTGGAAGAATCTCCACGTGTCGGGCCAACATAGGCCGCCGATTGCTATAAATGCTCACCCCCAGGCTCCATAGTACAGGTGGGAAACCCTATTCCCTTCCCCTTTCGTCTACCACAGCTCGCCGTTGTGCACCTGAGACTGACTTGAGCGTCGGAGGGTCTGCGCTCCTACGGGAGCCAACCGTTCTAACGCTTTTTCTTTGTCTTGCAGGCAGCCCGCACGGACCAGCGAAAACATCCCCCGAACATTTGGCGCCGTCTGTGGGATTTTTCCACTGGTTCCGGCGAGAATGCCCACGACCACACGGTCGAACACCGGAGGCTCTCGTAACCCAAAGATAGCTCCGGCGACAAGGGGACGCCGGTAACCGAGGACCCGAGCGAGGTCTGCGCGCAGCGAACCCCCTGTTGAGACCCCCCAGCCCCACATCCCGCTCAGTGACCAGCTCCTGTTGGAGATGCTGGCTACCTAGTGGGCCATGATGGAGGAACTGACGCGATTGCCTCAGGCTCCGGCGGCCAGCCGACGGTCTGGGCCGGCGAAGACGGTGTCTCCGGTGCGACCACCGGCATCAACATCGCATCCGCCCACGACCATTCCGGCGCGGCAGGTTTCCCGCCCGGAACCCCCGGTCGAGAGAGCGGCCGTGCGCGGGGTGCCAGAAACCCCGCTTATGAGGCTGCAGAAGCTAGTAACCCAACGGTCTAGCAACCAGGCGACCTCGCGGGTGACCATCCCTCGCCGCCGTAGTCGGAGCGCCGACTCTAACGAGTCGGAGGCGAGGTCTCTAGAGCGGGATCGTGACCCGTGTCATCGGCGACGTGGGAAAGAGCCCGCGGTGGCTATACCTTCCGAAGCTTGAGAGGCAACGGCCTCCCACAGACCAACCGCCACGATGAAGGAATCCACGGGCGAACAGCGAGGAGGTCGCCGAGCGGTAGCCCTCGAGGGTCGCCACGGGGCGGATCCGAACCTCCCTCGAGGGAGCGTGCACGGCCGCCTAGGACCTGCGCAGCAGCCTCTGGGAGTTTTTCCCGGGCACTGGCAGCGACCTAACGCGACGGTAGACCTGCTGGAGGACCTCGCCGCCCACGGGGGTAGCTCGCCCTTCACAAGCGAGGTGCACCAAGGAGAGTTCCCTCACCATTGGACCCCGCCTAAGTTTGTATTGTTCAATGGATCGCAAGATCCAGTCGACCACCTATTGGCTTACCGGAAGCTGTTATTCTTCCGGGACCAAGATCATGTTTTGTGCCGGGCTTTCCCTAGCAGCTTGACGGGCTCGGCATTAAATTGGTTCCACAAGTTGCCGTCGGGCACCATTCCAGACTTCCCAACTCTCTCCAGGTTGTTTTTGGAGCAGTACCGGTGCAACAGACAGCCCCCTAAGAGGATCGAGTCCCTCTTCACTTTGTCCATGAGAGCCCGCGAAACTCTTCGAAGCTTCGCGACGCGCTTCCGAAGCGCCTACCTCGCTCTGGAGGACGCTGTCGGCCAAGATCGCACGACGGTGAGCGCGTTCCGGAATGCTCTCCCCGAGGGAAGCAAGCTTCATGACGCCCTGGTAATCAAGGATCCCCGCACGATCATCGAGCTATTCGCCCTTGTCCAGCAGCACATTAAGCTCGAAGATGCGGTGTTAGACCGGAAGGGAAAGGCAGTCGAGCAGCGACCTCCTCCGGCTCTGCGACCTCTCGTCGTTAAGGCCGTGAAGAGGCGGGAGGTGCCACAGGTGGCACCTTTGCCCGGACCGCCCGCAGCTCCTGCCGTACAGCCCGCGGAAGCCCCTCAGGTGGTCGCTGGAAGGCCGGCGAACTGGCGCCTGCCTCCGGGACCCGGGGAGCGGGATTTCACCGTATTGACCCACTCGCCAGGACAAATCTTTCACCAGATTCGGAACGAACCTTTCTTTCAGTATCCACCCCCTTGCAGGTCGGGGAGCCCGGCTCAACCGACAATTCGCAGCGGTGCGCCTTTCATCGCAGCCCTGGGCATCACACCAACAGATGCCGGGCTCTGAAGAACCACCTCGAGGACTTGGTCGCCCAAGGCCATTTGGATCAGTTTATTTCGCCTCCAAGGAGGTTCGAGGTGATACCGGCACGGGCTCCTCGGGAGGGAGATCGCCCGAGGCCCACTAAGCCCGCCCTGCCTCCACCGCCTCCGGGAGGGCCGGCGGTCTGTCACACAATCAGTGGGCGCCTGAGCGGCCCAAGATCCAACAACGAGGTTCGGAGGCAAGTTAGAGAGATGGAGCGAGCTCAGAAGGTATTCTCCGTTTCTTTAACTCTTGTACTGCTCCAAACACCAAGGGTAGAAGCCCGAGACTTTATTTGGTTCTCGGAGGAGGACATGGCCGGGGTCGTTACCCCCTTATGATGGCGAACATCGAAGTAAGGCGGGTCCTGATTGACCCAGGAAGTGCCGTAGATATTCTGTTCTTATCGGCCTTCCAGCGAATGGGGTTAAGGCAAGTTGACTTGTCTCCCTCAGCGGGCACGCTCACCGGTTTCATGGGCGAGGTCGCTAAGGTGGCAGGGGAGATAACCCTCACCGTAACGGTGGGCCCGGAGGTGCGTCAAGTCCGCTTCGCGGTGGTAGATGGACAGTCCGCTTTCAATGCCATCCTAGGGCGACCTTAGCTGAGGCAGATGAAAGCAGTGTCCTCGCCTAATCACCAGGCCCTCAAGTTTCCCACAAACGGAGGGGTCGTGGTAATTCGAGGAGATCAGGTCGCCGCTACCAGGTGAGAGCAGGACGTCTTTCACCTCGCGGACGTTGAGGTCGCCGAGGCCAAAAGGCCCGTGCCCTCCTAGCAATTAACGCCCACCTCGAGCGGGCTCCCTCAAAGCCCGAGAGAGGTCTCCTTGCTTAAATCCCCTACTTCACCCTCGGGTGGGAGCGGTGCGGATATGGAGCTCGAGGAGAAAGGTCGCCCACCAGGATCCCGGGGAGGAAGTTTTCCCATTGCCGAGCCACTACAAGAAGTCAACATCGGTAGCGAGGACGGACCGAGGATTGTTAGTCTCGGGACCTCGCTAACCAGGGGCGAGGTCCTGGCCCTAACCGATATACTCAGGGAATACCGTGACGTATTCGCCTGGAGCTTCGCGGACATGCTAGGGATTGACCCGGAGGTCGCCTGTCATCGTCTGCACACCATGAAAGAATTCCTGCCGGTCAAGCAAAAAGCTCGGCACATACCGGCTGCGAAGTCCATCGCAGTGGCGGCGGAGATAGACAAGCTAGAGCGGGCTGGCTTTATACGCGAGGCGCACTTCCCTGAGTGGATCTCCAATATTGTGGCGGTCCCCAAGAAGAGCGGGGCGGTGAGAGTGTGCATTGACTTCTCCGACCTCAATAAGGTATGCCCGAAGGATGGTTTTCCACTTCCATGAATAGGCGCACTGGTCGACGCAGCTGTCGGGTTCCAGGCCCTGTCCTTCATGGATGGATATTCAGGGTATAACCAGATACCTCTACACGTCGACGATCAAGAGAAGACCGCTTTCTATTCTAGGGTGGGCTACCAGAAGCTATTCTGCTATCGCATGATGCCTTTTGGACTTAAGAACGCTGGAGCGACCTACCAAAGGTTAGTCACTCAGATGTTTAAGGGTCAGATCGGCAGGAATGTCGAAGTTTATGTGGACGACCTCCTGGTGAAAAGTCGAGAACGAGAGGGGCATGTCGCCGACCTCCGTAAAACCTTTGAGGTGTTGAGGAAATACCAAATGAAGCTAAACCCGGCGAAGTGCGCATTCGGGGTGACTTCTGGAAAATTCCTAGGGTACCTGGTCACCCACAGGGGGATCGAGGCTGACCCTGGGCAAATCCAAGCACTTGTCGAAATGCCCGCACCAAGAACCCGGCAGGAAGTCCAGAGGTTGAGCGGGCGAATCGCCACGCTCAATCGATTCATCTCCAAATCCTCAGACAACTGCCGACCTCTTTTCGAGCTACTACGAAAAGGAGCGAGCATTTGTTAGGATGAAAACTACGAGCGCGCCTTTCAAAAGATCAAGGATTACCTGGCAAGCCCGCCAATCCTAGCAGCACCAAAAGATGGCGTCGAGCTTGGCGTATATCTCACGATCACAGAGAATGCGGTAAGCGGGGTCCTTGTTGTGGAAGAAGCAAAGGTGGAGCGGCCTGTTTACTTTGTAAGCCACACAATGCTTCCCGCCGAGCTCCGGTATCGACCAATCGAGAAGGTCGCATTGGCCTTGGTTCTTACCGCGAGAAAGCTTCACCCCTACTTCTCGGCGCATCCTGTCAAGGTCATCACGGAGCACCCTCTGAAGAGCGTGCTTTCCAGACCCTCGGTAGCCGGTAGGCTGTATCGATGGTCCGCCGAGCTCGCCGCCTATGGTTTGGAGTATGTCCCTTGAGTTACTGTCAAAGGGCAGGCTCTCGCCGATTTCTTGGCGGACTTCCCCATAGAAGAACCGGTCCAGTACCAGGAGGATGAGCCAACTGAGGCACACCCTGGGAAGGCGAGGTTCTTGGACAACCTAGGCGAGCTTCCTCTAACTAAGCATTCAGCGATGGCGGGCTGGGAATTATTCGTCGATGATCCTCCAACGCTTTGGGGGCCGGGATCGGGGTTGCACTGATCGCTCAATCGGTAATCCTTGAGAAATCAGCCCGGCTGGATTTCGCGGCAACCAACAATAAGGCCGAGTATGAGGCACTGCTCGCCGGGCTAGAGCTCACTCAAGAAGTAGGCGCCAAACGGTTAAAGGTTTTCAGCGATTCCCAGTTGATCATTTGTCAAATCAACGGAGAGTACGCCTCCCGGGATGCGCGAATGGCGGGCTATGTAGATCTGGTAAAGGGCAAGACCACGGAGTTCGAAAAAATCTCCTTCGAGCAAATTCTGCGGGCCGATAATAGGCGAGCTGATGCTTTGGCAAACGCCGCCTCTTTGCTGGGAACATCAGAGGCTCTCCAGATTCTCATCGAGGTCCAAAATCAGTCTCGACTCCAACTGATAGAGCCCGATGTTAACCAAGTCTCTACCGACGTATCATCCGGCGGGTGGACCGCCCCCATCTTGTGTTTTCTCCAGAAGGGCAAGCTTCCAGAGGGTAGAGAGGAATCCCGGCGAGTGGAGAAATGCGCTGGTCGCTATCTCATTCGCTGGGATCGCCTTTTTCGAAGATTTTTTGGCGGGCCAAATCTTCGTTGCATCGAGAGCCCGGAGACTGAAGAAGTTCTGAATCGCATTCACTGTGGCGAGCTGGGAAACCACGCTGGTGGGCGGTCTCTAGCTGCAAAAGTACAGAGGCAAGGGTACTGGTGGCCCACTCTGGAGCAAGATGCCGCCCAGAGGTGCATCTAATGCCAGAGGCACACCACAACGAATCATATGCCCGCAGAGGAACTACATCCTCTGGCGAGCCCCTGGCCTTTCCAGCAATGGGGGCTGGACATTGTGGGACCTTTCCCTGTGTCGGCCCGGCAAAAGAAATTCATCTTAGTGGCTACGGATTACTTCACTAAATGGGTGGAAGCGGTCCCGCTAGCTAAGATAGGCGAAAAGCAAGTGAAGGACTTCCTTTGGAAGAATATCTTCTGCCGCTTCGGGCTGCCCCGAGTACTCATCACCGACAATGGTCGCCAGTTCGACAATCGCTTGGTCAGAAGCTTTTGTGTTGAATATGGGGTCGACCTAAGGTTTTCATCCCCAAGGTACCCTCAAAGCAACGGGTAGGCTGAAGCTACGAATCGAGTAATCCTAGACAACCTCAAGAAAAGGCTGGAAGGGAAAAAAGGATTGTGTGAGCAGGAGCTCGATGGAGTCTTGTGGGCCTATCGCACAACTCCACGTCGCTCAACTAACGAGTCCCCTTTCAGTCTCACTTTTGGTTGCGAAGCCGTGCTACCCATAGAAGCCGAGCTGCCCACTGAAAGAAGGCTTGCGTCGGAGGAGGTCGACAATGACAAGCTGCTCGCCGACTCCCTCGATCAGCTCGAAGAAAGACAAGAGCATGCTAATCTACACCTCGCCGGATATAGACAAGAAATGAAGCGCGCATATGATAAAAGAGTCCGTCGCCGGGCATTCAAGGCCGGCGATCTGGTGATGAGAAAGGTGTTCGCAAACACGCAAGAGCCTAATGCAGGAAAGCTCGCGGCGAACTAGGAAGGCCCCTACATAGTACACGAAGCAGGAAGCTCGGGGGCTTACCAGTTGATGACCACTGAAGGCGACCTGTTAGAGCGACCTTGGAATGCTTTACACCTTCGCAAGTTTTATGCATAAGACTAAGGAATTTTGTAAATCATCTTCTGAAGTTATGAATGAACGACGAAGGTTTCAACAAGGGATTTAACTCGAGAGCTCGGCGCAGCATAGAGCCCGTATGATCTATAAAGTGCAGTCCGCCGCTGAGCGGACTTAAAACAAGACCGGGATCCTCAGAGGCAGCCAGTGGGCGACCTTGAGCTTCCCGGGGTAGTCCGTCGTTGTGCGGACTTAAAGCAAGACCGGGATCCTCAGAGGCAGCCAGTAGGCGACCCTGAGCTTCCCGGGGCAGTCCGCCGTTGTGCGGACTTAAAGCAAGACCGGGATCCTTAGAGGCAGCCAGTGGGCGACCTTGAGCTTCCCGGGGCAGTCCGCCGTTGTGCGGACTTAAAGCAAGACCGGGATCCTCAGAGGCAGCCCGTGGGCGACCTTGAGATTCCCGGGGCAGTCCGCCGTTGTGCGGACTTAAAGCAAGACCGGGATCCTCAGAGGCAGCCAGTGGGCGACCTTGAGATTCCCGGGGAAGTCCGTTGCCTAGTGGACTCTAAACCTAACCAGGATCCTTCGCGTTCACCTGCCATGAACGGAAGCATCCTGGCGTTGGCATACCCCTCGAAGGGCGAGCCCGCCAAACAGGATCATCGAGGGAAATTAACCGGGCAGGGGGCAGCTAGCACCTATTAGTTTCCTTTTAAAATAAAAATGGTTTAAGTCTCTGAGTGTAGGGAAGTTTTTAGTATTTTGGTTTGTTTATCGTTTTTCCGGGCTCAGAAACTATTGAGGTTTAGCGAGCATGCCGAGCTTTTCGTTTGCATGTGTTTTAAAATAAAATGGTTGAATCGAATTAGTTGCCTTGCCCGGGGTATCGCTCTCGAGATCGCTGCGAAACTCCTAAAGCGGACTCATGAGCAACACAGAGAGAGAAAGAAACGCATAGACGAGCTCAAAATTCATTGATTGACAAAAAATTATAAGAACAGTTACAAGGTTGCAAGCTCAAGGCTTGCTAGGCTCCGCCCCACTATCGTCCCCTCGGCGCCGCTTCTTCGACCTCTCGGTCTTGTACCTTTCTACAGCAGCCAGGGCGCCCTTCTTGAGGAGATCGTCCAGCTGGGCTTGGAGGCGACCTTGTTGAGCCCGAAGGCCTTCGGCGTGCGTCTCCTTCAGGGCGGTGATCTCTATCTACAGAGCAGCGACCTCGCCTTGAAGTTGAGCCGCCTCCTTCCTAGCGGCCTCTCTGGCAGTGACGGCCTCGTCCCGCTCCGCCGCGGCCTTTTTGAGGTCGTCGGAGGTCTTGAGCTGGGACGTCTCCAGCTCGGCCATGCCCGACACTAGGGTCGCGACCCTCAGGCGGAGCTCCTCCGTCTCTTTCAGGGCCCCGGCCTGCGAAGCCCGCTGGAGCTCATGGATGTGCTCGTCCACCTTGCGCTCAGACCCCCGAAGGGAACCGTCGAACAAGGTGGCCAGCGCCTTCCCGGCCTCAGCGACCTCCGTGGCCAGTGCCTGGCTCTGTTTCTCCGCCTGCATAAGGAAGCTGAAAAAGTTAGAAAGTTTAACATTTTTGGCGTAAGGCCAGAGAGAGCAAGAGGTACCTCGGCCAGGCATTCGCTTAAGGAAGCGAAGGGGGCTCGGGCGAAGACGTTGCGGCCCAGCAACTGCCGCACGTAATAAGGCGCCCTCCCCTCCTCCGCAGAGGAGCCCGCGCTGGGACCCCCCGAAGCTTCTATAGGAGGTGGCACGCCGGGGGAAGGAGTGGGGGCCGGTACCTCCCCCGGGCTCGCTCCGGGTGCTGCCGGGCTCGGAGGGTCCGCCCTAGCAACTTTGGCCTCCGGCTCCGAGCTAGAGGACTCGGAGTCAGAGCCAATGTCTACGAAGCTAGGGGACCTGTAGACCAGGTCCCCCAAGCCCTGCTGGGAGCCCGCTCCCTCCTGGCCCTCTGCTAAAGGAGAGGCCTGAGGGCCGAGAACCGGAGCTGCCGCCAGTGAGGAGGTCGCAGCGGTGGCGTTGGGCTCGCCCTGCTGGACCCCTGCCACGGCGGCGGGAGGTGGAAGCTCCTGCCCGCTCGATCCCGCCCCTGGTGCGGGAACAGGTGGAGCCGGGGGCTTCTCCACTTGGGCGGAAGTGGAAGGCCCCGCCTGGGAAGGTTGAGGAGCGGGCTCTTCCACCTCGGAGCCTGATGCCTCCTCCTAGGAGTCCGTCCAGCTTGGCTCTGAGTCCAAGCCCGCCTCCTCCAGCGCTTTTCGTCGCTGCTCCGTCTGGACGTTCGAAGCCGCGGGCCTCGCGAGCTTTACCTTCTTCTTCCCGCGGGCCTCCATCTCCGGCGTCAGTACTGCTACACGGAGAGGAACGGTCAGATCGCCGGGGAAGTGGCCCATTAATATCTTGGCCATCCCGGATTCGACTTCCGCCATGGTTAGCGGGAGGTCGATGTTCGGGTCGTCGGGCTCGACCATTTGAATCTTGTGGCGAACTATTGGAGGTGGGGCAGGTGGCTGACCTGGGCCGGCGTCCGGGTGAGGAGGTGGTGCAGGAGCGGAGGCTTCGCCCTAGCGGAGCATCTCCATGGTGTCGGGGTCGTTGAGGCGGATGGGCGAAGCCCGCCTCCGGACCGTCTTCTTGCGAGGATTACCTCCCGAACTCCCCGCCCCCTTGCTGGCCCCTTTGGAGGGAGGAGGGACATTCTGCATAGGCGGAATAGCGCCGATCTCCTCCTCCTTCTTCTTCCGGACGGTCTTCTGCTTCAGCAGAATAGCGCCGGTCTTCCCGTCCTTCAGTTGGAAGACGAAGTCTGGAGCAGTGATCTTCTTCGGAGTCCGCCCTCCGAGGTAGTGGAGGAACGCCTCGTCCAGAGATCGCTCCCGGTCGGGAGCGATGCACTTCTTCTTCCCCACCCGGAAGAGGGCCATCTCCCGGAAGACCGCCGTTGGGGGAACTCCGGGATGAGCCGGGACTCCGCTGTGCCGCCCGCGCCAGTTGCCGACCGCCACGAAAGGGTGGTCCTTCCAGTGGCGGTCCTTGTTCTCGATGGCGGAGAAGGGGAGCACCTCGCCAGGTCGCCCGGCAAGGTAGAAGTAGCAACAGCCCATGGTGCTGAAGACCGGTCCAGGCTTGAGGAGCCACTTTTTGAGCAAGTAGCTCAGTGGGATCCTCGCCTTCAGGGCGGTCTCCAACTGGGACAGCCCGTAGAATATCCCCCAGGAGTTTCCTGAGAGCTGGGCGGGGCAAAGGCCCGTCAACTCCAGGAGCTCCCCCGCGAGATGACTCAGGGGGAACCGCAGCCCAGACCACAGCAGCCCGACAGAAGCTACTGTGCCCTGGGGCGGCCTCCCCGAGAGTGGCATCTCGGTGACGATGATCTCCCAAGGGAGATCGATCGCCGCCCGGATACTTTCCCCGACGGGCACCCCCATGGGGTTCTGCAGCCAGACCACCGCTCTCTCAGCAGCGGGCTCAGAAGCTTGGGCGGCGGCAGCGGCGGCAGCAGCGGCAGCAACAGCAGCAGCAACGTCGGAAGCGGAGGCCATTAGAGCAGAAGGGCTAAGGCGAGCTAGAAGCAAAAGCGATCAAGGCGGGCTGAAAGCAAAGAAGGAAGGGAGAGCTGTTTTCATGCGACGGTAAATATCGCCCCCCATCCCCTATTTATAGACGGGTGAGAGGCAGGTGAATCAAGCCGCAGTTAATGCTATAGCGCGCTCGGCGAGGCGACGTGATGGCAATCGAAGCGACAGCTCGCTTCTCCCCAATCGTCAAGCGCCACGTGGGCCACGCGTGGAAAAGGCTGCGCCGGCGCCGACGCTGTCCTTTACTGACAGAAAAAGGAGCGAATAAGAAGAAGACACGTGTCTCGCGCCGATCGGGGTCTCATGATGAGATTCATTGTATCAGTATCGATCCTCGCGCCGTATTTAAGCTGAGGCGACCGTCGGAGATTCGGAGCAATACCCAAGTCACAAGATCACCCATGGCTGGCGCCCAAGCTCGCCCAAAGCAGACCCTGGCCGCGTGTGACAAGCTCGCACCGGAAGGAGATCGCTCGTGGCTGATGCTCGCTGCCCGCCCAGCGTTTGTGAAATACTGGGAGTCAAAACTCTCGACGCAGATCGCCCACGGCTGGTGCCCAAGCTCGCCCGAAGCAGACCCTGGCCGCGTGTGACAAGCTCGCACCGGAAGGAGATCGCTCATGGTTGATACTCGCGGCCCGCCCAGCATTTGTGAAATACTGACAGTCAAAGCTCTCGGCGCAGACCGCCCAAGGCTGGTGCCCACAGCTCGCCCGAGGCAGACCCTGATCGCGTGTGGCAAGCTCGCACCGGAAGGAGATTGCTCGTGGCTGATGCTCTTGGCCCGCCCAGCGTTTGTGAAATACTGGGAGTCAAAGCTCTCGGCGCAGACAGCCCAAGGCTGGTGCCCACAGCTCGCCCGAGGCAGACCCTGACCGCGTGTGGCAAGCTCGCACCGGAAGGAGATCGCTCGTGGCTGATGCTCCCGGCCCGCCCAGCGTTTTTGAAATACTGGGAGTCAAAACTCTCGACGCAAATCGCCCACGGCTGGTGCCCAAGCTCGCCCGAAGCAGACCCTGGCCGCGTGTGACAAGCTCGCACCGGAAGGAGATCGCTCGTGGCTGATGCTCCCGGCCCGCCCAGTGTTTGTGAAATACTGGCAGTCAAAGCTCTCGGCGCAGACCGCCCACGGCAGGTGCCCAAGCTCGCCTGAAGCAGACCCTGACCGCGTGTGACAAGCTCACACCGGAAGGAGATCGCTCGTGGCTGACGCTCCCGGCCCGCCCAGCGTTTGTGAAATACTGGCAGTCAAAGCTCTCGGCGCAGACCACCCACGGCTGGTGCCCAAGCTCGCTCGAAGCAGACCCTGACCGCGTGTGACAAGCTAACACCGGAAGGAGATCGCTCGTGGCTGACGCTCCCGGCCCGCCCAGCGTTTGTGAAATACTGGGAGTCAAAACTCTTGACGCAGATCGCCCACGGCTGGCGCCCAAGCTCGCACCGGAAGGAGATCGCTTGTGGCTGATGCTCCGGCCCGCCCAGCAGTTGCGAAATACTGACAATCAAAGTTCTCGGTGCAGACCGCCCACGGTTGGTGCCCGTAGCCTACCGGGTGGAGGTCGCAAATGACTAGAACTCCCCATTCGACCGTCGTGTGCAATAAGACTCCTGAGCAAGCGCCAAAGTCTCCTTGGTCGCTCCCTCAGGAGGGGGTAATGTTGGGGGTAGCTGAAATCAGCTTTGGAGTTCGCCCCCCCTCTCCGCGCTCACCAAATCACCTTGACAGGGAGCGAGATCCACATTGGGCTGTAGGGGCCTTGGACTAAAAGCTCGCTCAGGAGCTCGCCCAAGCTCGCGCAGGAGTTCGCTGGAAATGGCAGCGGGAGTTAGACCGTCATGCATACAAAGATGCCGGTACCACAAACGCCCCTAGCTTACGCAGGAGCTCGCCCAAGCTCGCGCAGGAGTCGCCCAAGCTCGTGCAGGAGCTCGCCCAGGGAGCGAGCTCCGCGTTGGGCCGAAGGGGCCTAGGCAAAGAGCTCGCTCAGGAGCTCGCCCAAGTTCGCTCAGGAGCTCGATCAAGCTCGCTCAGGAGCTCGCCCAAGTTCACTCAGGAGCTCGATCAAGTTCGCTCAGGAGCTCGATCAAGCTCGCTCAGGAGCTCGCCAGTTTATCGAAGAGGTTGCTCCCGCGAGGTCCGACTCTTGATAGATGTTGAAGAGAGGGCGGAGCAATGGAGGGCGAGCTCGCCTTGGCTCCCCACCGGAGGTCGCCCACAGTGCACGAAGACCTCCAAGACTTGAATATTCCAGAATAGCCAGCTGGCAGCAACAAGAAAGATGCTCTCCCCCACAAACCGCCTGGCAGGCTCGACGACAAAGAATGTCAGGGCGTGAGTACCAAGGACTGTCAGAGACCCACGCAAGCCGGATCGTAGGGGTCTAGAAGGCTCTGGAAGAATCTCCACGTGTCGGGCCAAGGTAGGCCGCCGATTGCTATAAATGCTCACCCCCAGGCTCCATAGTACAGGTGGGAAACCCTATTCCCTTCCCCTTTCGTCTACCACAGCTCGCCATTGTGCACCTGAGACTGACTTGAGTGTCGGAGGGTCTGCGCTCCTACGGGAGGCAGCCGTTCTAACGCTTTTTCTTTGTCTTGCAGGCAGCCCACACGGACCAACGAAAACATCCCCCGAACAGATCGTACGAATGAAATAGAATGGATTGTGCGAATGAATTAGAATGGATCGTACGAATGAATTAGAATGGATCGTGTGAAAGAATTAGAATGGATTGTATGAATGAATTAGAATAGATCGTATGAATGAATTAGAATGGATCGTACGAATGAATTAGAATGGATCGTACGAATGAATTAGAATGGATCGTACGAATTAATTAGAATGGATACATTCGTGCGAATGAATTAGAATGGATACATTCGTGCGAAAGAATTAGAATAGATCGTATGAATGAATTAGAATGGATCCTACGAATGAATTAGAATGGATCGTGCGAATGAATTAGAATGGATCGTACAAATGAATTAGAATGGATCGTGCTAATGAATTAGAATTGATCGAACGAATGAATTAGCATGGATCGTGCTAATGAATTAGAATATAACGTACGAATGAATTAGAATGGATCGTGTGAAAGAATTAGAATGGATTGTATGAATGAATTAGAATGAATTCGTACGATCCATTCGAATTCATTCGCACGATCCATTCTAATTTATTCATACGATCCATTCTAATTCATTCATACAATCCATTCTAATTCTTTCACACGATCCATTCTAATTCATTCGTAGGATCCATTCTAATTCATTCGTACATTCTATTCTATTTCATTCGTACGATCCATTCTTACTCATTCGTATGATCCATTCTAATTCATTCGGACGAATGTATCCATTCTAATTTATCCGTACGATCCATTCTAATTCATTCGTACGATCCATTCTAATTCATTCGTACGATCCATTCTTACTCATTCGTATGATCCATTCTAATTCATTCGTACGATCCATTCTAATTCACTCGTACGATCGATTCTAATTCATTCGCACTATCCATTCTAATTCATTCATACGATCCATTCTAATTCATTCGTATGATCCATTCTAATTTATTTGTTCAAATATATCCATTCTAATTCATTCGTACTATCCATTCTAATTCATTCGCACGATCCATTCTAATTCATTCGCACGAATGTATCCATTCTAATTCATTTGCACGATCCATTCAAATTCATTCCTATGATCTATTCTAATTCATTCGTACGATCCATTCTAATTCATTCTAATTCATTCGTACGATCCATTCTACGATCCATTCTAATTCATTAGCACGATCCATGCTAATGAATTAGAATGGATCGTACGATCCAATCTAATTCATTCATACTATCCATTCTTACTCATTCGTATGATCCATTCTAATTCAATCGTACGATCCATTCTAATTCATTCGTACGATCCATTCTAATTCCTTCGTACGAACCATTCTAATTCATTCGTACGATCCATTCTAATTCATTCGTATGATCCATTCTAATTCATTCGTACGATCCATTCTAATTCATTCGCGCAATCTATTCTAATTCATTCGTATGATCCATTCTAATTCATTCGTACGATCCATTCTAATTCATTCATACAATCCATTCTAATTTATTCGCACGAATGTATCCATTCTAATTCATTCGTACGATCCATTCTAATTCATTCGCACAATCTATTCTAATTCATTCATACGATCCATTCTAATTCAATCGCACGAATGTATCCATTCTAATTCATTCATACGATCCATTCTACTTCATTCGTACTATCCGTTCTAATTCACTCATACGATCCATTCTAATTCATTCATACGATCCATTCTAATTCATTTGCACGAATATATCCATTCTAATTCATTCGTACGATCCATTCTAATTCCTTCGTACGATCCATTCTAATTCCTTCGTACGATCCATTCTAATTCATTTGTATGATCCATTCTAATTCCTTCGTACGATCCATTTTAATTCCTTCGTATCCATTCTAATTCACTCATACGATCCATTCTAATTCATTCGTACGATCCATTCTAATTCATTCATACAATCCATTCTAATTCATTCGCACGAATGTATCCATTCTAATTCATTCGTACGATCAGTTCTAATTCATTCACAAAATCTATTCTAATTCATTCATACGATCCATTCTAATTCATTCACATGAATGTATCCATTCTAATTCGTTCATACGATCCATTCTAATTCATTCGTACGATCCATTCTAATTCACTCATACGATCCATTCTAATACATTCATACGATCCATTCTAATTTATTTGCACGAATATATCCATTCTAATTCATTCGTACGATCCATTCTAATTCCTTCGTACGATCCATTCTAATTCATTCGTACGATCTATTCTAATTCATTCGTACGATCCATTCTAATTCATTCGTACGATCCATTCTAATTCCTTCGTACGATCCATTCTAATTCATTCGTACGATCCATTCTAATTCTTTCACACGATCCATTCTAATTCATTCGTACGATCCATTCTAATTCATTCGTGCAATCCATTCTATTTCATTTGTACGATCCATTCTTACTCATTCGTACGATCCATTCTAATTCATTCACACGAATGTATCCATTCGTACGAATGAATTAGAATAGATTGTACGAATGAATTAGAATAGATCGTACGAATGAATTAGAATGGATCGTACGAATGAATTAGAATGGATCGTACGAATGAATTAGAATAGATCGTACGAATGAATTAGAATGGATCGTAATAAGGAATTAGAATGGATCGTACGAATGAATTAGAATGGATATATTCGTGCAAATGAATTAGAATGGATCGTATGAATGTATTAGAATGGATCGTATGAGTGAATAAGAATGGATCGTACAAAATGAATTAGAATGGATTGTATGAATAAATTAGAATGGATCGTACGAATGAATTAGAATGGATCATACGAATTAATTAGAATAGATCATACGAATGAATTAGAATGGATCGTACGAATGAATTAGAATGGATCGTACGAATGAATTAGAATGGATACATTCGTGCGAATGAATTAGAATGGATTGTGCGAATGAATAAGAACAGATCGTGCGAATGAATTAGAATGGATCGTACGAATGAATTAGAACGATCGTGCGAATGAATTAGAATGGATCGTACGAATGAATTAGAATGGATACATTTGTACTAATGAATTAGAATGGATCGTACGAATGAATTAGAATTGATCGTATGAATAAATTAGAATTGATCGTACGAATGAATTAGAATGGATCGTGCGAATGAATTAGAATGGATCGTACGAATGAATTAGAATGGATCGTGTGAAAGAATTAGAATGGATCGTACGAATGAATTAGAATGGATACATTTCTGCGAATGAATTAGAATGGATCGTACGAATGAATTAGAATGGATCGTACGAATGAAGTAGAATGGATACATTCGTGCGAATGAATTAGAATGGATAGTATGAATGAATTAGAATGGATCGTATGAATGAATTAGAATGGATCTTACGAATGAATTAGAATGGATCGTACGAATGAATTAGAATGGATCGTACGAATGAATTAGAATGGATACATTCGTGCGAATGAATTAGAATGGATCGGACGAATGAATTAGAATGGATCGTACGAATGAATTAGAATGGATCGTACGAATGAATTAGAATGGATCGTACGAAAAATGGATACATTCGTCCGAATGAATTAGAATGGATCATACGAATGAGTAAGAATGGACCGTACGAATGAAATAGAATAGATTGTACGAATGAATTAGAATTGATCCTACGAATGAATTAGAATGGATCGTGTGAAAGAATTAGAATGGATTGTATAAATGAATTAGAATGGATCGTATGAATGAATTAGAATGGATTGTGCGAATGAATTCGAATGGATCGTACGAATTCATTCTAATTTATTCATACAATCCATTCTAATTCTTTCACACGATCCATTCTAATTCATTCGTATGTTCCATTCTAATTCATTAGCACGATCCATGCTAATTCATTCGTTCGATCAATTCTAATTCATTAGCACGATCCATTCTAATTCATTCGTACGATCCATTCTAATTCATTCGCACGATCCATTCTAATTCATTCATAGAATCCATTCTAATTCATTCATACGATCTATTCTAATTCTTTCGCACGAATGTATCCATTCTAATTCATTCGCACGAATGTATCCATTCTAATTCATTCGTACGATCCATTCTAATTCATTCGTACGATCCATTCTAATTCATTCATACGATCTATTCTAATTCATTCATACAATCCATTCTAATTCTTTCACACGATCCATTCTAATTCATTCGTATGATCCATTCTAATTCATTCGCACGATCCATTCTAATTCATTCGCACAATCCATTCTATTTCATTTGTACGATCCATTCTTACTCATTCGTATGATCCATTCTAATTCATTCGCACGAATGTATCCATAATGGATCATACAAATGAGTAAGAATGGATCGTACGAATGAAATAGAATGGATTGTGCGAATGAATTAGAATGGACCGTACGAATGAATTAGACGTACGAATGAATTAGAATGGATACATTCATGCGAATAAATTAGAATGGATCATACGAATGAGTAAGAATGGATCGTCATTCTAATTCATTCGTATGATCCATTCTAATTCATTTGAATCCATTCTATTTCATTCGCACGATCCATTCTAATTTATTCGCGCAATCTATTCTAATTCATTCGTACGATCCTTTCTAATTCATTCATACGATCCATTCTAATTCATTCGTACGATCCATTCTAATTCATTCGTACGATCCATTCTAATTCATTCATACAATCCATTCTAATTCTTTCACACGATCCATTCTAATTCATTCGTACGATCCATTCTAATTCATTCGTGCAATCCATTCTATTTCATTCGTACAATCCATTCTTACTCATTCGTACGATCCATTCTAATTCATTCACACGAATGTATCCATTCGTACGAATGAATTAGAATAGATTGTACGAATGAATTAGAATGGATCGTACGAATGAATTAGAATGGATCGTACGAAGGAATTAGAATGGATCGTACGAATGAATTAGAATGGATCGTACGAATGAATTAGAATAGATCGTACGAATGAATTAGAATGGATCGTAATAAGGAATTAGAATGGATCTTACGAATGAATTAGAATGGATATATTCGTGCAAATGAATTAGAATGGATCGTATGAATGTATTAGAATGGATCGTATGAGTGAATTAGAATGGATCGTACGAATGAATTAGAATGGATTATATGAATAAATTAGAATGGATCGTACGAATGAATTAGAATGGATCATACGAATTAATTAGAATTGATCATACGAATGAATTAGAATGGATCGTACGAATGAATTAGAATGGATCGTACGAATGAATTAGAATGGATACAATCGTGCGAATGAATTAGAATGGATTGTGCGAATGAATAAGAACAGATCGTGCAAATGAATTAGAATAGATCGTACGAATGAATTAGAATGGATCGTGCGAATGAATTAGAATGGATCGTACGAATGAATTAGAATGGATCGTACGAATGAATTAGAATTGATCGTATGAATAAATTAGAATGGATCGTACGAATGAATTAGAATGGATCGTGCGAATGAATTAGAATGGATCGTACGAATGAATTAGAATGGATCGTGTGAAAGAATTAGAATGGATCGTACGAATGAATTAGAATGGATCGTGCGAATGAATTAGAATGGATCGTACGAATGAATTAGAATGGATACATTTGTGCGAATGAATTAGAATGGATCGTACGAATGAATTAGAATGGATCGTATGAATGAATTAGAATGGATCGTACGAATGAATTAGAATGGATCGTGCGAATGAATTAGAATGTATCGTACGAATGAATTAGAATGGATCGTACGAATGAACTAGAATGGATACATTCGTGCGAAAGAATTAGAATGGATCATACGAATGAATTAGAATGGATCGTACGAATGAATTAGAATGGATCTTACGAATGAATTAGAATGGATCATATGAATGAATTAGAATGGATCGTACGAATGAATTAGAATGGATACGTTCGTGCGAATGAATTAGAATGGATCGGACGAATGAATTAGAATGGATCGTACGAATGAATTAGAATGGATCGTACGAATGAATTAGAATGGATACATTCGTCCGAATGAATTAGAATGGATCATACGAATGAGTAAGAATGGATCGTACGAATGAATTAGAATCGATCGTACGAATGAATTAGAATGGATCGTACGAATAAATTAGAATGGATACATTCCTCCGAATGAATTAGAATGGATCATACGAATGAGTAAGAATGGATCCATTCTAATTCATTCATACGATCCATTCTTACTCATTCGTATGATCCATTCTAATTCATTCGTACGATCCATTCTAATTCACTCGTACGATCGATTCTAATTCATTCGCACTATCCATTCTAATTCATTCATACGATCCATTCTAATTCATTTGTATGATCCATTCTAATTTATTTGTTCAAATATATCCATTCTAATTCATTCGTACTATCCATTCTAATTCATTCGCACGATCCATTCTAATTCATTCGCACGAATGTATCCATTCTAATTCATTTGCACGATCCATTCAAATTCATTCCTATGATCTATTCTAATTCATTCGTACGATCCATTCTAATTCATTCTAATTCATTCGTACGATCCATTCTACGATCCATTCAAATTCATTAGCACGATCCATGCTAATGAATTAGAATGGATCGTACGATCCAATCTAATTCATTCATACTATCCATTCTTACTCATTCGTATGATCCATTCTAATTCAATCGTACGATCCATTCTAATTCATTCGTACGATCCATTCTAATTCCTTCGTACGAACCATTCTAATTCATTCGTACGATCCATTCTAATTCATTCGTATGATCCATTCTAATTCATTCGTACGATCCATTCTAATTTATTCGCGCAATCTATTCTAATTCATTCGTATGATCCATTCTAATTCATTCGTACGATCCATTCTAATTCATTCATACAATCCATTCTAATTTATTCGCACGAATGTATCCATTCTAATTCATTCGTACGATCCATTCTAATTCATTCGCACAATCTATTCTAATTCATTCATACGATCCATTCTAATTCATTCGCACGAATGTATCCATTCTAATTCATTCATACGATCCATTCTACTTCATTCGTACTATCCGTTCTAATTCACTCATACGATCCATTCTAATTCATTCATACGATCCATTCTAATTCATTTGCACGAATATATCCATTCTAATTCATTCGTACGATCCATTCTAATTCCTTCGTACGATCCATTCTAATTCCTTCGTACGATCCATTCTAATTCATTTGTATGATCCATTCTAATTCCTTCGTACGATCCATTCTAATTCCTTCGTATCCATTCTAATTCACTCATACGATCCATTCTAATTCATTCGTACGATCCATTCTAATTCATTCATACAATCCATTCTAATTCATTCGCACGAATGTATCCATTCTAATTCATTCGTACGATCAGTTCTAATTCATTCACAAAATCTATTCTAATTCATTCATACGATCCATTCTAATTCATTCACATGAATCTATCCATTCTAATTCATTCATACGATCCATTCTAATTCATTCGTACGATCCATTCTAATTCACTCATACGATCCATTCTAATACATTCATACGATCCATTCTAATTTATTTGCACGAATATATCCATTCTAATTCATTCGTACGATCCATTCTAATTCCTTCGTACGATCCATTCTAATTCATTCGTACGATCTATTCTAATTCATTCGTACGATCCATTCTAATTCATTCGTACGATCCATTCTAATTCCTTCGTACGATCCATTCTAATTCATTCGTACGATCCATTCTAATTCTTTCACACGATCCATTCTAATTCATTCGTACGATCCATTCTAATTCATTCGTGCAATCCATTCTATTTCATTTGTACGATCCATTCTTACTCATTCGTACGATCCATTCTAATTCATTCACACGAATGTATCCATTCGTACGAATGAATTAGAATAGATTGTACGAATGAATTAGAATGGATCATACGAAGGAATTAGAATGGATCGTACGAATGAATTAGAATGGATCGTACGAATGAATTAGAATAGATCGTACGAATGAATTAGAATGGATCGTAATAAGGAATTAGAATGGATCGTACGAATGAATTAGAATGGATATATTCGTCCAAATGAATTAGAATGGATCGTATGAATATATTAGAATGGATCGTATGAGTGAATAAGAATGGATCGTACAAAATGAATTAGAATGGATTGTATGAATAAATTAGAATGGATCGTACGAATGAATTAGAATGGATCATACGAGTTAATTAGAATAGATCATACGAATGAATTAGAATGGATCGTACGAATGAATTAGAATGGATCGTACGAATGAATTAGAATGGATACATTCGTGCGAATGAATTAGAATGGATTGTGCGAATGAATAAGAACAGATCGTGCGAATGAATTAGAATGGATCGTACGAATGAATTAGAACGATCGTGCGAATGAATTAGAATGGATCGTACGAATGAATTAGAATGGATACATTTGTACTAATGAATTAGAATGGATCGTACGAATGAATTAGAATTGATCGTATGAATAAATTTGAATTGATCGTATGAATAAATTAGAATGGATCGTGCGAATGAATTAGAATGGATCGTACGAATGAATTAGAATGGATCGTGTGAAAGAATTAGAATGGATCGTACGAATGAATTAGAATGGATACATTTCTGCGAATGAATTAGAATGGATCGTACGAATGAATTAGAATGGATCGTACGAATGAAGTAGAATGGATACATTCGTGCGAATGAATTAGAATGGATAGTATGAATGAATTAGAATGGATCGTACGAATGAATTAGAATGGATCTTACGAATGAATTAGAATGGATCGTACGATTGAATTAGAATGGATCGTACGAATGAATTAGAATGGATACATTCGTGCGAATGAATTAGAATGGATCGGACGAATGAATTAGAATGGATCGTACGAATGAATTAGAATGGATCGTACGAATGAATTAGAATGGATCGTACGAAAAATGGATACATTCGTCCGAATGAATTAGAATGGATCATACGAATGAGTAAGAATGGACCGTACGAATGAAATAGAATAGATTGTACGAATGAATTAGAATTGATCCTACGAATGAATTAGAATGGATCGTGTGAAAGAATTAGAATGGATTGTATGAATGAATTAGAATGGATCGTATGAATGAATTAGAATGGATTGTGCGAATGAATTCGAATGGATCGTACGAATTCATTCTAATTCATTCATACAATCCATTCTAATTCTTTTACACGATCCATTCTAATTCATTCGTATGTTCCATTCTAATTCATTAGCACGATCCATGCTAATTCATTCGTTCGATCAATTCTAATTCATTAGCACGATCCATTCTAATTCATTCGTACGATCCATTCTAATTCATTCGCACGATCCATTCTAATTCATTCATAGAATCCATTCTAATTCATTCATACGATCTATTCTAATTCTTTCGCACGAATGTATCCATTCTAATTCATTCGCACGAATGTATCCATTCTAATTCATTCGTACGATCCATTCTAATTCATTCGTACGATCCATTCTAATTCATTCATACGATCCATTCTAATTCATTCATACAATCCATTCTAATTCTTTCACACGATCCATTCTAATTCATTCGTACGATCCATTCTAATTCATTCGCACGATCCATTCTAATTCATTCGCACAATCCATTCTATTTCATTTGTACGATCCATTCTTACTCATTCGTATGATCCATTCTAATTCATTCGCACGAATGTATCCATAATGGATCATACAAATGAGTAAGAATGGATCGTACGAATGAAATAGAATGGATTGTGCGAATGAATTAGAATGGACCGTACGAATGAATTAGACGTACGAATGAATTAGAATGGATACATTCATGCGAATAAATTAGAATGGATCATACGAATGAGTAAGAATGGATCGTCATTCTAATTCATTCGTATGATCCATTCTAATTCATTTGTATCCATTCTATTTCATTCGCACGATCCATTCTAATTTATTCGCGCAATCTATTCTAATTCATTCGTACGATCCTTTCTAATTCATTCATACGATCCATTCTAATTCATTCGTACGATCCATTCTAATTCATTCGTACGATCCATTCTAATTCATTCATACAATCCATTCTAATTCTTTCACACGATCCATTCTAATTCATTCGTACGATCCATTCTAATTCATTCGTGCAATCCATTCTATTTCATTCGTACAATCCATTCTTACTCATTCGTACGATCCATTCTAATTCATTCACACGAATGTATCCATTCGTACGAATGAATTAGAATAGATTGTACGAATGAATTAGAATGGATCGTACGAATGAATTAGAATGGATCGTACGAAGGAATTAGAATGGATCGTACGAATGAATTAGAATGGATCGTACGAATGAATTAGAATAGATCGTACGAATGAATTAGAATGGATCGTAATAAGGAATTTGAATGGATCTTACGAATGAATTAGAATGGATATATTCGTGCAAATGAATTAGAATGGATCGTATAAATGTATTAGAATGGATCGTATGAGTGAATTAGAATGGATCGTACGAATGAATTAGAATGGATTATATGAATAAATTAGAATGGATCGTACGAATGAATTAGAATGGATCATACGAATTAATTAGAATTGATCATACGAATGAATTAGAATGGATCGTACGAATGAATTAGAATGGATCGTACGAATGAATTAGAATGGATACAATCGTGCGAATGAATTAGAATGGATTGTGCGAATGAATAAGAACAGATCGTGCAAATGAATTAGAATAGATCGTACGAATGAATTAGAATGGATCGTGCGAATGAATTAGAATGGATCGTACGAATGAATTAGAATGGATCATGCGAATGAATTAGAATGGATCGTACGAATGAATTAGAATGGATACATTTGTGCGAATGAATTAGAATGGATCGTACGAATGAATTAGAATTGATCGTATGAATAAATTAGAATGGATCGTACGAATGAATTAGAATGGATCGTGCGAATGAATTAGAATGGATCGTACGAATGAAAATTGAATGGATCGTGTGAAAGAATTAGAATGGATCGTACGAATGAATTAGAATGGATCGTGCGAATGAATTAGAATGGATCGTACGAATGAATTAGAATGGATACATTTGTGCGAATGAATTAGAATGGATCGTACGAATGAATTAGAATGGATCGTATGAATGAATTAGAATGGATCGTACGAATGAATTAGAATGGATCGTGCGAATGAATTAGAATGTATCGTACGAATGAATTAGAATGGATCGTACGAATGAACTAGAATGGATACATTCGTGCGAAAGAATTAGAATGGATCATACGAATGAATTAGAATGGATCGTACGAATGAATTAGAATGGATCTTACGAATGAATTAGAATGGATCATATGAATGAATTAGAATGGATCGTACGAATGAATTAGAATGGATACGTTCGTGCGAATGAATTAGAATGGATCGGACGAATGAATTAGAATGGATCGTACGAATGAATTAGAATGGATCGTACGAATGAATAAGAATGGATACATTCGTCCGAATGAATTAGAATGGATCATACGAATGAGTAAGAATGGATCGTACGAATGAATTAGAATGGATCGTACGAATGAATTAGAATGGATCGTACGAATAAATTAGAATGGATACATTCCTCCGAATGAATTAGAATGGATCATACGAATGAGTAAGAATGGATCCATTCTAATTCATTCATACGATCCATTCTTACTCATTCGTATGATCCATTCTAATTCATTCGTACGATCCATTCTAATTCACTCGTACGATCGATTCTAATTCATTCGCACTATCCATTCTAATTCATTCATACGATCCATTCTAATTCATTCGTATGATCCATTCTAATTTATTTGTTCAAATATATCCATTCTAATTCATTCGTACTATCCATTCTAATTCATTCGCACGATCCATTCTAATTCATTCGCATGAATGTATCCATTCTAATTCATTTGCACGATCCATTCAAATTCATTCCTATGATCTATTCTAATTCATTCGTACGATCCATTCTAATTCATTCTAATTCATTCGTACGATCCATTCTACGATCCATTCTAATTCATTAGCACGATCCATGCTAATGAATTAGAATGGATCGTACGATCCAATCTAATTCATTCATACTATCCATTCTTACTCATTCGTATGATCCATTCTAATTCAATCGTACGATCCATTCTAATTCATTCGTACGATCCATTCTAATTCCTTCGTACGAACCATTCTAATTCATTCGTACGATCCATTCTAATTCATTCGTATGATCCATTCTAATTCATTCGTACGATCCATTCTAATTCATTCGCGCAATCTATTCTAATTCATTCGTATGATCCATTCTAATTCATTCGTACGATCCATTCTAATTCATTCATACAATCCATTCTAATTTATTCGCACGAATGTATCCATTCTAATTCATTCGTACGATCCATTCTAATTTATTCGCACAATCTATTCTAATTCATTCATACGATCCATTCTAATTCATTCGCACGAATGTATCCATTCTAATTCATTCATACGATCCATTCTACTTCATTCGTACTATCCGTTCTAATTCACTCATACGATCCATTCTAATTCATTCATACGATCCATTCTAATTCATTTGCACGAATATATCCATTCTAATTCATTCGTACGATCCATTCTAATTCCTTCGTACGATCCATTCTAATTCCTTCGTACGATCCATTCTAATTCATTTGTATGATCCATTCTAATTCCTTCGTACGATCCATTCTAATTCCTTCGTATCCATTCTAATTCACTCATACGATCCATTCTAATTCATTCGTACGATCCATTCTAATTCATTCATACAATCCATTCTAATTCATTCGCACGAATGTATCCATTCTAATTCATTCGTACGATCAGTTCTAATTCATTCACAAAATCTATTCTAATTCATTCATACGATCCATTCTAATTCATTCACATGAATGTATCCATTCTAATTCATTCATACGATCCATTCTAATTCATTCGTACGATCCATTCTAATTCACTCATACGATCCATTCTAATACATTCATACGATCCATTCTAATTTATTTGCACGAATATATCCATTCTAATTCATTCGTACGATCCATTCTAATTCCTTCGTACGATCCATTCTAATTCATTCGTACGATCTATTCTAATTCATTCGTACGATCCATTCTAATTCATTCGTACGATCCATTCTAATTCCTTCGTACGATCCATTCTAATTCATTCGTACGATCCATTCTAATTCTTTCACACGATCCATTCTAATTCATTCGTACGATCCATTCTAATTCATTCGTGCAATCCATTCTATTTCATTTGTACGATCCATTCTTACTCATTCGTACGATCCATTCTAATTCATTCACACGAATGTATCCATTCGTACGAATGAATTAGAATAGATTGTACGAATGAATTAGAATAGATCGTACGAATGAATTAGAATGGATCGTACGAAGGAATTAGAATGGATCGTACGAATGAATTAGAATGGATCGTACGAATGAATTAGAATAGATCGTACGAATGAATTAGAATGGATCGTAATAAGGAATTAGAATGGATCGTACGAATGAATTAGAATGGATATATTCGTGCAAATGAATTAGAATGGATCGTATGAATGTATTAGAATGGATCGTATGAGTGAATTAGAATGGATCGTACAAAATGAATTAGAATGGATTGTATGAATAAATTAGAATGGATCATACGAATGAATTAGAATGGATCATACGAATTAATTAGAATAGATCATACGAATGAATTAGAATGGATCGTACGAATGAATTAGAATGGATCGTACGAATGAATTAGAATGGATACATTCGTGCGAATGAATTAGAATGGATTGTGCGAATGAATAAGAACAGATCGTGCGAATGAATTAGAATGGATCGTAGGAATGAATTAGAACGATCGTGCGAATTAATTAGAATGGATCGTACGAATGAATTAGAATGGATACATTTGTACTAATGAATTAGAATGGATCGTACGAATGAATTAGAATTGATCGTATGAATAAATTAGAATTGATCGTACGAATGAATTAGAATGGATCGTGCGAATGAATTAGAATGGATCGTACGAATGAATTAGAATGGATCGTGTAAAACAATTAGAATGGATCGTACGAATGAATTAGAATGGATACATTTCTGCGAATGAATTAGAATGGATCGTACGAATGAATTACAATGGATCGTACGAATGAAGTAGAATGGATACATTCGTGCGAATGAATTAGAATGGATAATATGAATGAATTAGAATGGATCGTACGAATGAATTAGAATGGATCTTACGAATGAATTAGAATGGATCGTACGAATGAATTAGAATGGATCGTACGAATGAATTAGAATGGATACATTCGTGCGAATGAATTAGAATGGATCGGACAAATGAATTAGAATGGATCGTACGAATGAATTAGAATGGATCGTACGAATGAATTAGAATGGATCGTACGAAAAATGGATACATTCGTCCGAATGAATTAGAATGGATCATACGAATGAGTAAGAATGGACCGTACGAATGAAATAGAATAGATTGTACGAATGAATTAGAATTGATCCTACGAATGAATTAGAATGGATTGTCTGAAAGAATTAGAATGGATTGTATGAATGAATTAGAATGGATCGTATGAATGAATTAGAATGGATTGTGCGAATGAATTCGAATGGATCGTACGAATTCATTCTAATTCATTCATACAATCCATTCTAATTCTTTCACACGATCCATTCTAATTCATTCGTATGTTCCATTCTAATTCATTAGCACGATCCATGCTAATTCATTCGTTCGATCAATTCTAATTCATTAGCATGATCCATTCTAATTCATTCGTACGATCCATTCTAATTCATTCGCACGATCCATTCTAATTCATTCATAGAATCCATTCTAATTCATTCATACGATATATTCTAATTCTTTCGCACGAATGTATCCATTCTAATTCATTCGCACGAATGTATCCATTCTAATTCATTCGTACGATCCATTCTAATTCATTCGTACGATCCATTCTAATTCATTCATACGATCCATTCTAATTCATTCATACAATCCATTCTAATTCTTTCACACGATCCATTCTAATTCATTCGTACGATCCATTCTAATTCATTCGCACGATCCATTCTAATTCATTCGCACAATCCATTCTATTTCATTTGTACGATCCATTCTTACTCATTCGTATGATCCATTCTAATTCATTCGCACGAATGTATCCATAATGGATCATACAAATGAGTAAGAATGGATCGTACGAATGAAATAGAATGGATTGTGCGAATGAATTAGAATGGACCGTACGAATGAATTAGACATACGAATGAATTAGAATGGATACATTCATGCGAATAAATTAGAATGGATCATACGAATGAGTAAGAATGGATCGTCATTCTAATTCATTCGTATGATCCATTCTAATTCATTTGTATCCATTCTATTTCATTCGCACGATCCATTCTAATTTATTCGCGCAATCTATTCTAATTCATTCGTACGATCCTTTCTAATTCATTCATACGATCCATTCTAATTCATTCGTACGATCCATTCTAATTCATTCGTACGATCCATTCTAATTCATTCACACGATCCATTCTAATTCATTCGTACGATCCATTCTAATTCATTCGTGCAATCCATTCTATTTCATTCGTACGATCCATTCTTACTCATTCGTACGATCCATTCTAATTCATTCACACGAATGTATCCATTCGTACGAATGAATTAGAATAGATTGTACGAATGAATTAGAATGGATCGTACGAATGAATTAGAATGGATCGTACGAAGGAATTAGAATGGATCGTACGAATGAACTAGAATGGATCGTACGAATGAATTAGAATAGATCGTACGAATGAATTAGAATGGATCGTAATAAGGAATTAGAATGGATCTTACGAATGAATTAGAATGGATATATTCGTGCAAATGAATTAGAATGGATCGTATGAATGTATTAGAATGGATCGTATTAGTGAATTAGAATGGATCGTACGAATGAATTAGATTGGATTATATGAATAAATTAGAATGGATCGTACGAATGAATTAGAATGGATCATACGAATTAATTAGAATTGATCATACGAATGAATTAGAATGGATCGTACGAATGAATTAGAATGGATCGTACGAATGAATTAGAATGGATACAATCGTGCGAATGAATTAGAATGGATTGTGCGAATGAATAAGAACAGATCGTGCAAATGAATTAGAATAGATCGTACGAATGAATTAGAATGGATCGTGCGAATGAATTAGAATGGATCGTACGAATGAATTAGAATGGATACATTTGTGCGAATGAATTAGAATGGATCGTACGAATGAATTAGAATTGATCGTATGAATAAATTAGAATGGATCGTACGAATGAATTAGAATGGATCGTGCGAATGAATTAGAATGGATCGTACGAATGAATTAGAATGGATCGTGTGAAAGAATTAGAATGGATCGTACGAATGAATTAGAATGGATCGTGCGAATGAATTAGAATGGATCGTACGAATGAATTAGAATGGATACATTTGTGCGAATGAATTAGAATGGATCGTACGAATGAATTAGAATGGATCGTATGAATGAATTAGAATGGATCGTACGAATGAATTAGAATGGATCGTGCGAATGAATTAGAATGTATCGTACGAATGAATTAGAATGGATCGTACGAATGAACTAGAATGGATACATTCGTGCGAAAGAATTAGAATGGATCATACGAATGAATTAGAATGGATCGTACGAATGAATTAGAATGGATCTTACGAATGAATTAGAATGGATCATATGAATGAATTAGAATGGATCGTACGAATGAATTAGAATGGATACATTCGTGCGAATGAATTAGAATGGATCGGACGAATGAATTAGAATGGATCGTACGAATGAATTAGAATGGATCGTACGAATGAATTAGAATGGATACATTCGTCCGAATGAATTAGAATGGATCATACGAATGAGTAAGAATGGATCGTACGAATGAAATAGAATAGATTGTACGAATGAATTAGAATGGATCCTACGAATGAATTAGAATGGATCGTGTGAAAGAATTAGAATGGATTGTATGAATGAATTAGAATGGATCGTATGAATGAATTAGAATGGATCGTGCGTTCATTCTAATTCATTCGTACGTTCCTTTCTAATTCATTAGCACGATCCATGCTAATTCATTCGTTCGATCAATTCTAATTCATTAGCACGATCCATTCTAATTCATTTGTACGATCCTTTCTAATTCATTCGCACGATCCATTCTAATTCATTCATAGGATCCATTCTAATTCATTCATACGATCTATTCTAATTCTTTCGCACGAATGTATCCATTCTAATTCATTCGCACGAATGTATCCATTCTAATTCATTCGTACGATCCATTCTAATTCATTCGTACGATCCATTCTAATTCATTCATACGATCTATTCTAATTCATTCATACAATCCATTCTAATTCTTTCACACGATCCATTCTAATTCATTCGTACGATCCATTCTAATTCATTCGCACAATCCATTCTATTTCATTCGTACGATCCATTCTTACTCATTCGTATGATCCATTCTAATTCATTCGCACGAATGTATCCATAATGGATCATACGAATGAGTAAGAATGGACCGTACGAATGAAATAGAATAGATTGTACGAATGAATTAGAATTGATCCTACGAATGAATTAGAATGGATTGTGTGAAAGAATTAGAATGGATTGTATGAATGAATTAGAATGGATCGTATGAGTGAATTAGAATGGATTGTGCGAATGAATTCGAATGGATCGTACGAATTCATTCTAATTCATTCATACAATCCATTCTAATTCTTTCACACGATCCATTCTAATTCATTCGTATGTTCCATTCTAATTCATTAGCACGATCCATGCTAATTCATTCGTTCGATCAATTCTAATTCATTAGCACGATCCATTCTAATTCATTCGTACGATCCATTCTAATTCATTCGCACGATCCATTCTAATTCATTCATAGAATCCATTCTAATTCATTCATACGATCTATTCTAATTCTTTCGCACGAATGTATCCATTCTAATTCATTCGCACGAATGTATCCATTCTAATTCATTCGTACGATCCATTCTAATTCATTCGTACGATCCATTCTAATTCATTCATACGATCCATTCTAATTCATTCATACAATCCATTCTAATTCTTTCACACGATCCATTCTAATTCATTCGTACGATCCATTCTAATTCATTCGCACGATCCATTCTAATTCATTCGCACAATCCATTCTATTTCATTTGTACGATCCATTCTTACTCATTCGTATGATCCATTCTAATTCATTCGAACGAATGTATCCATAATGGATCATACAAATGAGTAAGAATGGATCGTACGAATGAAATAGAATGGATTGTGCGAATGAATTAGAATGGACCGTACGAATGAATTAGACGTACGAATGAATTAGAATGGATACATTCGTGCGAATAAATTAGAATGGATCATACGAATGAGTAAGAATGGATCATCATTCTAATTCATTCGTATGATCCATTCTAATTCATTTGTATCCATTCTATTTCATTCGCACGATCCATTCTAATTTATTCGCGCAATCTATTCAAATTCATTCGTACGATCCTTTCTAATTCATTCATACGATCCATTCTAATTCATTCGTACGATCCATTCTAATTCATTCGTACGATCCATTCTAATTCATTCATACAATCCATTCTAATTCTTTCACACGATCCATTCTAATTCATTCGTACGATCCATTCTAATTCATTCGTGCAATCCATTCTATTTCATTCGTACGATCCATTCTTACTCATTCGTACGATCCATTCTAATTCATTCACACGAATGTATCCATTCGTACGAATGAATTAGAATAGATTGTACGAATGAATTAGAATGGATCGTACGAATGAATTAGAATGGATCGTACGAAGGAATTAGAATGGATCGTACGAATGAACTAGAATGGATCGTACGAATGAATTAGAATAGATCGTACGAATGAATTAGAATGGATCGTAATAAGGAATTAGAATGGATCTTACGAATGAATTAGAATGGATATATTCGTGCAAATGAATTAGAATGGATCGTATGAATGTATTAGAATGGATCGTATTAGTGAATTAGAATGGATCGTACGAATGAATTAGATTGGATTATATGAATAAATTAGAATGGATCGTACGAATGAATTAGAATGGATCATACGAATTAATTAGAATTGATCATACGAATGAATTAGAATGGATCGTACGAATGAATTAGAATGGATCGTACGAATGAATTAGAATGGATACAATCGTGCGAATGAATTAGAATGGATTGTGCGAATGAATAAGAACAGATCGTGCAAATGAATTAGAATAGATCGTACGAATGAATTAGAATGGATCGTGCGAATGAATTAGAATGGATCGTACGAATGAATTAGAATGGATACATTTGTGCGAATGAATTAGAATGGATCGTACGAATGAATTAGAATTGATCGTATGAATAAATTAGAATGGATCGTACGAATGAATTAGAATGGATCGTGCGAATGAATTAGAATGGATCGTACGAATGAATTAGAATGGATCGTGTGAAAGAATTAGAATGGATCGTACGAATGAATTAGAATGGATCGTGCGAATGAATTAGAATGGATCGTACGAATGAATTAGAATGGATACATTTGTGCGAATGAATTAGAATGGATCGTACGAATGAATTAGAATGGATCGTATGAATGAATTAGAATGGATCGTACGAATGAATTAGAATGGATCGTGCGAATGAATTAGAATGTATCGTACGAATGAATTAGAATGGATCGTACGAATGAACTAGAATGGATACATTCGTGCGAAAGAATTAGAATGGATCATACGAATGAATTAGAATGGATCGTACGAATGAATTAGAATGGATCTTACGAATGAATTAGAATGGATCATATGAATGAATTAGAATGGATCGTACGAATGAATTAGAATGGATAAGTTCGTGCGAATGAATTAGAATGGATCGGACGAATGAATTAGAATGGATCGTACGAATGAATTAGAATGGATCGTACGAATGAATTAGAATGGATACATTCGTCCGAATGAATTAGAATGGATCATACGAATGAGTAAGAATGGATCGTACGAATGAAATAGAATAGATTGTACGAATGAATTAGAATGGATCCTACGAATGAATTAGAATGGATCGTGTGAAAGAATTAGAATGGATTGTATGAATGAATTAGAATGGATCGTATGAATGAATTAGAATGGATCGTGCGTTCATTCTAATTCATTCGTACGTTCCTTTCTAATTCATTAGCACGATCCATGCTAATTCATTCGTTCGATCAATTCTAATTCATTAGCACGATCCATTCTAATTCATTTGTACGATCCTTTCTAATTCATTCGCACGATCCATTCTAATTCATTCATAGGATCCATTCTAATTCATTCATACGATCTATTCTAATTCTTTCGCACGAATGTATCCATTCTAATTCATTCGCACGAATGTATCCATTCTAATTCATTCGTACGATCCATTCTAATTCATTCGTACGATCCATTCTAATTCATTCATACGATCTATTCTAATTCATTCATACAATCCATTCTAATTCTTTCACACGATCCATTCTAATTCATTCGTACGATCCATTCTAATTCATTCGCACAATCCATTCTATTTCATTCGTACGATCCATTCTTACTCATTCGTATGATCCATTCTAATTCATTCGCACGAATGTATCCATAATGGATCATACGAATGAGTAAGAATGGACCGTACGAATGAAATAGAATAGATTGTACGAATGAATTAGAATCGATCCTACGAATGAATTAGAATGGATTGTGTGAAAGAATTAGAATGGATTGTATGAATGAATTAGAATGGATCGTATGAATGAATTAGAATGGATTGTGCGAATGAATTCGAATGGATCGTACGAATTCATTCTAATTCATTCATACAATCCATTCTAATTCTTTCACACGATCCATTCTAATTCATTCGTATGTTCCATTCTAATTCATTAGCACGATCCATGCTAATTCATTCGTTCGATCAATTCTAATTCATTAGCACGATCCATTCTAATTCATTCGTACGATCCATTCTAATTCATTCGCACGATCCATTCTAATTCATTCATAGAATCCATTCTAATTCATTCATACGATCTATTCTAATTCTTTCGCACGAATGTATCCATTCTAATTCATTCGCACGAATGTATCCATTCTAATTCATTCGTACGATCCATTCTAATTAATTCGTACGATCCATTCTAATTCATTCATACGATCCATTCTAATTCATTCATACAATCCATTCTAATTCTTTCACACGATCCATTCTAATTCATTCGTACGATCCATTCTAATTCATTCGCACGATCCATTCTAATTCATTCGCACAATCCATTCTATTTCATTTGTACGATCCATTCTTACTCATTCGTATGATCCATTCTAATTCATTCGCACGAATGTATCCATAATGGATCATACAAATGAGTAAGAATGGATCGTACGAATGAAATAGAATGGATTGTGCGAATGAATTAGAATGGACCGTACGAATGAATTAGACGTACGAATGAATTAGAATGGATACATTCATGCGAATAAATTAGAATGGATCATACGAATGAGTAAGAATGGATCGTCATTCTAATTCATTCGTATGATCCATTCTAATTCATTTGTATCCATTCTATTTCATTCGCACGATCCATTCTAATTTATTCGCGCAATCTATTCTAATTCATTCGTACGATCCTTTCTAATTCATTCATACGATCCATTCTAATTCATTCGTACGATCCATTCTAATTCATTCGTACGATCCATTCTAATTCATTCATACAATCCATTCTAATTCTTTCACACGATCCATTCTAATTCATTCGTACGATCCATTCTAATTCATTCGTGCAATCCATTCTATTTCATTCGTACGATCCATTCTTACTCATTCGTACGATCCATTCTAATTCATTCACACGAATGTATCCATTCGTACGAATGAATTAAAATAGATTGTACGAATGAATTAGAATGGATCGTACGAATGAATTAGAATGGATCGTACGAAGGAATTAGAATGGATCGTACGAATGAACTAGAATGGATCGTACGAATGAATTAGAATAGATCGTACGAATGAATTAGAATGGATCGTAATAAGGAATTAGAATGGATCTTACGAATGAATTAGAATGGATATATTCGTGCAAATGAATTAGAATGGATCGTATGAATGTATTAGAATGGATCGTATTAGTGAATTAGAATGGATCGTACGAATGAATTAGATTGGATTATATGAATAAATTAGAATGGATCGTACGAATGAATTAGAATGGATCATACGAATTAATTAGAATTGATCATACGAATGAATAAGAATGGATCGTACGAATGAATTAGAATGGATACAATCGTGCGAATGAATTAGAATGGATTGTGCGAATGAATAAGAACAGATCGTGCAAATGAATTAGAATAGATCGTACGAATGAATTAGAATGGATCGTGCGAATGAATTAGAATGGATCGTACGAATGAATTAGAATGGATACATTTGTGCGAATGAATTAGAATGGATCGTACGAATGAATTAGAATTGATCGTATGAATAAATTAGAATGGATCGTACGAATGAATTAGAATGGATCGTGCGAATGAATTAGAATGGATCGTACGAATGAATTAGAATGGATCGTGTGAAAGAATTAGAATGGATCGTACGAATGAATTAGAATGGATCGTGCGAATGAATTAGAATGGATCGTACGAATGAATTAGAATGGATACATTTGTGCGAATGAATTAGAATGGATCGTACGAATGAATTAGAATGGATCGTATGAATGAATTAGAATGGATCGTACGAATGAATTAGAATGGATCGTGCGAATGAATTAGAATGTATCGTACGAATGAATTAGAATGGATCGTACGAATGAACTATAATGGATACATTCGTGCGAAAGAATTAGAATGGATCATACGAATGAATTAGAATGGACCGTACGAATGAATTTGAATGGATCTTACGAATGAATTAGAATGGATCATATGAATGAATTAGAATGGATCGTACGAATGAATTAGAATGGATAAGTTCGTGCGAATGAATTAGAATGGATCGGACGAATGAATTAGAATGGATCGTACGAATGAATTAGAATGGATCGTACGAATGAATTAGAATGGATACATTCGTCCGAATGAATTAGAATGGATCATACGAATGAGTAAGAATGGATCGTACGAATGAAATAGAATAGATTGTACGAATGAATTAGAATGGATCCTACGAATGAATTAGAATGGATCGTGTGAAAGAATTAGAATGGATTGTATGAATGAATTAGAATGGATCGTATGAATGAATTAGAATGGATCGTGCGTTCATTCTAATTCATTCGTACGTTCCTTTCTAATTCATTAGCACGATCCATGCTAATTCATTCGTTCGATCAATTCTAATTCATTAGCACGATCCATTCTAATTCATTTGTACGATCCTTTCTAATTCATTCGCACGATCCATTCTAATTCATTCATAGGATCCATTCTAATTCATTCATACGATCTATTCTAATTCTTTCGCACGAATGTATCCATTCTAATTCATTCGCACGAATGTATCCATTCTAATTCATTCGTACGATCCATTCTAATTCATTCGTACGATCCATTCTACTTCATTCATACGATCTATTCTAATTCATTCATACAATCCATTCTAATTCTTTCACACGATCTATTCTAATTCATTCGTACGATCCATTCTAATTCATTCGCACAATCCATTCTATTTCATTCGTACGATCCATTCTTACTCATTCGTATGATCCATTCTAATTCATTCGCACGAATGTATCCATAATGGATCATACGAATGCGTAAGAATGGACCGTACGAATGAAATAGAATAGATTGTACGAATGAATTAGAATCGATCCTACGAATGAATTAGAATGGATTGTGTGAAAGAATTAGAATGGATTGTATGAATGAATTAGAATGGATCGTATGAATGAATTAGAATGGATTGTGCGAATGAATTCGAATGGATCGTACGAATTCATTCTAATTCATTCATACAATCCATTCTAATTCTTTCACACGATCCATTCTAATTCATTCGTATGTTCCATTCTAATTCATTAGCACGATCCATGCTAATTCATTCGTTCGATCAATTCTAATTCATTAGCACGATCCATTCTAATTCATTCGTACGATCCATTCTAATTCATTCGCACGATCCATTCTAATTCATTCATAGAATCCATTCTAATTCATTCATACGATCTATTCTAATTCTTTCGCACGAATGTATCCATTCTAATTCATTCGCACGAATGTATCCATTCTAATTCATTCGTACGATCCATTCTAATTAATTCGTACGATCCATTCTAATTCATTCATACGATCCATTCTAATTCATTCATACAATCCATTCTAATTCTTTCACACGATCCATTCTAATTCATTCGTACGATCCATTCTAATTCATTAGCACGATCCATTCTAATTCATTCGCACAATCCATTCTATTTCATTTGTACGATCCATTCTTACTCATTCATATGATCCATTCTAATTCATTCGCACGAATGTATCCATAATGGATCATACAAATGAGTAAGAATGGATCGTACGAATGAAATAGAATGGATTGTGCGAATGAATTAGAATGGACCGTACGAATGAATTAGACGTACGAATGAATTAGAATGGATACATTCATGCGAATAAATTAGAATGGATCATACGAATGAGTAAGAATGGATCGTCATTCTAATTCATTCGTATGATCCATTCTAATTCATTTGTATCCATTCTATTTCATTCGCACGATCCATTCTAATTTATTCGCGCAATCTATTCTAATTCATTCGTACGATCCTTTCTAATTCATTCATACGATCCATTCTAATTCATTCGTACGATCCATTCTAATTCATTCGTACGATCCATTCTAATTCATTCATACAATCCATTCTAATTCTTTCACACGATCCATTCTAATTCATTCGTACGATCCATTCTAATTCATTCGTGCAATCCATTCTATTTCATTCGTACGATCCATTCTTACTCATTCGTACGATCCATTCTAATTCATTCACACGAATGTATCCATTCGTACGAATGAATTAAAATAGATTGTACGAATGAATTAGAATGGATCGTACGAATGAATTAGAATGGATCGTACGAAGGAATTAGAATGGATCGTACGAATGAACTAGAATGGATCGTACGAATGAATTAGAATAGATCGTACGAATGAATTAGAATGGATCGTAATAAGGAATTAGAATGGATCTTACGAATGAATTAGAATGGATATATTCGTGCAAATGAATTAGAATGGATCGTATGAATGTATTAGAATGGATCGTATTAGTGAATTAGAATGGATCGTACGAATGAATTAGATTGGATTATATGAATAAATTAGAATGGATCGTACGAATGAATTAGAATGGATCATACGAATTAATTAGAATTGATCATACGAATGAATTAGAATGGATCGTACGAATGAATTAGAATGGATCGTACGAATGAATTAGAATGGATACAATCGTGCGAATGAATTAGAATGGATTGTGCGAATGAATAAGAACAGATCGTGCAAATGAATTAGAATAGATCGTACGAATGAATTAGAATGGATCGTGCGAATGAATTAGAATGGATCGTACGAATGAATTAGAATGGATACATTTGTGCGAATGAATTAGAATGGATCGTACGAATGAATTAGAATTGATCGTATGAATAAATTAGAATGGATCGTACGAATGAATTAGAATGGATCGTGCGAATGAATTAGAATGGATCGTACGAATGAATTAGAATGGATCGTGTGAAAGAATTAGAATGGATCGTACGAATGAATTAGAATGGATCGTGCGAATGAATTAGAATGGATCGTACGAATGAATTAGAATGGATACATTTGTGCGAATGAATTAGAATGGATCGTACGAATGAATTAGAATGGATCGTATGAATGAATTAGAATGGATCGTACGAATGAATTAGAATGGATCGTGCGAATGAATTAGAATGTATCGTACGAATGAATTAGAATGGATCGTACGAATGAACTAGAATGGATACATTCGTGCGAAAGAATTAGAATGGATCATACGAATGAATTAGAATGGATCGTACGAATGAATTTGAATGGATCTTACGAATGAATTAGAATGGATCATATGAATGAATTAGAATGGATCGTACGAATGAATTAGAATGGATAAGTTCGTGCGAATGAATTAGAATGGATCGGACGAATGAATTAGAATGGATCGTACGAATGAATTAGAATGGATCGTACGAATGAATTAGAATGGATACATTCGTCCGAATGAATTAGAATGGATCATACGAATGAGTAAGAATGGATCGTACGAATGAAATAGAATAGATTGTACGAATGAATTAGAATGGATCCTACGAATGAATTAGAATGGATCGTGTGAAAGAATTAGAATGGATTGTATGAATGAATTAGAATGGATCGTATGAATGAATTAGAATGGATCGTGCGTTCATTCTAATTCATTCGTACGTTCCTTTCTAATTCATTAGCACGATCCATGCTAATTCATTCGTTCGATCAATTCTAATTCATTAGCACGATCCATTCTATTTCATTTGTACGATCCTTTCTAATTCATTCGCACGATCCATTCTAATTCATTCATAGGATCCATTCTAATTCATTCATACGATCTATTCTAATTCTTTCGCACGAATGTATCCATTCTAATTCATTCGCACGAATGTATCCATTCTAATTCATTCGTACGATCCATTCTAATTCATTCGTACGATCCATTCTAATTCATTCATACGATCTATTCTAATTCATTCCTACAATCCATTCTAATTCTTTCACACGATCCATTCTAATTCATTCGTACGATCCATTCTAATTCATTCGCACAATCCATTCTATTTCATTCGTACGATCCATTCTTACTCATTCGTATGATCCATTCTAATTCATTCGCACGAATGTATCCATAATGGATCATACGAATGAGTAAGAATGGATCGTACGAATGAAATAGAATGGATTGTGCGAATGAATTAGAATGGACCGTACGAATGAATTAGATGTACGAATGAATTAGAATGGATACATTCGTACGAATAAATTAGAATGGATCATACGAATGAGTAAGAATGGATTGTCATTCTAATTCATTCGTATGATCCATCCTAATTCATTTGTATCCATTCTATTTCATTCGCACGATCCATTCTAATTCATTCGCGCAATCTATTCTAATTCATTCGTACGATCCATTCGAATTCATTCGTACGATCCATTCTAATTCATTCATACAATCCATTCTAATTTATTCGCACGAATGTATCCATTCTAATTCATTCGTACGATCCATTCTAATTCATTCGCACAATCTATTCTAATTCATTCATACGATCCATTCTAATTCATTCGCACGAATGTATCCATTCTAATTCATTCATACGATCCATTCTACTTCATTCGTACTATCTGTTCTAATTCACTCATACGATCCATTCTAATTCATTCATACGATCCATTCTAATTCATTTGCACGAATATATCCATTCTAATTCATTCGTACGATCCATTCTAATTCCTTCGTACGATCTATTCTAATTCCTTCGTACGATCCATTCTAATTCCTTCGTACGATCCATTCTATTTCATTCGTATGATCCATTCTAATTCCTTCGTACGATCCATCCTAATTCCTTCGTATCCATTCTAATTCACTCATACGATCCATTCTAATTCATTCGTACGATCCATTCTTATTCATTCATACAATCCATTCTAATTCATTCGCACGAATGTATCCATTCTAATCCATTCGTACGATCCATTCTAATCCATTCGTACGATCCATTCTAATTCATTCGCATGAATGTAACCATTCTAATTCATTCATTTGATCCATTCTAATTCATTCGTACGATCCATTCTAATTCATTCGTCCGATCCATTCTAATTCATTCGCACGAATGTATCCATTCTAATTCATTCGTACGATCCATTCTAATTCATTCGTACGATCCATTCTAATTCATTCGTATGATCCATTCTAATTAATTCGTATGATCCATTCTAATTCATTCTTACAATCCATTCTAATTCATTCATACAATCCATTCTAATTCATTCGCACGAATGTATCCATTCTAATTAATTCGTACGATCCATTCTAATTCATTCGTATGATCTATTCTTATTCATTCGCACGATCCAGTCTAATTAATTCGGACGATCCATTCTAATTCATTCGCACGAATGTATCCATTCTAATTCATTCGTACGATCCATTCTAATTTATTAATATGATCCATTCTAATTCATTCGTACGATCCATTCTAATTCATATGCACAAAGGTATCCATTCTAATCCATTCGTAGGATCCATTCTAATCCATTCGTACGATCCATTCTAATTCATTTGTACGATCCATTCTAATTCATTCGCTCGAATGTATCCATTCTAATCCATTCGTACGATCCATTCTAATCCATTCGTACGATCCATTCTAATTCATTCGCATGAATGTAACCATTCTAATTCATTCATTTGATCCATTCTAATTCATTCGTACGATCCATTCTAATTCATTCGTCCGATCCATTCTAATTCATTCACACGAATGTATCCATTCTAATTCATTCGTACGATCCATTCTAATTCATTCGTACGATCCATTCTAATTCATTCGTACGATCCATTCTAATTCATTCGCACGAATGTATCCATTCTAGTTCATTCGTACGATCCATTCTAATTCATTCGTACGATCCATTCTAATTCATTCGCACGATCCATTCTAATTCATTCGTACGATCAATTCAAATTCATTCGCACGAATGTATCCATTCTAATTCATTCCTACGATCCTGAATTAGAATGGATCGTACGAATGAATTAGAATGGAGACCTTTGTGCATATGAATTAGAATGGATCGTACGAATGAATTAGAATGGATCATATTAATGAATTAGAATGGATCGTACGAATGAATTAGAATGGATACATTCGTGCGAATGAATTAGAATGGATCGTGCACGAATGTATCCATTCTAATTCATTCGTACGATCCATTCTAATTCATTAATATGATCCATTCTAATTCATTCGTACGATCCATTCTAATTCATATGCACAAAGGTATCCATTCTAATCCATTCGTAGGATCCATTCTAATCCATTCGTACGATCCATTCTAATTCATTCGCTCGAATGTATCCATTCTATCCATTCGTACGATCCATTCTAATCCATTCGTACGATCCATTCTAATTCATTCGCATGAATGTAACCATTCTAATTCATTCATTTGATCCATTCTAATTCATTCGTACGATCCATTCTAATTCATTCGTCCGATCCATTCTAATTCATTCGCACGAATGTATCCATTCTAATTCATTCGTACGATCCATTCTAATTCATTCGTACGATCCATTCTAATTCATTCGTAAGATCCATTCTAATTCATTCGTACGATCCATTCTAATTCATTCGTACGATCCATTCTAATTCATTCGCACGAATGTATCCATTCTAGTTCATTCGTATGATCCATTCTAATTCATTCGTATGATCCATTCTAATTCATTCGCACGATCCATTCTAATTCATTCGTACGATCAATTCTAATTCATTCGCACGAATGTATCGATTCTAATTCATTCATACGATCCATTCTAATTAATTCGTACGATCCATTCTAATTCACTCATACGATCCATTCTAATACAATCATATGATCCATTCTAATTCATTTGCACGAATATATCCATTCTAATTCATTCGCACGATCCATTCTAATTCCTTCGTACGATCCATTCTAATTCATTCGTACGATCTATTCTAATTCATTCGTACGATCCATTCTAATTCCTTCGTACGATCTATTCTAATTAGAATGGATCGTATGAAAGAATTAGAATGGATCGTACGAATGAATTAGAATGGATCGTACGAATAAATTAGAATGGATACATTCGTCCGAATGAATAAGAATGGATCATACGAATGAGTAAGAATGGATCGTACGAATGAAATAGAATAGATTGTACGAATGAATTAGAATGGATCATACGAATGAATAAGAATGGATCGTACGAATGAAATAGAATAGATTGTACGAATGAATTAGAATGGATCCTACGAATGAATTAGAATAGATCGTGTGAAAGAATTAGAATGGATTGTATGAATGAATTAGAATGAATTCGTACGATCCATTCGAATTCATTCGCACGATCCATTCTAATTCATTCATACGATCCATTCTAATTCATTCATACAATCCATTCTAATTCTTTCACACGATCCATTCTAATTCATTCGTAGGATCCATTCTAATTCATTTGTACAATCTATTCTATTTCATTCGTACGATCCATTCTTACTCATTCGTATGATCCATTCTAATTCATTCGGACGAATGTATCCATTCTAATTTATTCGTACGATCCATTCTAATTCATTCGTACGATCCATTCTAATTCATTCGTACGATCCATTCTAATTCATTCGCACGAATGTATCCATTCTAATTCATTCGTATGATCCATTCTATTTCATTCGTACGATCCATTCTAATTCATTCGTAAGATGCATTCTAATTCATTCGTACGATCCATTCTAATTCATTCGTACGATCCATTCTAATTCATTCGCACGAATGTATCCATTCTAGTTCATTCGTACGATCCATTCTAATTCATTCGTACGATCCATTCTAATTCATTCGCACGATCCATTCTAATTCATTCGTACGATCCATTCTAATTCATTTATACGATCCATTCTAATTCATTCGTACGATCCATTCTAATTCATTCGCACAAATGTATCCATTCTAATTCATTCGTATGATCCATTCTAATTTATTCGCATGATCCATTCTAATTCATTCGTATGATCCATTCTAATTCATTCGCACGATCTATTCTTATTCATTCGCACAATCCATTCTAATTCATTCGCACGAATGTATCCATTCTAATTAATTCGTACGATCCATTCTAATTCATTCGTACGATCCATTCTAATTCATTCGTACGATCCATTCTAATTCATTCATACAATCCATTCTAATTCATTCGCACGAATGTATCCATTCTAATTAATTCGTACGATTCATTCTAATTCATTCGTATGATCTATTCTTATTCTTTCGCACGATCCAGTCTAATTGATTCGCACGATCCATTCTAATTCATTCGCACGAATGTATCCATTCTAATTCATTCGTACGATCCATTCTAATTCATTCGCACGAATGTATCCATTCTAATTCCTTCGTACGATCCATTCTAATTCATTCGTACGATCTATTCTAATTCATTCGTACGATCCATTCTAATTCATTCGTACGATCCATTCTAATTCCTTCGTACGATCCATTCTAATTCATTCGTACGATCCATTCTAATTCATTCGTACAATCTATTCTAATTCATTCGTACGAATGGATACATTCGTGTGAATGAATTAGAATGGATCATACGAATGAGTAAGAATGGATCGTACGAATGAAATAGAATGGATTGCACGAATGAATTAGAATGGATCGTACGAATGAATTAGAATGGACCGTGTAAAAGAATTAGAATGGATTGTATGAATGAATTAGAATGGATCGTACGAATGAATTAGAATGGATCGTACGAAGGAATTAGAATGGATCGTACGAATAAATTAGAATGGATCGTACGAATGAATTAGAATAGATCGTACGAAAGAATTAGAATGGATCGTACGAAGGAATTAGAAAGGATCGTACGAATGAATTAGAATGGATATATTCTTGCAAATGAATTAGAATGGATCGTATGAATGTATTAGAATGGATCGTATGAGTGAATTAGAATGGATCGTATGAATGAATTAGAATGGATCGTATGAATGAATTAGAATGGATACATTCGTGTGAATGAATTAGAATGGATCGTATGAATGAATTAGAATAGATTTTGTGAATGAATTAGAACTGATCGTACGAATGAATTAGAATCGATACATTCGTGCAAATGAATTAGAATGGATTGTATGAATGAATTAGAATGGATCGTACAAATGAATTAGAATGAATCGTATGAGTGAATTAGAATGGATACGAAGGAATTAGAATGGATCGTACGAATGAATTAGAATGGATCGTACGAAGGAATTAGAATGGATCGTACGAATGAATTAGAATGAATCGTACGAATGAATTAGAATAGATCGTACGAATGAATTAGAATGGATCGTACGAAGGAATTAGAATGGATCGTACGAATGAATTAGAATGGATCGTACGAATGAACTAGAATGGATACATTCGTGCGAATGAATTAGAATGGATCGTACGAATGAATTAGAATGGATCGTATGAATGAATTAGAATGGATCTTACGAATGAATTAGAATGGATCGTACGAATGAATTAGAATGAATCGTACGAATGAATTAGAATGGATACATTTGTGCGAATGAATTAGAATGGATCGGACGAATGAATTAGAATGGATCGTACAAATGAATTAGAATGGATCGTACGAATAAATTAGAATGGATACATTCGTCCGAATGAATTAGAATGGATCATACGAATGAGTAAGAATGGATCGTACGAATGTATTAGAATAGATTGTACGAATGAATTAGAATGGATCCTACGAATGAATTAGAATGGATCGTGTGAAAGAATTAGAATGGATTGTATGAATGAATTAGAATGGATCGTATGAATGAATTAGAATGGATCGTGCGAATGAATTCGAATGGATCGTACGAATTCATTCTAATTCATTCATACAATCCATTCTAATTCTAATTCATTCATACGATCCATTCTAATTCATTCGTACGATCCATTCTAATTCATTCGTAAGATCCATTCTAATTCATTCGTACAATCCATTCTAATTCATTCGTACGATCCATTCTAATTCATTCGCACGAATGTATCCATTCTAGTTCATTCGTACGATCCATTCTAATTCATTCGTACGATCCATTCTAATTCATTCGTACGATCCATTCTAATTCATTCGTACGATCCATTCTAATTCATTCATACGATCTATTCTAATTCATTCATACGATCCATTCTAATTCTTTCACACGATCCATTCTAATTCATTCGTACGATCCATTCTAATTCATTCGCACAATTCATTCTATTTCATTCGTATGATCCATTCTTACTCATTCGTATGATCCATTCTAATTCATTCGCACGAATGTATCCATAATGGATCATACGAATGAGTAAGAATGGATCGTACGAATGAAATAGAATGGATTGTGCGAATGAATTAGAATGGACCGTACGAATGAATTAGAATGGATACATTCATGCGAATGAATTAGAATGGATCGGACGAATGAATTAGAATGGATCGTACGAATGAATTAGAATGGATCGTACGAATAAATTAGAATGGATACATTCGTCCGAATGAATTAGAATGGATCATACGAATGAGTAAGAATGGATCGTACGAATGAAATAGAATAGATTGTACGAATGAATTAGAATGGACCCTATGAATGAATTAGAATAGATCGTGTGAAGGAATTAGAATGGATTGTATGAATGAATTAGAATGAATTCGTACGATCCATTCGAATTCATTCGCACGATCCATTCAAATTCATTCATACGATCCATTCTAATTCATTCATACAATCCATTCTAATTCTTTCACACGATCTATTCTAATTCATTCGTAGGATCCATTCTAATTCATTCGTACAATCTATTCTATTTCATTCGTACGATCCATTCTTACTCATTCGTATGATCCATTCTAATACATTTGTACGATCCATTCTAATTCATTCGTCCGATCCATTCTAATTCATTTGCATGAATGTATCCATTCTAATTCATTCGTACGATCCATTCTAATTCATTCGTACGATCCATTCTAATTCATTCGTAAGATCCATTCTAATTCATTCGTATGATCCATTCTAATTCATTCGTACGATCCATTCTAATTCATTCCCACGAATGTATCCATTCTAGTTCATTCGTACGATCCATTCTAATTCATTCATACGATCCATTCTAATTCATTTGTACGAACCATTCTAATTCATTCGCACAAATGTATCCATTCTAATTCATTCGTACGATCCATTCTAATTCATTCGTACGATCCATTCTAATTCATTCGCACGAATGTATCCATTCTAATTCATTCGTACGATCCATTCTAATTCATTCGTACGATCCATTCTAATTAATTCGTACGATCCATTCTAATTCATTCGTATGATCCATTCTAATTCATTCGTACGATCCATTCTTACTCATTCGTACGATCCATTCTAATTCCTTTGTATGATCCTTTCTAATTCCTTCGTACGATCCATTCTAATTCATTCGCACGATCCATTCTAATTCTTTCATACGATCCATTCTAATTCATTCGTCCGATCCATTCTAATTCATTCGCACGAATGTATCCATTCTAATTCATTCGTACGATCCATTCTAATTCATTCATACGATACATTCTAATTCATTCGTAAGATCCATTCTAATTCATTCGTACGATCCATTCTAATTCATTCGTACGATCCATTCTAATTCATTCGCACGAATGTATCCATTCTAGTTCATTCGTACGATCCATTCTAATTCATTCGTACGATCCATTCTAATTCATTCGCACGATCCATTATAATTCATTCGTACGATCCATTCTAATTCATTCATATGATCCATTCTAATTCATTCGTACGATCCATTCTAATTCATTCGCACAAATGTATCCATTCTAATTCATTCGTACGATCCATTCTAATTTATTCGCACGATCCATTCTAATTCATTCATACGATCCATTCTAATTCTTTCACACGATCCATTCTAATTCATTCATACGATCCATTCTAATTCATTCGCACGATCCATTCTAATTCATTCGTACGATCCATTCTAATTTATTCATACGATCCATTCTAATTCATTCGTACGATCCATTCTAATTCATTCGCACAAATGTATCCATTCTAATTCATTCGTACGATCCATTCTAATTCATTCGCACGATCCATTCTAATTCATTTGTACGATCCATTCTAATTCATTCGTACGATCCATTCTAATTAATTCGTATGATCCATTCTAATTCATTCATACGATCCATTCTAATTCATTCATACAATCCATTCTAATTCATTCGCACGAATGTATCCATTCTAATTAATTCGTACGATCCATTCTAATTCATTCGTATGATCTATTCTTATTCATTCGCACGATCCAGTCTAATTGATTCGCATGATCCATTCTAATTCATTCGTACGATCCATTCTAATTCATATTCACAAAGGTATCCATTCTAATCCATTCGTAGGATCCATTCTAATCCATTCGTACGATCCATTCTAATTCATTCGTACGATCCATTCTAATTCATTCGCTCGAATGTATCCATTCTAATCCATTCGTACGATCAGTTCTAATCCATTCGTACGATCTATTCTAATTCATTCGCATGAATGTAACCATTCTAATTCATTCATTTGATCCATTCTAATTCATTCGTACGATCCATTCTAATTCATTCGTCCGATCCATTCTAATTCATTCGCACGAATGTATCCATTCTAATTCATTCGTACGATCCATTCTAATTCATTCGTACGATCCATTCTAATTCATTCGTAAGATCCATTCTAATTCATTCGTACGATCCATTCTAATTCATTCGTACGTTCCATTCTAATTCATTCGCACGAATGTATCCATTCTAGTTCATTCGTACGATCCATTCTAATTCATTCGTACGATCCATTCTAATTCATTCGTACGATCCATTCTAATTCATTCGTACTATCAATTCTAATTCATTCGCACGAATGTATCCATTCTAACTCATTCATACGATCCATTCTAATTCATTTGTACGATCCATTCTAATTCACTCATACGATCCATTCTAATACATTCATACGATCCATTCTAATTCATTTGCACGAATATATCCATTCTAATTCATTCGTACGATCCATTCTAATTCCTTCGTACGATCCATTCTAATTCATTCGTACGATCCATTCTAATTCATTCGTACGATCCATTCTAATTCATTCGTACGATCCATTCTAATTCATTCGTACGATCCATTCTAATTCATTCGTACGATCCATTCTAATTCCTTCGTACGATCCATTCTAATTCATTCGTACGATCCATTCTAATTCATTCGTACAATCTATTCTAATTCATTCGTACGAATGGATTCATTCGTGTGAATGAATTAGAATGGATCGTACGAATGAGTAAGAATGGATCGTACGAATGAAATAGAATGGATTGCACGAATGAATTAGAATGGATCATACGAATGAATTAGAATGGATCGTGTGAAAGAATTAGAATGGATTGTATGAATGAATTAGAATGGATCGTACGAATGAATTAGAATGGATACATTCGTCCGAATGAATTAGAATGGATCATACGAATGAGTAAAAATGGATCGTACGAATGAAATAGAATAGATTGTACGAATGAATTAGAATGGATCCTACGAATGAATTAGAATGGATCATGTGAAAGAATTAGAATGGATTATACGAATGAATTAGAATGGATCCTATGAATGAATTAGAATGGATTGTGCGAATGAATTAGAATGAATCGTACGAATGAATTAGAATGGATCGTGCTAATGAATTAGAATTGATCGAACGAATGAATTAGCATGAATCGTGCTAATGAATTAGAATGGAACGTACGAATGAATTAGAATGGATCGTGTGAAAGAATTAGAATGGATTGTATGAATGAATTAGAATGAATTCGTACGATCCATTCTTATTCATTCGCACGATCCATTCTAATTCATTCATACGATCCATTCTAATTCATCCATACAATCCATTCTAATCCTTTCACACGATCCATTCTAATTCATTCGTAGGATCCATTCTAATTCATTCGTACAATCTATTCTATTTCATTCGTACGATCCATTCTTACTCATTCGTATGATCCATTCTAATTCATTCGGACGAATGTATCCATTCTAATTTATTCGTACGATCCATTCTAATTCATTCATACGATCCATTCTAATTCATTCGTACGATCCATTCTAATTTATTCGTCCGATCCATTCTAATTCATTCGCACGAATGTATCCATTCTAATTCATTCGTACGATCCATTCTAATTTATTCGTACGATCCATTCTAATTCATTCGTAAGATCCAGTCTAATTCATTCGTACGATCCATTCTAATTCATTCGTACGATCCATTCTAATTCCTTCGTACGATCCATTCTAATTCATTCGTACGATCCATTCTAATTCATTCATACAATTCATTCTAATTCTTTCACACGATCCATTCTAATTCATTCGTACGATCCATTCTAATTCATTAGTGCAATCCATTCTATTTCATTCGTACGATCCATTCTTACTCATTCGTACGAATGAATTAGATTGGATCGTACAAAGGAATTAGAATGGATCGTACGAATGAATTAGAATAGATCGTACGAATGAATTAGAATGGATCGTACGAAGGAATTAGACTGGATCGTACGAATGAATTAGAATGGATCGTATGAGTGAATTAGAATGGATCGTACGAATGAATTAGAATGGATCGTATGAATAAGTTAGAATGGATACATTCGTGCGAATGAATTAGAATTGATCGTACGAATAAATTAGAATGGATCGTGCGAATGAATTAGAATGGATCGTATTAATGAATTAGAATGGATCTTACGAATGAATTAGAATGGATCGTACGAATGAATTAGAATGGATCGAATGAATGAATTAGAATGGTTACATTCATGCGAATGAATTAGATAGGATCGTACGAATGGATTAGAATGGATACATTCGAGCGAAAGAATTAGAATGGATCGTACGAATGAATTAGAATGGATCGTACGAATGGATTAGAATGGATCGTACGAATGAACTAGAATGGATACATTCGTGCGAATGAATTAGAATGGATCATACAAATGAATTAGAATGGATCGTACGAATGAATTAGAATGGATCTTACGAATGAATTAGAATGGATCGTACGAATGAATTAGAATGGATCGTACGAATGAATTAGAATGGATACATTCGTGCGAATGAATTAGAATGGATCGTACGAATGAATTAGAATGGATCTTACAAATGAATTAGAATGGGTCGTACGAATGAATTAGAATGGATCGTACGAATGAATTAGAATGGATACATTCGTGCGAATGAATTAGAATGGATCGTATGAATGAATTAGAATGGATCGTATGAGTGAATTAGAACGGATAGTACGAATGAAGTAGAATTGATCGTATGAATGAATTAGAATGGATACATTCGTGCGAATGAATTAGAATAGATTGTGCGAATGAAATAGAATGGATCGTACGAATGAATTAGAATGGATACATTCGTGCGAATAAATTAGAATGGATTGTATGAATGAATTAGAATGGATCGTACAAATGAATTAGAATGGATCGTACGAATGAATTAGAATAGATTGCGCGAATGAATTAGAATGGATCGTACGAATGAATTAGAATGGATCGTACGAATGAATTAGAATGGATCGTACGAAGGAATTAGAATGGATCGTATGAATGAATTAGAATGGATCGTACGATTGAATTAGAATGGATCATACGAATGAGTAAGAATGGATCGTATGAATGAATTAGATTGGATCGTACGATCCATTCTAATTCATTAGCATGGATCGTGCTAATGAATCAGAATGGAATATACGAATGAATTAGAATGGATCGTAGAATGGATCGTATGAATGAATTAGAATGAATTAGAATGGATCGTACGAATGAATTGGAATAGATCATAGGATTGAATTAGAATGGATCGGATGAATTAGAATGGATACATTCATGCGAATGAATTAGAATGGATCGGATGAATGAATTAGAATGGATCGTACGAATGAATTAGAATGGATCAAATGAATGAATTAGAATGGTTACATTCATGCGAATGAATTAGATAGGATCGTACGAATGGATTAGAATGGATACATTCGAGCGAAAGAATTAGAATGGATCGTACGAATGAATTAGAATGGATCGTACGAATGGATTAGAATGGATCGTACGAATGAACTAGAATGGATACATTCGCGTGAATGAATTAGAATGGATCGTACGAATGAATTAGAATGGATCGTACGAATGAATTAGAATGGATCTTACGAATGAATTAGAATGGATCGTACGAATGAATTAGAATGGATCGTACGAATGAATTAGAATGGATCTTACGAATGAATTAGAATGGGTCGTACGAATGAATTAGAATGGATCGTACGAATGAATTAGAATGGATACATTCGTGCGAATGAATTAGAATGGATCGTATGAATGAATTAGAATGGATCGTATGAGTGAATTAGAACGGATAGTATGAATGAAGTAGAATGGATCGTATGAATAAATTAGAATGGATACATTCGTGCGAATGAATTAGAATAGATTGTGCGAATGAATTAGAATGGATCGTACGAATGAATTAGAATGGATACATTCGTGCGAATAAATTAGAATGGATTGTATGAATGAATTAGAATGGATCGTACGAATGAATTAGAATGGATCGTACGAATGAATTAGAATAGATTGCGCGAATGAATTAGAATGGATCATACGAATGAATTAGAATGGATCGTACGAATGAATTAGAATGGATCGTACGAATGAGTTAGAATGGATCGTACGAAGGAATTAAAATGGATCGTATGAATGAATAAGAATGGATCGTACGATTGAATTAGAATGGATCATACGAATGAGTAAGAATGGATCGTATGAATGAATTAGATTGGATCGCATGATCCATTCTAATTCATTAGCATGGATCGTGCTAATGAATCAGAATGGAATATACGAATGAATTAGAATGGATCGTAGAATGGATCGTATGAATGAATTAGAATGAATTAGAATGGATCATACGAATGAATTAGAATAGATCATAGGAATGAATTAGAATGGATCGTGCAAATGAATTAGAATGGATACATTCGTGCGAATGAATTAGAATGGATCGTGCGAATGAATTAGAATGGATCGTACGAATGAATTAGAATGGATATATTTGAACGAATAAATTAGAATGGATCATACGAATGAATTAGAATGGATCGTACGAATGAATTAGAATGGATAGTGCGAATGAATTAGAATCGATCGTACGAATGAATTAGAATGGATCGTACGAATGAATTAGAATGGATCATACGAATGAGTAAGAATGGATCGTACGAATGAATTAGAATGGATCGTACGAATGAATTAGAATGGATCGTACGAATAAATTAGAATGGATACATTCGTCCGAATGAATTAGAATGGATCATACGAATGAGTAAGAATGGATCGTACGAATGAAATAGAATAGATTGTACGAATGAATTAGAATGGATCCTAGTACGATCCATTCTAATTCATTCGTACGATCCATTTTAATTCATTCATACAATCCATTCTAATTCTTTGACATGATCCATTCTAATTCATTCGTACGATCCATTCTAATTCATTCGTGCAATCCATTCTATTTCATTCGTACGATCCATTCTTACTCATTCGTACGATCCATTCTAATTTATTCACACGAATGTATCCATTCGTACGAATGAATTAGAATAGATTGTACGAATGAATTAGAATGGATCGTACGAATGAATTAGAATGGATCGTACGAAGGAATTAGAATGGATCGTACGAATGAATTAGAATGGATCATACGAATGAATTAGAATAGATCGTACGAATGAATTAGAATGGATCGTACGAAGGAATTAGAATGGATCGTACGAATGAATTAGAATGGATATATTCGTGCAAATGAATTAGAATGGATCGTATGAATGTATTAGAATGGATCGTATGAGTGAATTAGAATGGATCATACGAATTAATTAGAATGGATCATACGAATGAATTAGAATGGATCGTACGAATGAATTAGAATGGATACATTCGTGCGAATGAATTAGAATGGATTGTGCGAATTAATAAGAACAGATCGTGCGAATGAATTAGAATGGATCGTACGAATGAATTAGAATGGATCGTGCGAATGAATTAGAATGGATCGTACGAATAAATTAGAATGGATACATTTGTGCGAATGAATTAGAATGGATCGTACGAATGAATTAGAATGGATCGTATGAATGAATTAGAATGGATTGTACGAATGAATTAGAATGGATCGTGCAAATGAATTAGAATGGATCGTACAAATGAATTAGAATGGATCGTACGAATGAACTAGAATGGATACATTCGTGCGAATGAATTAGAATGGATCATACGAATGAATTAGAATGGATCTTACGAATGAATTAGAATGGATCGTACGAATGAATTAGAATGGATCGTACAAATGAATTAGAATGGAAACATTTGTGCGAATGAATTAGAATGGATCGTACGAATGAATTAGAATGGATCGTATGAATGAATTAGAATGGATCATACGAATGAATTAGAATGGATCGTACGAAGGAATTAGAATGGATCGTACAAATGAATTAGGCATCGTATGAATGTATTAGAATGGATCGTATGAGTGAATTAGAATGGATCGTGCGAATGAATTAGAATGGATTGTATGAATGAATTAGAATGGATCATACGAATGAATTAGAATGGATCATACGAATTAATTAGAATGGATCATACGAATGAATTAGAATGGATCGTACGAATGAATTAGAATGGATTAGAATGGATCGTGCGAATGAATTAGAATGGATCGTATGAATGAATTAGAATGGATCGTGCTAATAAATTAGAATTGATCGAACGAATGAATTAGCATGGATCGTGCTAATGAATTAGAATGGAACGTACGAATGAATTAGAATGGATCGTGTGAAAGAATTAGAATGGATCGTGTGAAAGAATTAGAATGAATTCGTACGATCCATTCGAATTCATTCGCACGATCCATTCTAATTCATTCATACGATCCATTCTAATTCATTCATACAATCCATTCTAATTCTTTCACACGATCCATTCTAATTCATTCGTAGGATCCATTCTAATTCATTCGTACAATCTATTCTATTTCATTCGTACGATCCATTCTTACTCATTCGTATGATTCATTCTAATTCATTCGGACGAATGTATCCATTCTAATTTATTCGTACGATCCATTCTAATTCATTCATACGATCCATTCTTACTCATTCGTATGATCCATTCTAATTCATTCGTACGATCCATTCTAATTCATTCGTACGATCCATTCTAATTCTTTCACACGATCCATTCTAATTCATTCGTACGTTCCATTCTAATTCATTAGCACGATCCATGCTAATTCATTCGTTTGATCAATTCTAATTCATTAGCACGATCCATTCTAATTCATTCGTACGATCCATTCTAATTCATTCGCACGATCCATTCTAATTCATTCATAGGATCCATTCTAATTCATTCATACGATCTATTCTAATTCTTTCGCATGAATGTATCCATTCTAATTCATTCGCACGAATGTATCCATTCTAATTCATTCGTACGATCCATTCTAATTCATTCGTACGATCCATTCGAATTCATTCGCACGATCCATTCTAATTCATTCATATGATCCATTCTATTTCATTCATACAATCCATTCTAATTCTTTCACACGATCCATTCTAATTCATTCGTACGATCCATTCTAATTTATTCGTATAATCCATTCTATTTCATTCGTACGATCCATTCTTACTCATTCGTACGATCCATTCTAATTCATTCGTATGATCCATTCTAATTCATTCGTACGATCCATTCTAATTCATTCATACGATCCATTCTAATTCATTCGTACGATCCATTCTAATTCATTCGCACGAATGTATCCATTCTAGTTCATTCGTACGATCCATTCTAATTCATTCATACGATCCATTCTAATTCATTCGCACGATCCATTCTAATTCATTCGTACGATCCATTCTAATTCATTCATACGATCCATTCTAATTCATTCGTACGATCCATTCTAATTCATTCGTACAATCTATTCTAATTCATTTGTACGAATGGATACATTCGTGTGAATGAATTAGAATGGATCGTACGAATGAGTAAGAATGGATCGTACGAATGAAATAGAATGGATTGCACGAATGAATTAGAATGGATCGTACGAATGAATTAGAATGGATCGTGTGAAAGAATTAGAATGGATTGTATGAATGAATTAGAATGGATCGTACGAAGGAATTAGAATGGATCGTAAGAATGAATTAGAATGGATCGTACGAATGAATTAGAATAGACCGTACGAATGAATTAGAATGGATCGTACGAATGAATTAGAATAGATCGTGTGAAAGAATTAGAATGGATCGTACAAATGAATTAGAATGGATCGTGCGAATGAATTAGAATGGATCGTACGAATGAATTAGAATGGATCGTGCTAATGAATTAGAATTGATCGAACGAATGAATTAGCATGGATCGTGCATTCATACGATCCATTCTAATTCATTCGTACGATCCATTCTAATTCATTCGTACGATCCATTCTAATTCATTCGCACGAATGTATCCATTCTAGTTCATTCGTACGATCCATTCTAATTCATTCGTACGATCTATTCTAATTCATTCATACGATCTATTCTAATTCATTCATACAATCCATTCTAATTCTTTCACACGATCCATTCTAATTCATTCGTACGATCCATTCTAATTCATTCGCACAATCCATTCTATTTCATTCGTACGATCCATTCTTACTCATTCGTATGATCCATTCTAATTCATTCGCACGAATGTATCCATAATAGATCATACGAATGAGTAAGAATGGATCGTACGAATGAAATAGAATGGATTGTGCGAATGAATTAGAATGGACCGTACGAATGAATTAGAATGGATACATTCGTGCGAATGAATTAGAATGGATCGGACGAATAAATTAGAATGGATCGTACGAATGAATTAGAATGGATCGTACGAATGAATTAGAATGGATCGTACGAATAAATTAGAATGGATACATTCATCCGAATGAACTAGAATGGATCATACGAATGAGTAAGAATGGATCGTACGAATGAAAAAGAATAGATTGTACGAATGAATTAGAATGGATCCTACGAATGAATTAGAATAGATCGTGTGAAAGAATTAGAATGGATTGTATGAATGAATTAGAATGAATTCGTACGATCCATTCGAATTCATTCGCACGATCCATTCTAATTCATTCATACGATCCATTCTAATTCATTCATACAACCCATTCTAATTCTTTCACATGATCCATTCTAATTCATTCGTAGGATCCATTCTAATTCATTCGTACAATCTATTCTATTTCATTCGTACGATCCATTCTTACTCATTCGTATGATCCATTCAAATTCATTCGTGCGAATGTATCCATTCTAATTTATTCGTATGATCCATTCTAATTCATTCGTACGATCCATTCTAATTCATTCGTACGATCCATTCTAATTCATTCGTACGATCCATTCTAATTCATTCTCACGAATGTATCCATTCTAGTTCATTCGTACGATCCATTCTAATTCATTCGTACGATCCATTCTAATTCATTCGCACGATCCATTCTAATTCATTCGTACGATCCATTCTAATTCATTCATACGATCCATTCTAAATCATTCGTATGATCCATTCTAATTCATTCGCACAAATGTATCCATTCTAATTCATTCGTACGATCCATTCTAATTCATTCGCACGATCCATTCTAATTCATTCGTACGATCCATTCTAATTCATTCGCACGATCTGTTCTTATTCATTCGCACAATCCATTCTAATTCATTCGCACGAATTTATCCATTCTAATTCATTTGTACGATCCATTCTAATTCATTCGTACGATCCATTCTAATTCATTTGTATGATCCATTCTAATTAATTCGTATGATCCATTCTAATTCATTCGTACGATCCATTCTAATTCATTCATACAATCCATTCTAATTCATTCGCACGAATGTATCCATTCTAATTAATTCGTACGATCTATTCTAATTCATTCGTATGATCTATTCTTATTCATTCGCACGATCCAGTCTAATTGATTCGCACGATCCGTTCTAATTCATTCGCACGAATGTATCCATTCGAATTTATTCATACGATCCATTCTAATTCATTAATATGATCCATTCTAATTCATTCGTACGATCCATTCTAATTCATATGCACAAAGGTATCCATTCTAATCCATTCGTAGGATCCATTCTAATACATTCGTACGATCCATTCTAATTCATTTGTACAATCCATTTTAATTCATTCGCTCGAATGTATCCATTCTAATCCATTCATACGATCCATTCTAATCCATTTGTACGATCCATTCTAATTCATTCGCATGAATGTAACCATTCTAATTCATTCATTTGATCCATTCTACTTCATTCGTACGATCCATTCTAATTAATTCATCCGATCCATTCTAATTCATTCGCACGAATGTATCCATTCTAATTCATTAGTACGATCCATTCTAATTCATTCGTACGATCCATTCTAATTCATTCGTAAGATCCATTCTAATTCATTCGTACGATCCATTCTAATTCATTCGTACGATCCATTCTAATTCATTCGCACGAATGTATCCATTCTAGTTCACTCGTACGATCAATTCTAATTCATTCGTATGATCCATTCTAATTCATTCGCACGATCCATTCTAATTCATTTGTACGATCAATTCTAATTCATTCGGACGAATGTATCCATTCTAATTCATTCGTACGATCCTGAATTAGAATGGATCATACGAATAAATTAGAATGGATACCTTTGTGCATATGAATTAGAATGGATCGTACGAATGAATTAGAATGGATCATATTAATGAATTAGAATGGATCGTACGAATGAATTAGAATGGATACATTCGTGCGAATGAATTAGAATGGATCGTGCACGAATGTATCCATTCTAATTCATTCGTACGATCCATTCTAATTCATTAATATGATCCATTCTAATTCATTCGTACGATCCATTCTAATTCATTAATATGATCCATTCTAATTCATTCGTACGATCCATTCTAATTCATTAATATGATCCATTCTAATTCATTCGTACGATCCATTCTAATTCATATGCACAAAGGTATCCATTCTAATCCATTCGTAGGATCCATTCTAATCCATTCGTACGACCCATTCTAATTCATTCGTACGATCCATTCTAATTCATTCGCTCGAATGTATCCATTCTAATCCATTCGTACGATCCATTCTAATCCATTCGTACGATCCATTCTAATTCATTCGCATGAATGTAACCATTCTAATTCATTCATTTGATCCATTCTAATTCATTCGTACGATCCATTCTAATTCATTCGTCCGATCCATTCTAATTCATTCGCACAAATGTATCCATTCTAATTCATTCGTACGATCCATTCTAATTCATTCGTACGATCCATTCTAATTCATTCGTAAGATCCATTCTAATTCATTCGTACGATCCATTCTAATTCATTCGTACGATCCATTCTAATTCATTCGCACGAATGTATCCATTCTAGTTCATTCGTACGATCCATTCTAATTCATTTGTACGATCCATTCTAATTCATTCGCACGATCCATTCTAATTCATTCGTACGATCCATTCTAATTCTTTCACACGATCCATTCTAATTCATTCGTACGATCCATTCTAATTCATTCGTACGATCTATTCTAATTCATTCGTACGATCCATTCTAATTCATTCGTACGATCCATTCTAATTCCTTCGTACGATCCATTCTAATTCATTCATAGAATCCATTCTAATTCTTTCACAAGATCCATTCTAATTCATTCGTACGATCCATTCTAATTCATTCGTGCAATCCATTCTATTTCATTCGTACGATCCATTCTTACTCATTCATACGATCCATTCTAATTCATTCACACGAATGTATCCATTCGTACGAATGAATTAGAATAGATTGTACGAATGAATTAGAATGGATCGTACGAATGAATTAGAATGGATCGTATGAAGGAATTAGAATGGATCGTACGAATGAATTAGAATGGATCGTACGAATGAATTAGAATAGATCGTACGAATGAATTAGAATGGATCGTACGAAGGAATTAGAATGGATCGTACGAATGAATTAGAATGGATATATTCGTGCAAATGAATTAGAATGGATCGTATGAATGTATTAGAATGGATCGTATGAGTGAATTAGAATGGATCGTACGAATGAATTAGAATGGATCGTACGAATGAATTAGAATGGATGGTATGAATGAATTAGAATGGATTGTACGAATGAATTAGAATGGATCGTAAGAATGAATTAGAATGAATCGTGCGAATGAATTAGAATGGATCGTACGAATGAATTAGAATGGATCGTACGAATGAACTAGAATGGATACATTCGTGCAAATGAATTAGAATGGATCGTACGAATGAATTAGAATGGATCGTACGAATGGATCATACGAATGAATTAGAATGGATCGTGCGAATGAATTAGAATGGATCGAACGAATGAATTAGAATGGATATATTCGAGCGGATGAATTAGAATAGATCGTAGGAATGAATTAGAATGAATCATACGAATGAATTAGAATGGATCGTACGAACGAATTAGAATGAATCGTACGAACGAATTAGAATGGATCATATGAACGAATTAGAATGGATCGTACGAATGAATTAGAATGGATACATTCGAGCGAATGAATTAGAATGGATCGTACGAATGAATTAGAATAGATCATAGGAATGAATTAGAATGGATCGTGCAAATGAATTAGAATGGATAAATTCGTGCGAATGAATTAGAATGGATCGTGCGAATGAATTAGAATGGATCGTACGAATGAATTAGAATGGATATATTTGAACGAATAAATTAGAATGGATCATACGAATGAATTAGAATGGATCGTACGAATGAATTAGAATGGATAATGCGAATGAATTAGAATGGATCGTACGAATGAATTAGAATGGATACATTCGTGCGAATGAATTAGAATGGATCATACGAATGAGTAAGAATGGATCGTACGAATGAAATAGAATGGATTATACAAATGAATTAGAATGGATACATTTGTGCGAATGAATTAGAATGGATCGTATGTACGAATGAATTAGAATGGATACATTCGTGCGAATGAATTAGAATGGATCGTACGAATGAATTAGAATGGATCGTGCGAATGAATTAGAATGGATCGTACGAATGAATTAGAATGGATCGTACGAATAAACTAGGATGGATACATTCGTGCGAATGAATTAGAATGGATCGTACGAATGAATTAGAATGGATCGTACGAATGAATTAGAATGGATCTTACGAATGAATTAGAATGGATCGTACGAATAAATTTGAATGGATCGTATGAATGGTTTAGAATGGATACATTCGTGCGAATGAATTAGAATGGATCTGACGAATGAATTAGAATGGATCGTACGAATGAATTAGAATGGATCAAATGAATGAATTAGAATGGTTACATTCATGCGAATGAATTAGAATGGATCGTACGAATGGATTAGAATGGATCGTACGAATGGATTAGAATGGATACATTCGTGCGAATGAATTAGAATGGATCATACGAATGAGTAAGAATGGATCGTACGAATGAAATAGAATGGATTGTACGAATAAATTAGAATGGATCGTGCGAATGAATTTGAATGGATCGTACGAATGAATTAGAATGGATCGTGCTAATGAATTAGAATTGATCGTACGAATGAAATAGAATGGATTGTACGAATGATTTAGAATTGATCGTACGAATGAATTAGAATGGATCGTACGAATGATTTAGAATGGATACATTCGTGCGAATGAATTAGAATGGATCATACGAATGAGTAAGAATGGATCGTACGAATGAAATAGAATGGATTGTACGGATGAATTAGAATGGATTCGTACGAATGAATTAGAATGGATACATTCGTGCGAATGAGTTAGAATGGATCGTACCAATGAGTAAGAATGGATCGTACGAATGAAATAGAATGGATCGTACGAATGAATTAGAATAGATCGTACGAAAGAATTAGAATGGATCGTACGAAGGAATTAGAAAGGATCGTACGAATGAATTAGAATGGATATATTCTTGCAAATGAATTAGAATGGATCGTATGAATGTATTAGAATGGATCGTATGAGTGAATTAGAATGGATCGTATGAATGAATTAGAATGGATCGTATGAATGAATTAGAATGGATACATTCGTGTGAATGAATTAGAATGGATCGTATGAATGAATTAGAATAGATTTTGTGAATGAATTAGAACTGATCGTACGAATGAATTAGAATCGATACATTCGTGCAAATGAATTAGAATGGATTGTATGAATGAATTAGAATGGATCGTACAAATGAATTAGAATGAATCGTATGAGTGAATTAGAATGGATACGAAGGAATTAGAATGGATCGTACGAATGAATTAGAATGGATCGTACGAAGGAATTAGAATGGATCGTACGAATGAATTAGAATGGATCGTACGAATGAATTAGAATAGATCGTACGAATGAATTAGAATGGATCGTACGAAGGAATTAGAATGGATCCTACGAATGAATTAGAATGGATCGTACGAATGAGCTAGAATGGATACATTCGTGCGAATGAATTAGAATGGATCGTACGAATGAATTAGAATGGATCGTATGAATGAATTAGAATGGATCTTACGAATGAATTAGAATGGATCGTACGAATGAATTAGAATGAATCGTACGAATGAATTAGAATGGATACATTTGTGCGAATGAATTAGAATGGATCGGACGAATGAATTAGAATGGATCGTACAAATGAATTAGAATGGATCGTACGAATAAATTAGAATGGATACATTCGTCCGAATGAATTAGAATGGATCATACGAATGAGTAAGAATGGATCGTACGAATGTATTAGAATAGATTGTACGAATGAATTAGAATGGATCCTACGAATGAATTAGAATGGATCGTGTGAAAGAATTAGAATGGATTGTATGAATGAATTAGAATGGATCGTATGAATGAATTAGAATGGATCGTGCGAATGAATTCGAATGGATCGTACGAATTCATTCTAATTCATTCATACAATCCATTCTAATTCTAATTCATTCATACGATCCATTCTAATTCATTCGTACGATCCATTCTAATTCATTCGTAAGATCCATTCTAATTCATTCGTACAATCCATTCTAATTCATTCGTACGATCCATTCTAATTCATTCGCACGAATGTATCCATTCTAGTTCATTCGTACGATCCATTCTAATTCATTCGTACGATCCATTCTAATTCATTCGTACGATCCATTCTAATTCATTCGTACGATCCATTCTAATTCATTCATACGATCTATTCTAATTCATTCATACGATCCATTCTAATTCTTTCACACGATCCATTCTAATTCATTCGTACGATCCATTCTAATTCATTCGCACAATTCATTCTATTTCATTCGTATGATCCATTCTTACTCATTCGTATGATCCATTCTAATTCATTCGCACGAATGTATCCATAATGGATCATACGAATGAGTAAGAATGGATCGTACGAATGAAATAGAATGGATTGTGCGAATGAATTAGAATGGACCGTACGAATGAATTAGAATGGATATATTCATGCGAATGAATTAGAATGGATCGGACGAATGAATTAGAATGGATCGTACGAATGAATTAGAATGGATCGTACGAATAAATTAGAATGGATACATTCGTCCGAATGAATTAGAATGGATCATACGAATGAGTAAGAATGGATCGTACGAATGAAATAGAATAGATTGTACGAATGAATTAGAATGGACCCTATGAATGAATTAGAATAGATCGTGTGAAGGAATTAGAATGGATTGTATGAATGAATTAGAATGAATTCGTACGATCCATTCGAATTCATTCGCACGATCCATTCAAATTCATTCATACGATCCATTCTAATTCATTCATACAATCCATTCTAATTCTTTCACACGATCTATTCTAATTCATTCGTAGGATCCATTCTAATTCATTCGTACAATCTATTCTATTTCATTCGTACGATCCATTCTTACTCATTCGTATGATCCATTCTAATACATTTGTACGATCCATTCTAATTCATTCGTCCGATCCATTCTAATTCATTTGCATGAATGTATCCATTCTAATTCATTCGTACGATCCATTCTAATTCATTCGTACGATCCATTCTAATTCATTCGTAAGATCCATTCTAATTCATTCGTATGATCCATTCTAATTCATTCGTACGATCCATTCTAATTCATTCCCACGAATGTATCCATTCTAGTTCATTCGTACGATCCATTCTAATTCATTCGTACGATCCATTCTAATTCATTCGCATGATCCATTCTAATTCATTCGTACGATCCATTCTAATTCATTCATACGATCCATTCTAATTCATTTGTACGAACCATTCTAATTCATTCGCACAAATGTATCCATTCTAATTCATTCGTACGATCCATTCTAATTCATTCGTACGATCCATTCTAATTCATTCGCACGAATGTATCCATTCTAATTCATTCGTACGATCCATTCTAATTCATTCGTACGATCCATTCTAATTAATTCGTACGATCCATTCTAATTCATTCGTATGATCCATTCTAATTCATTCGTACGATCCATTCTTACTCATTCGTACGATCCATTCTAATTCCTTTGTATGATCCTTTCTAATTCCTTCGTACGATCCATTCTAATTCATTCGCACGATCCATTCTAATTCTTTCATACGATCCATTCTAATTCATTCGTCCGATCCATTCTAATTCATTCGCACGAATGTATCCATTCTAATTCATTCGTACGATCCATTCTAATTCATTCGTACGATACATTCTAATTCATTCGTAAGATCCATTCTAATTCATTCGTACGATCCATTCTAATTCATTCGTACGATCCATTCTAATTCATTCGCACGAATGTATCCATTCTAGTTCATTCGTACGATCCATTCTAATTCATTCGTACGATCCATTCTAATTCATTCGCACGATCCATTATAATTCATTCGTACGATCCATTCTAATTCATTCATATGATCCATTCTAATTCATTCGTACGATCCATTCTAATTCATTCGCACAAATGTATCCATTCTAATTCATTCGTACGATCCATTCTAATTTATTCGCACGATCCATTCTAATTCATTCATACGATCCATTCTAATTCTTTCACACGATCCATTCTAATTCATTCATACGATCCATTCTAATTCATTCGCACGATCCATTCTAATTCATTCGTACGATCCATTCTAATTTATTCATACGATCCATTCTAATTCATTCGTACGATCCATTCTAATTCATTCGCACAAATGTATCCATTCTAATTCATTCGTACGATCCATTCTAATTCATTCGCACGATCCATTCTAATTCATTTGTACGATCCATTCTAATTCATTCGTACGATCCATTCTAATTAATTCGTATGATCCATTCTAATTCATTCATACGATCCATTCTAATTCATTCATACAATCCATTCTAATTCATTCGCACGAATGTATCCATTCTAATTAATTCGTACGATCCATTCTAATTCATTCGTATGATCTATTCTTATTCATTCGCACGATCCAGTCTAATTGATTCGCATGATCCATTCTAATTCATTCGTACGATCCATTCTAATTCATATTCACAAAGGTATCCATTCTAATCCATTCGTAGGATCCATTCTAATCCATTCGTACGATCCATTCTAATTCATTCGTACGATCCATTCTAATTCATTCGCTCGAATGTATCCATTCTAATCCATTCGTACGATCAGTTCTAATCCATTCGTACGATCTATTCTAATTCATTCGCATGAATGTAACCATTCTAATTCATTCATTTGATCCATTCTAATTCATTCGTACGATCCATTCTAATTCATTCGTCCGATCCATTCTAATTCATTCGCACGAATGTATCCATTCTAATTCATTCGTACGATCCATTCTAATTCATTCGTACGATCCATTCTAATTCATTCGTAAGATCCATTCTAATTCATTCGTACGATCCATTCTAATTCATTCGTACGTTCCATTCTAATTCATTCGCACGAATGTATCCATTCTAGTTCATTCGTACGATCCATTCTAATTCATTCGTACGATCCATTCTAATTCATTCGTACGATCCATTCTAATTCATTCGTACTATCAATTCTAATTCATTCGCACGAATGTATCCATTCTAACTCATTCATACGATCCATTCTAATTCATTTGTACGATCCATTCTAATTCACTCATACGATCCATTCTAATACATTCATACGATCCATTCTAATTCATTTGCACGAATATATCCATTCTAATTCATTCGTACGATCCATTCTAATTCCTTCGTACGATCCATTCTAATTCATTCGTACGATCCATTCTAATTCATTCGTACGATCCATTCTAATTCATTCGTACGATCCATTCTAATTCCTTCGTACGATCCATTCTAATTCATTCGTACGATCCATTCTAATTCATTCGTACGATCCATTCTAATTCCTTCGTACGATCCATTCTAATTCATTCGTACGATCCATTCTAATTCATTCGTACAATCTATTCTAATTCATTCGTACGAATGGATTCATTCGTGTGAATGAATTAGAATGGATCGTACGAATGAGTAAGAATGGATCGTACGAATGAAATAGAATGGATTGCACGAATGAATTAGAATGGATCATACGAATGAATTAGAATGGATCGTGTGAAAGAATTAGAATGGATTGTATGAATGAATTAGAATGGATCGTACGAATGAATTAGAATGGATACATTCGTCCGAATGAATTAGAATGGATCATACGAATGAGTAAAAATGGATCGTACGAATGAAATAGAATAGATTGTACGAATGAATTAGAATGGATCCTACGAATGAATTAGAATGGATCATGTGAAAGAATTAGAATGGATTATACGAATGAATTAGAATGGATCCTATGAATGAATTAGAATGGATTGTGCGAATGAATTAGAATGAATCGTACGAATGAATTAGAATGGATCGTGCTAATGAATTAGAATTGATCGAACGAATGAATTAGCATGAATCGTGCTAATGAATTAGAATGGAACGTACGAATGAATTAGAATGGATCGTGTGAAAGAATTAGAATGGATTGTATGAATGAATTAGAATGAATTCGTACGATCCATTCGAATTCATTCGCACGATCCATTCTAATTCATTCATACGATCCATTCTAATTCATCCATACAATCCATTCTAATCCTTTCACACGATCCATTCTAATTCATTCGTAGGATCCATTCTAATTCATTCGTACAATCTATTCTATTTCATTCGTACGATCCATTCTTACTCATTCGTATGATCCATTCTAATTCATTCGGACGAATGTATCCATTCTAATTTATTCGTACGATCCATTCTAATTCATTCATACGATCCATTCTAATTCATTCGTACGATCCATTCTAATTTATTCGTCCGATCCATTCTAATTCATTCGCACGAATGTATCCATTCTAATTCATTCGTACGATCCATTCTAATTTATTCGTACGATCCATTCTAATTCATTCGTAAGATCCAGTCTAATTCATTCGTACGATCCATTCTAATTCATTCGTACGATCCATTCTAATTCCTTCGTACGATCCATTCTAATTCATTCGTACGATCCATTCTAATTCATTCATACAATTCATTCTAATTCTTTCACACGATCCATTCTAATTCATTCGTACGATCCATTCTAATTCATTAGTGCAATCCATTCTATTTCATTCGTACGATCCATTCTTACTCATTCGTACGAATGAATTAGATTGGATCGTACAAAGGAATTAGAATGGATCGTACGAATGAATTAGAATAGATCGTACGAATGAATTAGAATGGATCGTACGAAGGAATTAGACTGGATCGTACGAATGAATTAGAATGGATCGTATGAGTGAATTAGAATGGATCGTACGAATGAATTAGAATGGATCGTATGAATAAGTTAGAATGGATACATTCGTGCGAATGAATTAGAATTGATCGTACGAATAAATTAGAATGGATCGTGCGAATGAATTAGAATGGATCGTATTAATGAATTAGAATGGATCTTACGAATGAATTAGAATGGATCGTACGAATGAATTAGAATGGATCGAATGAATGAATTAGAATGGTTACATTCATGCGAATGAATTAGATAGGATCGTACGAATGGATTAGAATGGATACATTCGAGCGAAAGAATTAGAATGGATCGTACGAATGAATTAGAATGGATCGTACGAATGGATTAGAATGGATCGTACGAATGAACTAGAATGGATACATTCGTGCGAATGAATTAGAATGGATCATACAAATGAATTAGAATGGATCGTACGAATGAATTAGAATGGATCTTACGAATGAATTAGAATGGATCGTACGAATGAATTAGAATGGATCGTACGAATGAATTAGAATGGATACATTCGTGCGAATGAATTAGAATGGATCGTACGAATGAATTAGAATGGATCTTACGAATGAATTAGAATGGGTCGTACGAATGAATTAGAATGGATCGTACGAATGAATTAGAATGGATACATTCGTGCGAATGAATTAGAATGGATCGTATGAATGAATTAGAATGGATCGTATGAGTGAATTAGAACGGATAGTACGAATGAAGTAGAATTGATCGTATGAATGAATTAGAATGGATACATTCGTGCGAATGAATTAGAATAGATTGTGCGAATGAAATAGAATGGATCGTACGAATGAATTAGAATGGATACATTCGTGCGAATAAATTAGAATGGATTGTATGAATGAATTAGAATGGATCGTACAAATGAATTAGAATGGATCGTACGAATGAATTAGAATAGATTGCGCGAATGAATTAGAATGGATCGTACGAATGAATTAGAATGGATCGTACGAATGAATTAGAATGGATCGTACGAAGGAATTAGAATGGATCGTATGAATGAATTAGAATGGATCGTACGATTGAATTAGAATGGATCATACGAATGAGTAAGAATGGATCGTATGAATGAATTAGATTGGATCGTACGATCCATTCTAATTCATTAGCGTGGATCGTGCTAATGAATCAGAATGGAATATACGAATGAATTAGAATGGATCGTAGAATGGATCGTATGAATGAATTAGAATGAATTAGAATGGATCGTACGAATGAATTGGAATAGATCATAGGATTGAATTAGAATGGATCGGATGAATTAGAATGGATACATTCATGCGAATGAATTAGAATGGATCGGATGAATGAATTAGAATGGATCGTACGAATGAATTAGAATGGATCAAATGAATGAATTAGAATGGTTACATTCATGCGAATGAATTAGATAGGATCGTACGAATGGATTAGAATGGATACATTCGAGCGAAAGAATTAGAATGGATCGTACGAATGAATTAGAATGGATCGTACGAATGGATTAGAATGGATCGTACGAATGAACTAGAATGGATACATTCGCGTGAATGAATTAGAATGGATCGTACGAATGAATTAGAATGGATCGTACGAATGAATTAGAATGGATCTTACGAATGAATTAGAATGGATCGTACGAATGAATTAGAATGGATCGTACGAATGAATTAGAATGGATCTTACGAATGAATTAGAATGGGTCGTACGAATGAATTAGAATGGATCGTACGAATGAATTAGAATGGATACATTCGTGCGAATGAATTAGAATGGATCGTATGAATGAATTAGAATGGATCGTATGAGTGAATTAGAACGGATAGTATGAATGAAGTAGAATGGATCGTATGAATAAATTAGAATGGATACATTCGTGCGAATGAATTAGAATAGATTGTGCGAATGAATTAGAATGGATCGTACGAATGAATTAGAATGGATACATTCGTGCGAATAAATTAGAATGGATTGTATGAATGAATTAGAATGGATCGTACGAATGAATTAGAATGGATCGTACGAATGAATTAGAATAGATTGCGCGAATGAATTAGAATGGATCATACGAATGAATTAGAATGGATCGTACGAATGAATTAGAATGGATCGTACGAATGAGTTAGAATGGATCGTACGAAGGAATTAAAATGGATCGTATGAATGAATAAGAATGGATCGTACGATTGAATTAGAATGGATCATACGAATGAGTAAGAATGGATCGTATGAATGAATTAGATTGGATCGCATGATCCATTCTAATTCATTAGCATGGATCGTGCTAATGAATCAGAATGGAATATACGAATGAATTAGAATGGATCGTAGAATGGATCGTATGAATGAATTAGAATGAATTAGAATGGATCATACGAATGAATTAGAATAGATCATAGGAATGAATTAGAATGGATCGTGCAAATGAATTAGAATGGATACATTCGTGCGAATGAATTAGAATGGATCGTGCGAATGAATTAGAATGGATCGTACGAATGAATTAGAATGGATATATTTGAACGAATAAATTAGAATGGATCATACGAATGAATTAGAATGGATCGTACGAATGAATTAGAATGGATAGTGCGAATGAATTAGAATCGATCGTACGAATGAATTAGAATGGATCGTACGAATGAATTAGAATGGATCATACGAATGAGTAAGAATGGATCGTACGAATGAATTAGAATGGATCATACGAATGAATTAGAATGGATCGTACGAATAAATTAGAATGGATACATTCGTCCGAATGAATTAGAATGGATCATACGAATGAGTAAGAATGGATCGTACGAATGAAATAGAATAGATTGTACGAATGAATTAGAATGGATCCTAGTACGATCCATTCTAATTCATTCGTACGATCCATTCTAATTCATTCATACAATCCATTCTAATTCTTTCACATGATCCATTCTAATTCATTCGTACGATCCATTCTAATTCATTCGTGCAATCCATTCTATTTCATTCGTACGATCCATTCTTACTCATTCGTACGATCCATTCTAATTTATTCACACGAATGTATCCATTCGTACGAATGAATTAGAATAGATTGTACGAATGAATTAGAATGGATCGTACGAATGAATTAGAATGGATCGTACGAAGGAATTAGAATGGATCGTACGAATGAATTAGAATGGATCATACGAATGAATTAGAATAGATCGTACGAATGAATTAGAATGGATCGTACGAAGGAATTAGAATGGATCGTACGAATGAATTAGAATGGATATATTCGTGCAAATGAATTAGAATGGATCGTATGAATGTATTAGAATGGATCGTATGAGTGAATTAGAATGGATCATACGAATTAATTAGAATGGATCATACGAATGAATTAGAATGGATCGTACGAATGAATTAGAATGGATACATTCGTGCGAATGAATTAGAATGGATTGTGCGAATTAATAAGAACAGATCGTGCGAATGAATTAGAATGGATCGTACGAATGAATTAGAATGGATCGTGCGAATGAATTAGAATGGATCGTACGAATGAATTAGAATGGATACATTTGTGCGAATGAATTAGAATGGATCGTACGAATGAATTAGAATGGATCGTATGAATGAATTAGAATGGATTGTACGAATGAATTAGAATGGATCGTGCAAATGAATTAGAATGGATCGTACAAATGAATTAGAATGGATCGTACGAATGAACTAGAATGGATACATTCGTGCGAATGAATTAGAATGGATCATACGAATGAATTAGAATGGATCTTACGAATGAATTAGAATGGATCGTACGAATGAATTAGAATGGATCGTACAAATGAATTTGAATGGAAACATTTGTGCGAATGAATTAGAATGGATCGTACGAATGAATTAGAATGGATCGTATGAATGAATTAGAATGGATCATACGAATGAATTAGAATGGATCGTACGAAGGAATTAGAATGGATCGTACAAATGAATTAGGCATCGTATGAATGTATTAGAATGGATCGTATGAGTGAATTAGAATGGATCGTGCGAATGAATTAGAATGGATTGTATGAATGAATTAGAATGGATCATACGAATGAATTAGAATGGATCATACGAATTAATTAGAATGGATCATACGAATGAATTAGAATGGATCGTACGAATGAATTAGAATGGATTAGAATGGATCGTGCGAATGAATTAGAATGGATCGTATGAATGAATTAGAATGGATCGTGCTAATAAATTAGAATTGATCGAACGAATGAATTAGCATGGATCGTGCTAATGAATTAGAATGGAACGTACGAATGAATTAGAATGGATCGTGTGAAAGAATTAGAATGGATCGTGTGAAAGAATTAGAATGAATTCGTACGATCCATTCGAATTCATTCGCACGATCCATTCTAATTCATTCATACGATCCATTCTAATTCATTCATACAATCCATTCTAATTCTTTCACACGATCCATTCTAATTCATTCGTAGGATCCATTCTAATTCATTCGTACAATCTATTCTATTTCATTCGTACGATCCATTCTTACTCATTCGTATGATTCATTCTAATTCATTCGGACGAATGTATCCATTCTAATTTATTCGTACGATCCATTCTAATTCATTCATACGATCCATTCTTACTCATTCGTATGATCCATTCTAATTCATTCGTACGATCCATTCTAATTCATTCGTACGATCCATTCTAATTTATTCGTACGATCCATTCTAATTCTTTCACACGATCCATTCTAATTCATTCGTACGTTCCATTCTAATTCATTAGCACGATCCATGCTAATTCATTCGTTTGATCAATTCTAATTCATTAGCACGATCCATTCTAATTCATTCGTACGATCCATTCTAATTCATTCGCACGATCCATTCTAATTCATTCATAGGATCCATTCTAATTCATTCATACGATCTATTCTAATTCTTTCGCACGAATGTATCCATTCTAATTCATTCGCACGAATGTATCCATTCTAATTCATTCGTACGATCCATTCTAATTCATTCGTACGATCCATTCGAATTCATTCGAACGATCCATTCTAATTCATTCATATGATCCATTCTATTTCATTCATACAATCCATTCTAATTCTTTCACACGATCCATTCTAATTCATTCGTACGATCCATTCTAATTTATTCGTATAATCCATTCTATTTCATTCGTACGATCCATTCTTACTCATTCGTACGATCCATTCTAATTCATTCGTATGATCCATTCTAATTCATTCGTACGATCCATTCTAATTCATTCATACGATCCATTCTAATTCATTCGTACGATCCATTCTAATTCATTCGCACGAATGTATCCATTCTAGTTCATTCGTACGATCCATTCTAATTCATTCATACGATCCATTCTAATTCATTCGCACGATCCATTCTAATTCATTCGTACGATCCATTCTAATTCATTCATACGATCCATTCTAATTCATTCGTACGATCCATTCTAATTCATTCGTACAATCTATTCTAATTCATTCGTACGAATGGATACATTCGTGTGAATGAATTAGAATGGATCGTACGAATGAGTAAGAATGGATCGTACGAATGAAATAGAATGGATTGCACGAATGAATTAGAATGGATCGTACGAATGAATTAGAATGGATCGTGTGAAAGAATTAGAATGGATTGTATGAATGAATTAGAATGGATCGTACGAAGAAATTAGAATGGATCGTAAGAATGAATTAGAATGGATCGTACGAATGAATTAGAATAGATCGTACGAATGAATTAGAATGGATCGTACGAATGAATTAGAATAGATCGTGTGAAAGAATTAGAATGGATCGTACAAATGAATTAGAATGGATCGTGCGAATGAATTAGAATGGATCGTACGAATGAATTAGAATGGATCGTGCTAATGAATTAGAATTGATCGAACGAATGAATTAGCATGGATCGTGCATTCATACGATCCATTCTAATTCATTCGTACGATCCATTCTAATTCATTCGTACGATCCATTCTAATTCATTCGCACGAATGTATCCATTCTAGTTCATTCGTACGATCCATTCTAATTCATTCGTACGATCTATTCTAATTCATTCATACGATCTATTCTAATTCATTCATACAATCCATTCTAATTCTTTCACACGATCCATTCTAATTCATTCGTACGATCCATTCTAATTCATTCGCACAATCCATTCTATTTCATTCGTACGATCCATTCTTACTCATTCGTATGATCCATTCTAATTCATTCGCACGAATGTATCCATAATAGATCATACGAATGAGTAAGAATGGATCGTACGAATGAAATAGAATGGATTGTGCGAATGAATTAGAATGGACCGTACGAATGAATTAGAATGGATACATTCGTGCGAATGAATTAGAATGGATCGGACGAATAAATTAGAATGGATCGTACGAATGAATTAGAATGGATCGTACGAATGAATTAGAATGGATCGTACGAATAAATTAGAATGGATACATTCATCCGAATGAACTAGAATGGATCATACGAATGAGTAAGAATGGATCGTACGAATGAAAAAGAATAGATTGTACGAATGAATTAGAATGGATCCTACGAATGAATTAGAATAGATCGTGTGAAAGAATTAGAATGGATTGTATGAATGAATTAGAATGAATTCGTACGATCCATTCGAATTCATTCGCACGATCCATTCTAATTCATTCATACGATCCATTCTAATTCATTCATACAACCCATTCTAATTCTTTCACATGATCCATTCTAATTCATTCGTAGGATCCATTCTAATTCATTCGTACAATCTATTCTATTTCATTCGTACGATCCATTCTTACTCATTCGTATGATCCATTCAAATTCATTCGTGCGAATGTATCCATTCTAATTTATTCGTATGATCCATTCTAATTCATTCGTACGATCCATTCTAATTCATTCGTACGATCCATTCTAATTCATTCGTACGATCCATTCTAATTCATTCGCACGAATGTATCCATTCTAGTTCATTCGTACGATCCATTCTAATTCATTCGTACGATCCATTCTAATTCATTCGCACGATCCATTCTAATTCATTCGTACGATCCATTCTAATTCATTCATACGATCCATTCTAAATCATTCGTATGATCCATTCTAATTCATTCGCACAAATGTATCCATTCTAATTCATTCGTACGATCCATTCTAATTCATTCGCACGATCCATTCTAATTCATTCGTACGATCCATTCTAATTCATTCGCACGATCTGTTCTTATTCATTCGCACAATCCATTCTAATTCATTCGCACGAATTTATCCATTCTAATTCATTTGTACGATCCATTCTAATTCATTCGTACGATCCATTCTAATTCATTTGTATGATCCATTCTAATTAATTCGTATGATCCATTCTAATTCATTCGTACGATCCATTCTAATTCATTCATACAATCCATTCTAATTCATTCGCACGAATGTATCCATTCTAATTAATTCGTACGATCTATTCTAATTCATTCGTATGATCTATTCTTATTCATTCGCACGAACCAGTCTAATTGATTCGCACGATCCGTTCTAATTCATTCGCACGAATGTATCCATTCGAATTTATTCATACGATCCATTCTAATTCATTAATATGATCCATTCTAATTCATTCGTACGATCCATTCTAATTCATATGCACAAAGGTATCCATTCTAATCCATTCGTAGGATCCATTCTAATACATTCGTACGATCCATTCTAATTCATTTGTACAATCCATTTTAATTCATTCGCTCGAATGTATCCATTCTAATCCATTCATACGATCCATTCTAATCCATTTGTACGATCCATTCTAATTCATTCGCATGAATGTAACCATTCTAATTCATTCATTTGATCCATTCTAATTCATTCGTACGATCCATTCTAATTAATTCATCCGATCCATTCTAATTCATTCGCACGAATGTATCCATTCTAATTCATTAGTACGATCCATTCTAATTCATTCGTACGATCCATTCTAATTCATTCGTAAGATCCATTCTAATTCATTCGTACGATCCATTCTAATTCATTCGTACGATCCATTCTAATTCATTCGCACGAATGTATCCATTCTAGTTCACTCGTACGATCAATTCTAATTCATTCGTATGATCCATTCTAATTCATTCGCACGATCCATTCTAATTCATTTGTACGATCAATTCTAATTCATTCGCACGAATGTATCCATTCTAATTCATTCGTACGATCCTGAATTAGAATGGATCATACGAATAAATTAGAATGGATACATTCGTGCGAATGAATTAGAATGGATCGTGCACGAATGTATCCATTCTAATTCATTCGTACGATCCATTCTAATTCATTAATATGATCCATTCTAATTCATTCGTACGATCCATTCTAATTCATTAATATGATCCATTCTAATTCATTCGTACGATCCATTCTAATTCATTAATATGATCCATTCTAATTCATTCGTACGATCCATTCTAATTCATATGCACAAAGGTATCCATTCTAATCCATTCGTAGGATCCATTCTAATCCATTCGTACGATCCATTCTAATTCATTCGTACGATCCATTCTAATTCATTCGCTCGAATGTATCCATTCTAATCCATTCGTACGATCCATTCTAATCCATTCGTACGATCCATTCTAATTCATTCGCATGAATGTAACCATTCTAATTCATTCATTTGATCCATTCTAATTCATTCGTACGATCCATTCTAATTCATTCGTCCGATCCATTCTAATTCATTCGCACAAATGTATCCATTCTAATTCATTCGTACGATCCATTCTAATTCATTCGTACAATCCATTCTAATTCATTCGTAAGATCCATTCTAATTCATTCGTACGATCCATTCTAATTCATTCGTACGATCCATTCTAATTCATTCGCACGAATGTATCCATTCTAGTTCATTCGTACGATCCATTCTAATTCATTTGTACGATCCATTCTAATTCATTCGCACGATCCATTCTAATTCATTCGTACGATCCATTCTAATTCTTTCACACGATCCATTCTAATTCATTCGTACGATCCATTCTAATTCATTCGTACGATCTATTCTAATTCATTCGTACGATCCATTCTAATTCATTCGTACGATCCATTCTAATTCCTTCGTACGATCCATTCTAATTCATTCATAGAATCCATTCTAATTCTTTCACAAGATCCATTCTAATTCATTCGTACGATCCATTCTAATTCATTCGTGCAATCCATTCTATTTCATTCGTACGATCCATTCTTACTCATTCATACGATCCATTCTAATTCATTCACACGAATGTATCCATTCGTACGAATGAATTAGAATAGATTGTACGAATGAATTAGAATGGATCGTACGAATGAATTAGAATGGATCGTATGAAGGAATTAGAATGGATCGTACGAATGAATTAGAATGGATCGTACGAATGAATTAGAATAGATCGTACGAATGAATTAGAATGGATCGTACGAAGGAATTAGAATGGATCGTACGAATGAATTAGAATGGATATATTCGTGCAAATGAATTAGAATGGATCGTATGAATGAATTAGAATGGATCGTATGAGTGAATTAGAATGGATCGTACGAATGAATTAGAATGGATCGTACGAATGAATTAGAATGGATGGTATGAATGAATTAGAATGGATTGTACGAATGAATTAGAATGGATCGTAAGAATGAATTAGAATGGATCGTACGAATGAATTAGAATGGATGGTATGAATGAATTAGAATGGATTGTACGAATGAATTAGAATGGATCGTAAGAATGAATTAGAATGAATCGTGCGAATGAATTAGAATGGATCGTACGAATGAATTAGAATGGATCGTACGAATGAACTAGAATGGATACATTCGTGCAAATGAATTAGAATGGATCGTACGAATGAATTAGAATGGATCGTACGAATGGATCATACGAATGAATTAGAATGGATCGTGCGAATGAATTAGAATGGATCGAACGAATGAATTAGAATGGATATATTCGAGCGGATGAATTAGAATAGATCGTAGGAATGAATTAGAATGAATCATACGAATGAATTAGAATGGATCGTACGAACGAATTAGAATGAATCGTACGAACGAATTAGAATGGATCATATGAACGAATTAGAATGGATCGTACGAATGAATTAGAATGGATACATTCGAGCGAATGAATTAGAATGGATCGTACGAATGAATTAGAATAGATCATAGGAATGAATTAGAATGGATCGTGCAAATGAATTAGAATGGATAAATTCGTGCGAATGAATTAGAATGGATCGTGCGAATGAATTAGAATGGATCGTACGAATGAATTAGAATGGATATATTTGAACGAATAAATTAGAATGGATCATACGAATGAATTAGAATGGATCGTACGAATGAATTAGAATGGATACATTCGTGCGAATGAATTAGAATGGATCATACGAATGAGTAAGAATGGATCGTACGAATGAAATAGAATGGATTATACAAATGAATTAGAATGGATACATTTGTGCGAATGAATTAGAATGGATCGTATGTACGAATGAATTAGAATGGATACATTCGTGCGAATGAATTAGAATGGATCGTACGAATGAATTAGAATGGATCGTGCGAATGAATTAGAATGGATCGTACGAATGAATTAGAATGGATCGTACGAATAAACTAGGATGGATACATTCGTGCGAATGAATTAGAATGGATCGTACGAATGAATTAGAATGGATCGTACGAATGAATTAGAATGGATCTTACGAATGAATTAGAATGGATCGTACGAATAAATTTGAATGGATCGTATGAATGGTTTAGAATGGATACATTCGTGCGAATGAATTAGAATGGATCTGACGAATGAATTAGAATGGATCGTACGAATGAATTAGAATGGATCAAATGAATGAATTAGAATGGTTACATTCATGCGAATGAATTAGAATGGATCGTACGAATGGATTAGAATGGATCGTACGAATGGATTAGAATGGATACATTCGTGCGAATGAATTAGAATGGATCATACGAATGAGTAAGAATGGATCGTACGAATGAAATAGAATGGATTGTACGAATAAATTAGAATGGATCGTGCGAATGAATTTGAATGGATCGTACGAATGAATTAGAATGGATCGTGCTAATGAATTAGAATTGATCGTACGAATGAAATAGAATGGATTGTACGAATGATTTAGAATTGATCGTACGAATGAATTAGAATGGATCGTACGAATGATTTAGAATGGATACATTCGTGCGAATGAATTAGAATGGATCATACGAATGAGTAAGAATGGATCGTACGAATGAAATAGAATGGATTGTACGGATGAATTAGAATGGATTCGTACGAATGAATTAGAATGGATACATTCGTGCGAATGAGTTAGAATGGATCGTACCAATGAGTAAGAATGGATCGTACGAATGAAATAGAATGGATTATGCAAATGAATTAGAATGGATCGTACGAATGAATTAGAATAGATCGTATGAATGAATTAGAATGGATCGTACGAATGAATTAGAATGGATCGTACGAATGAATTAGAATGGATACATTCATGCGAATGAATTAGAATGGATCGTATGAATGAATTAGAATAGATTGTGCGAATGAATTAGAATGGATCGTACGAATGAATTAGAATGGATACATTCGTGCGAATAAATTAGAATGGAAATTATGAATGAATTAGAATGGATCGTACGAATGAATTAGAATGGATCATACGAATGAATTAGAATAGATTGCGTGAATGAGTTAGAATGGATCGTGCGAATGAAATAGAATGGATACAAATGAATTAGAATGGATCATATGAATGAATTAGAATGACGATCCATTCTTACTCATTCGTATGATCCATTCTAATTTATTCGCACGAATGTATCCATTCTAATTCATTCGTACGTCTAATTCATTCGTACGGTCCATTCTAATTCACTCGCACAATCCATTCTATTTCATTCGTATGATCCATTCTTACTCATTCGTATGATCCATTATGGATACATTCGTGCGAATGAATTAGAATGGATCATACGAATGAGTAAGAATGGATCGTACGAATGAAATAGAATGGATTGTGCGAATGAATTAGAATGGATCATACGAATGAATTAGAATGGATCGTGTGAAAGAATTAGAATGGATTGTTTGAATGAATTAGAATAGATCGTATGAATGAATTAGAATGGATCGTACGAATGAATTAGAATGGATCGTACGAATGAATTAGAATGGATAGTACGAATGAATTAGAATGGATACATTCGCGAATGAATTAGAATGGATCGTACAAATGAATTAGAATGGATCGTATGAATGAATTAGAATGGATCTTATGAATGAATTAGAATGGATCGTACGAATGAATTAGAATGGATTGTACGAATGAATTAGAATGGATACATTTGTGCGAATGAATTAGAATGGATCGTACGAATGAATTAGAATGGATCGTATGAATGAATTAGAATGGATCGTACGAAGGAATTAGAATGGATCGTACGAAGGAATTAGAATGGATCGTACGAATGAATTAGAATGGATATATTCGTGCAAATGAATTAGAATGGATCGTATGAATGTATTAGAATGGATCGTATGAGTGAATTAGAATGGATCGTGCGAATGAATTAGAACGGATTGTATTAATGAATTAGAATGGATCGTACGAATGAATTAGAATGGATCATACGAATTAATTAGAATGGATCATACGAATGAATTAGAATGGATCGTACGAATGAATTAGAATTAGAATGGATATATTCGTGCGAATGAATTAGAATAGACACATTCGTGCGAAAGAATTAGAATAGATCGTATGAATGAATTAGAATGGATCCTATGAATGAATTAGAATGGATCGTGCAAATGAATTAGAATGGATCGTACGAATGAATTAGAATGGATACATTCGTGCGAATGAATTAGAATGGATCGGATGAATGAATTAGAATGGATCGTACGAATGAATTAGAATGGATCAAATGAATGAATTAGAATGGTTACAGTCATGCGAATGAATTAGAATGGATCGTACGAATGGATTAGATTGGATCGTACGAATGGATTAAAATGGATACATTCGAGCGAATGAATTAGAATGGATCGTACGAATGAATTAGAATGGATCGTACGAATGATTTAGAATGAATTCGTACGATCCATTCGAATTCATTCGCACGATCCATTCTAATTCATTCATACGATCCATTCTAATTCATTCATACAATCCATTCTAATTCTTTCACACGATCCATTCTAATTCATTCATTGGATCCATTCTAATTCAATTGTACAATCTATTCTATTTCATTCGTACGATCTATTCTTACTCATTCGTATGATCCATTCTAATTCATTCGGACGAATGTATCCATTCTAATTTATTCGTACGATCCATTCTAATTCATTCGTACGATCCATTCTAATTCATTCGTACGATCCATTCTTACTCATTCGTATGATTCATTCTAATTCATTCGTACGATCCATTCTAATTCATTCGTACGATCCATTCTAATTCATTCGCAGAATCTATTCTAATTCATTCGTATGATCCATTCTAATTCATTCGTACGATCGTACGAATGAATTAGAATGGATCATACGAATGAATGAGAATGGATCGTACGAATGAATTAGAATGGATCGTACGAATGAATTAGAATGGATCGTACGAATGAATTAGAATGGATCATACGAATGAGTAAGAATGGATCGTACACAGAATGAATTAGAATGGATTGTATGAATGAATTAGAATGGATACATTCGTGCGAATGAATTAGAATGGATCATACGAATGAGTAAGAATGGATCGTACGAATGAAATAGAATGGATTGTACGAATGAATTAGAATGGATCGTACAAATGAATTAGAATGGATCGTACGAATAAATTAGAATGGATCATACGAATGAGTAAGAATGGATCGTACAAATAAAATAGAATGGATTGTACGAATGAATTAGAATGGATCGTACGAATGAATTAGAATGGATCGTGTGAAAGAATTAGAATGCATTGTATGAATGAATTAGAATGGATCGTATGAATGAATTAGAATGGATCGTGCGAATGAATTTGAATGGATCGCATGATCCATTCGAATAGAATGGATTGTATGAATGAATTAGAATGGATCGGGCGAATGAATTAGAATGGATTGTAGGAATGAATTAGAATGGATCGTATGAATGAATTAGAATGGATCGTGCGAATGAATTAGAATGGATCGTATGAATGAATTAGAATGGATCGTACGAATGAATTAGAATGGATCATACGAATGAATTAGAATGTATCATACGAATGAGTAAGAATGGATCGTACGAATGAAATAGAATGGATTGTACGAATGAATTAGAATGGATACATTCGTGCGAATGAATTAGAATGGATCGTACGAATGAATTAGAATGGATCGTACAAATGAATTAGAATGCATCGTACGAAAGAATTAAAATGGATATATTCGTGCGAATGAATTAGAATGGATCGTACGAATGAATTAGACTGGATCGTACGAATGAATTTGAATGGATACATTTGTGCGAATGAATCTAAATGGATTGTATGAATGAATTACAATGGATCGTACGAATGAATTTGAATGGATCGTACGAATGAATTAGAATAGCTCATACGAATGAATTAGAATGAATCGTATGAATGAATTAGAATGGTTACATTCGTGCGAATGAATTAGAATAGATCGTACGAATGAATTAGAATGGATCGTACGAATAAATTAGAATGGATCGTGGGAAAGAATTAGAATGGATCGTACGAATGAATTAGAATGGATCCACCGAATGAGTTAGAATGGATCATACGAATGAATTAGAATGGATTGTACGAATGAATTAGAATGGATTGTGCGAATGAATTAGAATTGATCGTATGAAAGAATAAGAATGGATCGTACGAATGAATTAGAATGGATCGTGCGAATGAATTAGCATGAATCGTATGAATGTATTAGAATGGATCGTACGAATGAATTAGAATGAATCATATGATCCATTCTAATTTATTTGTACGATCCATTCTAATTCATTTGCACGAATGTATCCATTCTAGTTCATTCGTACGATTCATTCTAGTTCATTCGTACGATCCATTCTAATTTATTCGTACGATCCATTCTAATTCATTCATATGATCCATTCTAATTAATTCGTACGATCCATTCTAATTCATTCGTACGATCCATTCTAATTCATTCATACAATCCATTCTAATTCATTCGCACGAAAGTATCCATTCTAATTAATTCGTACGATCCATTCTAATTCATTCGTATGATCCATTCTTATTCATTCGCACGATCCAGTCTAATGGATTCACACGATCCATTCTAATTCATTCGTATGAATGTATCCATTCTAATTCATTCGTACGATCCATTCTAATTCATTAATATGATCCATTCTAATTCATTCGCATGATCCATTCTAATTCATTCGTACGATCTATTCTAATTCATTCGTATGATCCATTCTAATTCATTCGCACGATCCATTCTAATTCATTCGTACCATCTATTCTATTTCATTCGTACGATCCATTCTTACTCATTCGTATGATCCATTCTAATTCATTCGGACGAATGTATCCATTCTAATTTTTTCGTACGATCCATTCTAATTCATTCGTACGATCCATTCTAATTCATTCGTACGATCCATTCTAATTCATTCGTCCGATCCATTCTAATTCATTCGCACGAATGTATCCATTCTAATTCATTCGTACGGTCCATTCTAATTCATTCGCACAATCCATTCTATTTCATTCGTACGATCCATTCTTACTCATTCGTATGATCCATTATGGATACATTCGTACGAATGAATTAGAATGGATCATACGAATGAGTAAGAATGGATCGTACGAATGAAATAGAATGGATTGTGCGAATGAATTAGAATGGATCGTACGAATGAATTAGAATGGATCGTGTGAAAGAATTAGAATGGATTGTATGAATGAATTAGAATAGATCGTATGAATGAATTAGAATGGATCATACGAATGAATTAGAATGGATCGTACGAATGAACTAGAATGGATACATTCGTGCGAATGAATTAGAATGGATCGTACGAATGAATTAGAATGGATCGTACGAATGCATTAGAATGGATCTTACGAATGAATTAGAATGGATCGTACAAATGCACGATCCATGCTAATTCATTCGTTCGATCAATTCTAATTCATTAGCATGATCCATTCTAATTCATTCGTACGATCCATTCTAATTCATTCGCACGATCCATTCTAATTCATTCGTACGATCCATTCTAATTCTTTCACACGATCTATTCTAATTCATTCGTACGATCCATTCTAATTCATTCATACGATCTATTCTAATTCATTCGTACGATCCATTCTAATTTCATTCGTACGATCCTTTCTAATTCATTCGCTCGAATGTATCCATTCTAATCCATTCGTACGATCCATTCTAATCCATTTGTACGATCCATTCTAATTCATTCGCATGAATGTAACCTTTCTAATTCATTCATTTGATCCATTCTAATTCATTCGTACGATCCATTCTAATTCATTCGTCCGATCCATTCTAATTCATTCGCACGAATGTATCCATTCTAATCCATTCGTAAGATCCATTCTAATTCATTCGTACGATCCATTCTAATTCATTCGTACGATCCATTCTAATTCATTAATATGATCCATTCTAATTCATTCGTACGATCCATTCTAATTCATATGCACAAAGGTATCCATTCTAATCCATTCGTAGGATCCATTCTAATCCATTCGTACGATCCATTCTAATTCATTCGTACGATCCATTCTAATTCATTCGCTCGAATGTATCCATTCTAATCCATTCGTACGATCCATTCTAATCCATTCGTACGATCCATTCTAATTCATTCGCATGAATGTAACCATTCTAATTCATTCATTTGATCCATTCTAATTCATTCGTACGATCCATTCTAATTCATTCGTTCGATCCATTCTAATTCATTTGCACGAATGTATCCATTCTAATTCATTCGCACGAATGTATCCATTCTAATTCATTCGTACGATCCATTCTAATTCATTAGAATAGATACATTCGTGCGAATGAATTAGAATTGATCGTACGAATGAATTAGAATGGATTAGAATAGATACATTCATGCGAATGAATTAGAATGGGTTAGAATGAATAGATCCATTCGTGCGAATGAATAGATACATTCGTGCGAATGAATAGATCCATTCTAATTCATTTGCATGAATGAATTAGAATAGATACATTCGTGCGAATGAATTAGAATTGATCGTACGAATGAATTAGAATGGATCGTGCGAATGAATTAGAATGGATCATATGAATGAATTAGAATGGGTCGTACGAATGAACTAGAATGGATACATTCGTGCGAATGAATTAGAATGGATCGTACGAATGAATTAGAATGGATCGTATGAATGAATTAGAATGGATCTTACGAATGAATTAGAATGGATCGTACGAATGAATTAGAATGGATACATTTGTACGATCCATTCTAATTCATTCGTACGATCCATTCTAATTTCTTAGTACGATCTATTCTAATTCATTCGTACAATCCATTCTAATTCATTCGTGCAATCCATTTATTTCATTCGTACGATCCATTCTTACTCATTCGTATGATCCATTCTAATTCATTCACACGAATGTATCCATTCGTACGGATGAATTAGAATAGATTGTACGAATGAATTAGAATGGATCGTACGAAGGAACTAGAATGGATCGTACGAAAGAATTAGAATGGATCGTACGAAGGAATTAGAATGGATCATACGAATGAATTAGAATGGATATATTCGTGCAAATGAATGAGAATGGATCGTATGAATGTATTAGAATGGATCGTATGAGTGAATTAGAATGGATCGTATGAATGAATTAGAATGGATTGTATGAATGAATTAGAATGGATCGTACGAATGAATTAGAATGGATCATACGAATTAATTAGAATGGATCATACGAATGAATTAGAATGGATCGTACGAATTAATTAGAATGGATACATTCGTGCGATCCATTCTAATTCATTCGCACAATCCATTCTATTTCATTCGTACGATCCATTCTTACTCATTGGTACGATCCATTCTAATTCATTCGCACGAATGTATCCATTCTAATTCATTCGTACGAATCTATTCTAATTCATTCATACGATCTATTCTAATTCATTCATACAATCCATTCTAATTCTTTCACACGATCCATTCTAATTCATTCGTACGATCCATTCTAATTCATTCGCACAATCCATTCTATTTCATTCGTACGATCCATTCTTACTCATTGGTACGATCCATTCTAATTTATTCGCACGAATGTATCCATTCTAATTCATTCGTACGAATCTATTCTAATTCATTCGTACAATCTATTCTATTTCATTCGTACGATCCATTCTTACTCATTCGTTTGATCCATTCTAATTCATTCGGACGAATGTATCCATTCTAATTTATTTGTACGATCCATTCTAATTCATTCGCACGATCCATTCTAATTCATTCGTACGATCAATTCTAATTCATTCGCACGAATGTATCCATTCTAATTCATTCGTACGATCCATTCTAATTCATTCGTACGATCCATTCTAATTCATTAGTAAGATCCATTCTAATTCATTCGTACGATCCATTCTAATTCATTCGTACGATCCAATCTAATCCATTCGTACGAATGTATCCATTCAAATTCATTCGTACGATCAGTTCTAATTCATTCACAAAATCTATTCTAATTCATTCATACGATCCATTCTAATTCATTCACACGAATGTATCCATTCTAATTCATTCGTGCACGAATGTATCCATTCTAATTCATTCGTGCGATCCATTCTAATTCATTAATATGATCCATTCTAATTCATTCGTACGATCCATTCTAATTCATATGCACAAAGGTATCCATTCTAATCCATTCGTGGGATCCATTCCAATCCATTCGTACGATCCATTCTAATTCATTCGTACGATCCATTCTAATTCATTCGCTCGAATGTATCCATTCTAATCCATTCGTACGATCCATTCCAATCCATTCGTACGATCCATTCTAATTCATTCGCATGAATGTAACCATTCTAATTCATTCATTTGATCCATTCTAATTCATTCGTACGATCCATTCTAATTCATTCGTCCGATCCATTCCAATTCAATCGCACGAATGTATCCATTCTAATTCATTCGTACGATCCATTCTAATTCATTAATATGATCCATTCTAATTCATTCGTACGATCCATTCTAATTCATTCGTACGATCCATTCTAATTCATTCGCACGATCCATTCTAATCCATTCGTACGATCCATTCTAATTCATTAATATGATCCATTCTAATTCATTCGTACGATCCATTGTAATTCATATGCATAAAGGTATCCATTCTAATCCATTCGTAGGATCCATTCTAATCCATTCGTACAATCTATTCTATTTCATTCGTACGATCCATTCTTACTCATTCGTATGATCCATTCTAATTCATTCGGACGAATGTATCCATTCTAATTTATTCGTACGATCCATTCTAATTCATTCGTACGATCCATTCTAATTCATTCGCTCGAATGTATCCATTCTAATCCATTCGTACGATCCATTCTAATCCATTCGTACGATTCATTCTAATTCATTCGCATGAATGTAACCATTCTAATTCATTCATTTGATCCATTCTAATTCTTTCGTACGATCCATTCTAATTCATTAGCACGATCCATGCTAATTCATTCGTTCGATCAATTCTAATTCATTAGCACGATCCATTCTAATTCATTCGTATGATCCATTCTAATTCATTCGCACGCTCCATTCTAATTCTTTCATAGGATCCATTCGAATTCATTCATACGATCTATTCTAATTCTTTCGCACGAATGTATCCATTCTAATTTATTCGCACGAATGTATCCATTCTAATTCATTCGCATGAATGTATCCATTCTAATTCATTCGTACGATCAGTTCTAATTCATTCACAAAATCTATTCTAATTCATTCATACGATCCATTCTAATTCATTCACACGAATGTATCCATTCTAATTCATTCATACGATCCATTCTAATTCATTCGTACGATCCATTCTAATTCACTCATACGATCCATTCTAATACATTCATACGATCCATTCTAATTCATTGCACGAATATATCCATTCTAATTCATTTGTACGATCCATTCTAATTCCTTCGTACGATCCATTCTAATTCATTCGTACGATCTATTCTAATTTATTCGTACGATCCATTCTAATTCATTCGTACGATCCATTCTAATTCATTCGTACGATCCATTCTAATTCATTCGTACGATCCATTCTAATTCATTTGTACAATCTATTCTAATTCATTCGTACGAATGGATACATTCGTGTGAATGAATTAGAATGGATCGTACGAATGAGTAAGAATGGATCATACGAATGAAATAGAATGGATTGCACGAATGAATTAGAATGGATCGTACAAATGAATTAGAATGAATCGTGTGAAAGAATTAGAATGGATTGTATGAATGAATTAGAATGGATCGTACGAATGAATTAGAATGGATCGTACGAAGGAATTAGAATGGATCGTATGAATGAATTAGAATGGATCGTACGAATGAATTAGAATAGATCGTATGAATGAATTAGAATGGATCGTACGAAGGAATTAGAATAGATCGTACGAATGAATTAGAATGGATATATTCGTGCAAATGAATTAGAATGGATCGTATGAATGTATTAGAATGGATCGTATGAGTGAATTAGAATGGATCGTACGAATGAATTAGAATGGATCGTATGAATGAATTAGAATGGATACATTCGTGTGAATGAATTAGAATAGATCGTATGAATGAATTATAATAGATTTTGTGAATGAATTAGAACTGATCGTACGAATGAATTAGAATGGATACATTCGTGCGAATGAATTAGAATAGATTGTATGAATGAATTAGAATGGATCGTACGAATGAACTAGAATGGATACATTCGTGCGAATGAATTAGAATGGATCGTACGAATGAATTAGAATGGATCGCACGAATGAATTAGAATGGATCTTACGAATGAATTAGAATGGATCGTACGAATTAATTAGAATGGATACATTCGTGCGAATGAATTAGAATGGATCAGATGAATGAATTAGAATGGATCGTACGAATGAATTAGAATGGATCGTACGAATGAATTAGAATGGATCGTACGAAATAAATTAGAATGGATACATTCGTCCGAATGAATTAGAATGGATCATACAAATGAGTAAGAATGGATCGTACGAATGAAATAGAATAGATTGTACGAATGAATTAGAATGGATCCTACGAATGAATTAGAATGGATCGTGTGAAAGAATTAGAATGGATTGTATGAATGAATTAGAATGGATCGTATGAATGAATTAGAATGGATCGTGCGAATGAATTCGAATGGATCGTACGAATTCATTCTAATTCATTCATACAATCCATTCTAATTCTTTCACACGATCCATTCTAATTCATTCATACGTTCCATTCTAATTCATTAGCACGATCCATGCTAATTCATTCGTTCGATCAATTCTAATTCATTAGCACATTCCATTCTAATTCATTCGTACGATCCATTCTAATTCATTCGCACGATCCATTCTAATTCATTCATAGGATCCATTCTAATTCATTCATACAATCCTTTCTAATTCATTCGCACGAATGTATCATTCTAATTCATTCGTACGATCAGTTCTAATTCATTCACAAAATCTATTCTAATTCATTCATACGATCCATTCTAATTCATTCACACGAATGTATCCATTCTAATTCATTCATACGATCCATTCTAATTCATTCGTACGACATTCTAATTCACTCATATGATCCATTCTAATACATTCATACGATCCATTCTAATTCATTTGCACGAATATATCCATTCTAATTCATTCGTGCGATCCATTCTAATTCCTTCGTACGATCCATTCTAATTCATTCGTACGATCTATTCTATTTCATTCGTACGATCCATTCTTACTCATTCGTACGATCCATTCTAATTTATTCGTCCGATCCATTCTAATTCATTCGCACGAATGTATCCATTCTAATTCATTCGTTCAATCAATTCTAATTCATTAGCACGATCCATTCTAATTCATTCGTACGATCCATTCTAATTCATTCGCACGATCCATTCTAATTCATTCATAGGATCCATTCTAATTCATTCGTATGATCCATTCTAATTCCTTCGTACGATCCATTCTAATTCAGTCGCACAAGCCATTCTATTTCATTCGTACGATCCATTCTTACTCATTGGTACGATATATTCTAATTCATTCGCACGAATGTATCCATTCTAATTCATTCGTACGAATCCATTCTAATTCATTCATACAATCTATTCTATTTCATTCGTACGATCCATTCTTACTCATTTGTATGATCCATTCTAATTCATTCGGACGAATGTATCCATTCTAATTTATTCGTACGATCCATTCTAATTCATTCGTACAATCCATTCTAATTCATTCGTACGATCTATTCTAATTCATTCGTCCGATCCATTCTAATTCATTCGCACGAATGTATCCATTCTAATTCATTCGTACGATCCATTCTAATTCATTCGTACGATCCATTCTAATTCATTCGTAAGATCCATTCTAATTCATTCGTACGATCCATTCTAATTCATTCGTACGATCCATTCTAATTCATTCGCACGAATGTATCCATTCTAATTCATTCGTACAATCCATTCTATTTCATTCGTACGATCCATTCTTACTCATTCGTATGATCCATTCTAATTCATTCGTATGATCCATTCTAATTCATTCGTACGATCAATTCTAATTCATTCGTACGATCCATTCTAATTCATTTGCACGATCCATTCTAATTCATTCATACGATCCATTCTAATTCATTCCTACAATCCATTCTAATTCATTCACCTGATCCATTTTAATTCATTCATACGATCCATTCTATTCGAATGGATCATGCGATCCATTCGAATTCATTCGCACGATCCATTCTAATTCATTCATACGATCCATTCTAATTCATTCATACAATGCATTCTAATTCTTTCACACGATCCATTCTAATTCATTCGTACGATCCATTCTAACTCATTCGTACAATCCATTCTATTTCATTTGTACGATCCATTCTTACTCATTCATATGATCCATTCTAATTCATTCGTACGATCCATTCTAATTCATTTGTACGATCCATTCTAATTCATTCGTACAATCCATTCTATTTCATTCGTACGATCCATTCTTACTCATTCGTATGATCCATTCTAATTCATTCGCACGAATGTATCCATTCTAATTCATTCATACAATCCATTCTAATTCATTCCGTACGATCCATTTTAATTCATTCGTACGATCGTACAAATGAATTAGAAGGGATTGTACGAATGAATTAGAATAGATTGTGCGAATGAATTAGAATGGATCGTACGAATGAGTTAGAATGGATCGTACGAATGAATTAGAATGGATCATACGAATGAGTAAGAATGGATCGTACGAATGAATTAGAATGGATCGTACGAATGAATTAGAATGGATCGTACGAAGGAATTAGAATGGATCGTACGAATGAATTAGAATGGATCGTATGAAAGAATTAGAATGGATACATTTGTGCGAATGAATTAGAATGGATCGTACGAATGATTTAGAATGGATCGTATGAATGAATTAGAATGGATCGTACGAATGAATTAGAATGGATCGTACAAAGGAATTAGAATGGATCGTACGAATGAATTAGAATGGATATATTCGTGCAAATGAATTAGAATGGATCATATGAATGTATTAGAATGGATCATATGAGTGAATTAGAATGGATCGTGCGAATGAATTAGAATGGATTGTATAAATGAATTAGAATGGATCGTACGAATGAATTAGAATGGGTCATACGAATTAATTAGAATGGATCATACGAATGAATTAGAATGGATCGTACGAATGAATTAGAATTAGAATGGATATATTCGTGCGAATGAATTAGAATGGATACATTCGTGCGAAAGAATTAGAATAGATCGTATGAATGAATTAGAATGGATCCTATGAATGAATTAGAATGGATCGTGCGAATGAATTAGAATGGATCGTACGAATGAATTAGAATGGATACATTCGTGCGAATGAATTAGAATGGATCGGACGAATGAATTAGAATGGATCGTACGAATTAATTAGAATGGATCAAATGAATGAATTAGAATGGTTACATTCATGCGAATGAATTAGAATGGATCGTACGAATGGATTAGAATGGATCGTACGAATGGATTAAAATGGATACATTCGAGCGAATGAATTAGAATGGATCGTACGAATGAATTAGAATGGATCGTACGAATGAATTAGAATGAATTCGTACGATCCATTCGAATTCATTCGCACGATCCATTCTAATTCATTCATACGATCCATTCTAATTCATTCATACAATCCATTCTAATTCTTTCACACGATCCATTGTAATTCATTCGTAGGATCCATTCTAATTCATTCGTACAATCTATTCTATTTCATTCATACGATCCATTCTTAATCATTCGTATGATCCATTCTAATTCATTCAGATGAATGTATCCATTCTAATTTATTCGTACGATCCATTCTAATTCATTCGTACGATCCATTCTAATTCATTCGTACGATCCATTCTTACTCATTTGTATGATCCATTCTTACTCATTCGTATGATCCATTCTTACTCATTCGTACGATCCATTCTTACTCATTCGTATGATTCATTCGTACGATCCATTCTTACTCATTCGTACGGAATGAATTAGAATGGATTGTGCGAATGAATTAGAATGGATACATTCGTGCGAATGAATTAGAATGGATGATACGAATGAGTAAGAATGGATCGTACGAATGAAATAGAATGGATTGTACGAATGAATTAGAATTGATCGTACAAATGAATTAGAATGGATCGTACGAATGAATTAGAATGGATCATACGAATGAGTAAGAATGGATCGTACAAAAAAAATAGAATGGATTGTACGAATGAATTAGAATGGATCGTACGAATGAATTAGAATGGATCGTGTGAAAGAATTAGAATGCATTGTATGAATGAATTGGAATGGATCGTATGAATGAATTAGAATGGATCGTGCGAATGAATTCGAATGGATCGCATGATCCATTCGAATAGAATGGATCGTATGAATGAATTAGAATGAATCGGGCGAATGAATTAGAATGGATCGTATGAATGAATTAGAATGGATCGTATGAATGAATTAGAATGGATCGTGCGAATGAATTAGAATGGATCGTACGAATGAATTAGAATGGATCGTACGAATGAATTAGAATGGATCATACAAATGAATTAGAATGTATCATACGAATGAGTAAGAATGGATTGTACGAATGAAATAGAATGGATTGTACGAATGAATTAGAATGGATACATTCGTGCGAATGAATTAGAATGGATCGTACGAATGAATTAGAATGGATCGTACGAATGAATTAGAATGGATCGTACGAATGAATTAGAATGGATATATTCGTGCGAATGAATTAGAATGGATCGTACGAATGAATTAGACAGGATCGTACGAATGAATTTGAATGGATACATTTGTGCGAATGAATCTAAATGGATTGTATGAATGAATTACAATGGATCGTATGAATGAATTAGAATAGATCGTACGAATGAATTAGAATAGCTCATACGAATGAATTAGAAAGAATCGTATGAATGAATTAGAATGGTTACATTCGTGCGAATGAATTAGAATAGATCGTACGAATGAATTAGAATGGATCGTACGAATAAATTAGAATGGATCGTGGGAATGAATTAGAATAGATCGTACGAATGAATTAGAATGGATCCACCGAATGAGTTAGAATGGATCATACGAATGAATTAGAATGGATTGTACGAATGAATTAGAATGGATTGTGCGAATGAATTAGAATTGATCGTATGAATGAATAAGAATGGATCGTACGAATGAATTAGAATGGATCGTGCGAATGAATTAGCATGAATCGTACGAATATATTAGAATGGATCGTACGAATGAATTAGAATGAATCGTACGATCCATTCTAATTCATTCGTACGATCCATTCTAATTCATTCGCACGAATGTATCCATTCTAGTTCATTCGTACGATCCATTCTAGTTCATTCGTACGATCCATTCTAATTCATTCGTACGATCCATTCTAATTCATTTGTATGATCCATTCTAATTAATTCGTATGATCCATTCTAATTCATTCGTACGATCCATTCTAATTCATTCATACAATCCATTCTAATTCATTCGCACGAATGTATCCATTTTAATTAATTTATACGATCCATTCTAATTCATTCGTATGATCCATTCTTATTCATTCGCACGATCACGATCCAGTCTAATGGATTCGCACGATCCATTCTAATTCATTCGCACGAATGTATCCATTCTAATTCATTCGTACGATCCATTCTATTTCATTAATATGATCCATTCTAATTCATTCGCACGATCCATTCTAATTCATTCGTACGATCCATTCTAATTCATTTGTATGATCCATTCTAATTCATTCGCACGATCCATTCTAATTCATTCGTACAATCTATTCTATTTCATTCGTACGATCCATTCTTACTCATTCGTATGATCCATTCTAATTCATTCGGACGAATGTATCCATTCTAATTCATTCGTACGATCCATTCTAATTCATTCGTACGATCCATTCTAATTCATTCGTCCGATCCATTCTAATTCATTCGCACGAATGTATCCATTCTAATTCATTCGTACGGTCCATTCTAATTCATTCGCACAATCCATTCTATTTCATTCGTACGATCCATTCTTACTCATTCGTATGATCCATTATGGATACATTCGTGCGAATGAATTAGAATGGATCTTACGAATGAGTAAGAATGGATCGTACGAATGAAATAGAATGGATTGTGCGAATGAATTAGAATGGATCGTACGAATGAATTAGAATGGATCGTGTGAAAGAATTAGAATGGATTGTATGAATGAATTAGAATAGATCGTATGAATGAATTAGAATGGATCGTACGAATGAATTAGAATGGATCGTACGAATGAACTAGAATGGATACATTCGTGCGAATGAATTAGAATGGATCGTACGAATGAATTAGAATGGATCGTACGAATGAATTAGAATGGATCTTACGAATGAATTAGAATGGATCGTACAAATGCACGATCTATGCTAATTCATTCGTTCGATCAATTCTAATTCATTAGCACAAACCATTCTAATTCATTCGTACGATCCATTCTAATTCATTCGCACGATCCATTCTAATTCATTCATAAGATCCATTCTAATTCTTTCACACGTCCATTCTAATTCATTCGTACGATCCATTCTAATTCATTCGTACGATCTATTCTAATTAATTCGTACGATCCATTCTAATTTCATTCGTACGATCCATTCTAATTCATTCGCTCGAATGTATCCATTCTAATCCATTCGTACGATCCATTCTAATTCATTCGCATGAATGTAACCATTCTAATTCATTCATTTGATCCATTCTAATTCATTCGTACGATCCATTCTAATTCATTCGTCCGATCTATTCTAATTCATTCGCACGAACGTATCCATTCTAATCCATTCGTAAGATCCATTCTAATTCATTCTTACGATCCATTCTAATTCATTCGTACGATCCATTCTAATTCATTAATATGATCCATTCTAATTCATTTGTACGATCCTTTCTAATTCATATGCACAAAGGTATCCATTCTAATTCATTCGTACGATCCATTCTAATTCAGGATTGTACGAATGAATTAGAATGGATACATTCGTGCGAATGAATTAGAATTGATCGTACGAATGAATTAGAATGGATCGTGCGAATGAATTAGAATGGATCGTACGAATGAATTAGAATGGATCGTACGAATGAACTAGAATGGATACATTCATGCGAATGAATTAGAATGGATCGTACGAATGAATTAGAATGGATCGTACGAATGAATTAGAATGGATCTTACGAATGAATTAGAATGGATCGTACGAATGAATTTGAATGGATACATTTGTACGATCCATTCTAATTCATTCATATGATCCATTCTAATTCCTTCGTACGATCCATTCTAATTCATTCGTACGATCCATTCTAATTCATTCGTGCAATCCATTCTATTTCATTCGTATGATCCATTCTTACTCATTCGTATGATCCATTCTAATTCATTCACACGAATGTATCCATTCGTACGGATGAATTAGAATAGATTGTACGAATGAATTAGAATGGATCCTACGAATGAATTAGAATTGATCGTACGAAGGAATTAGAATGGATTGTAGGAATGAATTAGAATGGATCGTACGAATGAATTAGAATAGATCGTACGAATGAATTAGAATGGATCGTACGAAGGAATTAGAATGGATCGTATGAAAGAATTAGAATGGATATATTCGTGCAAATGAATTAGAATGGATCGTATGAATGTATTAGAATGGATCGTATGAGTGAATTAGAATGGATCGTACGAATGAATTAGAATGGATTGTATGAATGAATAAGAATGGATCGTACGAATGAATTAGAATGGATCATACGAATTAATTAGAATGGATCATACGAATGAATTAGAATGGATCGTACGAATGAATTAGAATGGATCGTACGAATGAATTAGAATGGATACATTCGTGCGATCCATTCTAATTCATTCGCACAATCCTATCTATTTCATTCGTACGATCCATTCTTACTCATTGGTACGATCCATTCTAATTCATTCGCACGAATGTATCCATTCTAATTCATTCGTATGAATCCATTCTAATTCATTCATACGATCTATTCTAATTCATTCATACAATCCATTCTAATTCTTTCACACGATCCATTCTAATTCATTCGTACGATCCATTCTAATTCATTCGCACAATCCATTCTATTTCATTCGTACGATCCATTCTTACTCATTGGTACGATCCATTCTAATTCATTCGCACGAATGTATCCATTCTAATTCATTCGTACGAATCCATTCTAATTCATTCGTACAATCTATTCTATTTCATTCGTACGATCCATTCTTACTCATTCGTATGATCCATTCTAATTCATTCGGACAAATGTATCCTTTTTTATTTATTCGTACGATCCATTCTAATTCATTCGCACGATCCATTCTAATTCATTCGTACGATCAATTCTAATTCATTCGCACGAATGTATCCATTCTAATTCATTCGTACGATCCATTCTAATTCATTCATAGGATCCATTCTAATTCATTCATACAATCCATTCTAATTCATTCGCACGAATGTATCCATTCTAATTCATTCGTACGATCAGTTCTAATTCATTCACAAAATCTATTCTAAATCATTCATACGATCCATTCTAATTCATTCACACGAATGTATCCATTCTAATTCATTCATACGATCCATTCTAATTCATTCGTACGATCCATTCTAATTCACTCATACGATCCATTCTAATACATTCATACAATTAGAATAGATCGTATGAATGAATTAGAATGGATCATGCACGAATGTATCCATTCTAATTCATTCGTGCGATCCATTCTAATTCATTAATATGATCCATTCTAATTCATTCGTACGATCCCTTGTAATTCATATGCACAAAGGTATCCATTCTAATCCATTCGTAGGATCCATTCTAATCCATTCGTACGATCCATTCTAATTCATTCGTACGATCCATTCTAATTCATTCGCTCGAATGTATCCATTCTAATCCATTCGTACAATCCATTCTAATCCATTCGTACGATCCATTCTAATTCATTCGCACGATCCATTCTAATTCATTCATAGGATCCATTCTAATTCATTCATACAATCCATTCTTATTCATTCGCACGAATGTATCCATTCTAATTCATTCGTACGATTAGTTCTAATTCATTCACAAAATCTATACTAATTCATTCATACGATCCATTCTAATTTATTCACACGAATGTATCCATTCTAATTCATTCATACGATCCATTCTAATTCATTCGTACGATCCATTCTAATTCACTCATACGATCCATTCTAATACATTCATACAATAAGAATGGATCGTATGAATGAATTAGAATGGATCGTGCACGAATGTATCCATTCTATTTCATTCGTACGATCCATTCTAATTCATTAATATGATCCATTCTAATTCATTCGTACGATCCATTCTAATTCATATGCACAAAGGTATCCATTCTAATCCATTCGTAGGATCCATTCTAATCCATTCGTAGGATCCATTCTAATTCATTCGTATGATCCATTCTAATTCATTCGCTCGAATGTATCCATTCTAATCCATTCGTATGATCCATTCTAATCCATTCGTACGATCCATTCTAATTCATTCGCATGAATGTAACCATTCTAATTCATTCATTTGATCCATTCTAATTCATTCGTACGATCCATTCTAATACATTCGTCCGATCCATTCTAATTCATTCGCACGAATGTATCCATTCTAATTCATTCGTACAATCCATTCTAATTCATTAATATGATCCATTCTAATTCATTCGTACGATCCATTCTAATTCATTCGTATGATCCATTCTATTTCATTCGCACGATCCATTCTAATCCATTCGTACGATCCATTCTAATTCATTAATATGATCCATTCTAATTCATTCGTACGATCCATTGTAATTCATATGCACAAAGGTATCCATTCTAATCCATTCGTAGGATCCATTCTAATCCATTCGTACAATCTATTCTATTTCATTCGTACGATCCATTCTTACTCATTCGTATGATCCATTCTAATTCATTCGGACGAATGTATCCATTCTAATTTATTCGTACGATCCATTCTAATTCATTCGTACGATCCATTCTAATTCATTCGCTCGAATGTATCCATTCTAATCCATTCGTACGATCCATTCTAATCTATTCGTACGATCCATTCTAATTCATTCACATGAATGTAACCATTCTAATTCATTCATTTGATCCTATCTAATTCATTCGTACGATCCATTCTAATTCATTAGCACGATCCATGCTAATTCATTCGTTCGATCAATTCTAATTCATTAGCACGATCCATTCTAATTCATTCGTACGATCCATTCTAATTCATTCGCACGATCCATTCTAATTCATTCATAGGATCCATTCTAATTCATTCATACGATCTATTCTAATTCTTTTGCACGAATGTATCCATTCTAATTCATTCGCACGAATGTATCCATTCTAATTCATTCGTACGATCCATTCTAATTCATTCGCACGATCCATTCTAATTCATTCGTACGATCAATTCTAATTCATTCGCACGAATGTATCCATTCTAATTCATTCGTACGATCCATCCTAATTCATTCATAGGATCGATTCTAATTCATTCATACAATCCATTCTAATTCATTCGCACGAATGTATCCATTCTAATTCATTCGTACGATCAGTTCTAATTCATTCACAAAATCTATTCTAATTCATTCATACGATCCATTCTAATTCATTCACACGAATGTATCCATTCTAATTCATTCATACGATCCATTCTAATTCAATCGTACGATCCATTCTAATTCACTCATACGATCCATTCTAATACATTCATACGATCCATTCTAATTCATTTGCACGAATATATCCATTTTAATTGATTCGTACGATCCATTCTAATTCCTTCGTACGATCCATTCTAATTCATTCGTACGATCCATTCTAATTCCTTCGTACGATCCATTCTAATTCATTCGTACGATCTATTCTAATTCATTCGTACGATCCATTCTAATTCATTCGTACGATCCATTCTAATTCATTCGTACGATCCATTCTAATTCCTTCGTACGATCCATTCTAATTCATTCGTACGATCCATTCTAATTCATTCGTACGATCTATTCTAATTCATTCGTACGAATGGATACATTCGTGTGAATGAATTAATATGGATCGTACGAATGAGTAAGAATGGTCGTACGAATGAAATAGAATGGATTGCACGAATGAATTAGAATGGATCGTACGAATGAATTAGAATGGATCGTGTGAAAGAATTAGAATGGATAGTATGAATGAATTAGAATGGATCGTACGAATGAATTAGAATGGATCGTACGAAGGAATTAGAATGGATCGTACGAATAAATTAGAATGGATCGTACGAATGAATTAGAATAGATCGTACGAATGAATTAGAATGGATCGTACGAAGGAATTAGAATGGATCATTCGAATGAATTAGAATGGATATATTCGTGCAAATGAATTAGAATGGATCGTATGAATGTATTAGAATGGATCGTATGAGTGAATTTGAATGGATCGTACGAATGAATTAGAATGGATCGTATGAATGAATTAGAATGGATACATTCGTGTGAATGAATTAGAATGGATCGTATGAATGAATTAGAATAGATTTTGTGAATGAATTAGAACTGATCGTACGAATGAATTAGAATGGATACATTCGTGCGAATGAATTAGAATGGATTGTATGAATAAATTAGAATGGATCGTACGAATGAACTAGAATTCATTCGTAACATCCATTCTAATTCATTCGTACGATCCATTCTAATTCATTCGTACGATCCTTTCTAATTCCTTCGTACGATCCATTCTAATTCATTCGCACGAATGTATCCATTCTAATTCATTCGTATAATCCATTCTATTTCATTCGTACGATCCATTCTTACTCATTCGTATGATCCATTCTAATTCATTCGTACGATCCATTCTAATTCATTCATACGATCCATTCTAATTTATTCGCACGATCCATTCTAATTCATTCATACGATCCATTCTAATTCATTCATACGATCCATTCTAATTCATTCGCCCGATCCATTCTAATTCATTCATACGATCCATTCTATTCGAATGGATCATGCGATCCATTCGAATTCATTCGCACGATCCATTCTAATTCATTCATACGATCCATTCTAATTCATTCATACAATGCATTCTAATTCTTTCACACGATCCATTCTAATTCATTCGTACGATCCATTCTAATTCATTCGTACAATCCATTCTATTTCATTTGTACGATCCATTCTTACTCATTCGTATGATCCATTCTAATTCATTCGTACGATCCATTCTAATACATTTGTACGATCCATTCTAATTCATTCGTACAATCCATTCTATTTCATTCGTACGATCCATTCTTACTCATTCGTATGATCCATTCTAATTCATTGGCACAAATGTATCCATTCTAACTCATTCATACAATCCATTCTAATTCATTCCGTATGATCCATTCTAATTCATTCGTACGATCGTACGAATGAATTAGAATGGATCGTACGAATGAATTAGAATAGATTGTGCGAATGAATTAGAATGGATCGTACGAATGAATTAGAATGGATCGTACGAATGAATTAGAATGGATAATACGAATGAGTAAGAATGGATCATACGAATGAATTAGAATGGATCGTACGAATGAATTAGAATGGATCGTATGAATAAATTAGAATGGATACATTCGTCCGAATGAATTAGAAAGGATCATACGAATGAGTAAGAATGGATCGTACGAATGAAATAGAATAGATTGTACGAATGAATTAGAATGGATCCTATGAATAAATTAGAATGGATCGTGTGAAAGAATTAGAATGGATCGTAGAAATGAATTAGAATGGATCGTACGAATGAATTAAAATGGATCATACGAATGAGTAAGAATGGATCGTACAAATGAAATAGAATGGATTATACGAATGAATTAGAATGGATCGTACGAATGAATTAGAATGGATCGTGTGAAAGAATTAGAATGCAATGTATGAATGAATTAGAATGGATCGTATGAATGAATTAGAATGGATCGTGCGAATGAATTCGAATGGATCGCATGATCCATTCGAATAGAATGGATCGTATGAATGAATTAGAATGGATCGGGCGAATGAATTAGAATGGATTGTAGGAATGAATTAGAATGGATCGTATGAATGAATTAGAATGGATAATATGAATGAATTAGAATGGATCGTGCGAATGAATTAGAATGGATCGTAAGAACGAATTAGAATGGATCGTACGAATGAATTAGAATGGATCATACGAATGAATTAGAATAGGTCATAAGAATGAGTAAGAATGGATCGTACGAATGAAATAGAATGGATTGTACAAATGAATTAGAATGGATACATTCGTGTGAATGAATTAGAATGGATCATACGAATGAATTAGAATGGATCGTACGAATGAATTAGAATGGATCGTACGAATGAATTAGAATGGATCTTACGAATGAATTAGAATGGATCGTACGAATGGATTAGAATGGATACATTCGTGCGAATGAATTAGAATGGATTGTATGAATGAATTAGAATAGATTGTACGAATGAATTAGAATGGATCGTACGAATGAATTAGAATGGATCATACGAATGAATTAGAATGGATCGTACGAATGAATTAGAATAGATCGTACGAATGAATTAGAATGGATCGTACGAAGGAATTAGAATGGATCGTACAAATGAAATAGACTGGATCGTACGAATGAATTTGAATGGATACATTTGTGCGAATGAATCTAAATGGATTGTATGAATGTATTACAATTGATCGTACGAATGAATTAGAATAGATCGTACGAATGAATTAGAATAGCTCATACGAATGAATTAGAATGAATCGTATGAATGAATTAGAATGGTTACATTCGTGTGAATGAATTAGAATAGATCGTACGAATGAATTAGAATGGATCGTACGAATAAATTAGAATGGATCGTGGGAATTAATTAGAATGGATCGTACGAATGAATTAGAATGGATCCACCGAATGAGTTAGAATGGATCATACGAATGAATTAGAATGGATTGTACGAATGAATTAGAATGGATTGTGCGAATGAATTAGAATGGATCGTATGAATGAATAAGAATGGATCGTACGAATGAATTAGAATGGATCGTGCGAATGAATTAGCATGAATCGTACGAATGTATTAGAATGGATCGTACGAATGAATTAGAATAAATTGTACGATCCATTCTAATTCAATCGTCCGATCCATTCTAATTCATTCGTATGAATGTATCCATTCTAATTCATTCGTACAATCCGTTCTATTTCATTCGTCTGATCCATTCTTACTCATTCGTATGATCCATACTAATTCATTCGTATGATCCATTCTAATTCATTCGTACGATACATTCTAATTCATTCGTACGATCCATTCTAATTCATTCGCACGATCCATTCTAATTCATTCATACGATCCATTCTAATTTATTCATACGATCCATTCTAATTCATTCCTACAATCCATTCTAATTCATTCGCCCGATCCATTCTAATTCATTCATACGATCCATTCTATTCAAATGGATCATGCGATCCATTCGAATTCATTCGCACGATCCATTCTAATTCATTCATACGATCCATTCTAATTCATTCATACAATGCATTCTAATTCTTTCACACGATCCATTCTAATTCATTCGTACGATCCATTCTAATTCATTCGTACAATCCATTCTATTTCATTTGTACGATCCATTCTTACTCATTCGTATGATCCATTCTAATTCATTCGTACGATCCATTCTAATTCATTTGTACGATCCATTCTAATTCATTCGTACAATCCATTCTATTTCATTCGTACGATCCATTCTTACTCATTCGTATGATCCATTCTAATTCATTCGCACGAATGTATCCATTCTAATTCATTCATACAATCCATTCTAATTCATTCCGTACGATCCATTCTAATTCATTCGTACGATCGTACGAATGAATTAGAATGGATGGATATATTCGAGCGAATGAATTAGAATAGATCGTAGGAATGAATTAGAATGGATCATACGAATGAATTAGAATGGATCGTACGAATGAATTAGAATGGATCGTACGAATAAATTAGAATGGATACATTCGCCCGAATGAATTAGAATGGATCATACGAATGAGTAAGAATGGATCGTACGAATGAAATTGAATAGATTGTACGAATGAATTAGAATGGATCCTACGAATGAATTAGAATAGATCGTGTGAAAGAATTAGAATGGATTGTATGAATGAATTAGAATGAATTCGTACGATCCATTCGAATTCATTCGCACGATCCATTCTAATTCATTCATACGATCCATTCTAATTCATTCATACAATCGATTCTAATTCTTTCACAAGATCCATTCTAATTCATTCGTAGGATCCATTCTAATTCATTCGTACAATCTATTCTATTTCATTCGTACGATCCATTCTTACTCATTCGTATGATCCATTCTAATTCATTCGGACTAATGTATCCATCCTAATTTATTCGTACGATCCATTCTAATTCATTCGTACGATCCATTCTAATTCATTCGTACGATCCATTCTAATTCATTCGTCCGATCTATTCTAATTCATTCGCATGAATGTATCCATTCTAATTCATTCGTACGATCCATTCTAATTCATTCGTACGATCCATTCTAATTCATTCGTAAGATCCATTCTAATTCATTCATACGATCCATTCTAATTCATTCGTACGATCCATTCTAATTCATTCGCACGAATGTATCCATTCTAGTTCATTCGTACGATCCATTCTAATTCATTCGTACGATCCATTCTAATTCATTCGCACGATCCATTCTAATTCATTCGTACGATCCATTCTAATTCATTCATACGATCCATTCTAATTCATTCGTACGATCCATTCTAATTCATTCGCACGATCCATTCTAATTCATTCGTACGATCCATTCTAATTCATTCGCACGATCTGTTCTTATTCATTCGCACAATCTATTCTAATTCATTCGCACGAATGTATCCATTCTAATTCATTCGTACGATCCATTCTAATTCATTCGTACGATCCATTCTAATTCATTCGTATGATCCATTCTAATTAATTCGTATGATCCATTCTAATTCATTCGTACGATCCATTCTAATTCATTCATACAATCCATTCTAATTCATTCGCATGAATGTATCCATTCTAATTAATTTGTACGATCCATTCTAATTTATTCGTATGATCTATTCTTATTCATTCGCACGATCCAGTCTAATTGATTCGCACGATCCATTCTAATTCATTCGCACGAATGTATCCATTCTAATTCATTCGTACGATCCATTCTAATTCATTAATATGATCCATTCTAATTCATTCGTACGATCCATTCTAATTCATATGCACAAAGGTATCCATTCTAATCCATTCGTAGGATCCATTCTAATCCATTCGTACGATCCATTCTAATTCATTCGTACGATCCATTCTAATTCATTCGCTCGAATGTATCCATTCTAATCCATTCGCACGATCCATTCTAATCCATTCGTACAATCCATTCTAATTCATTCGCATGAATGTAACCATATTCATTCATTTGATCCATTCTAATTCATTCGAACGATCCATTCTAATTAATTCGTCCGATCCATTCTAATTCATTCGCACGAATGTATCCATTCTAATTCATTCGTACGATCCATTCGTAAGATCCATTATAATTCATTAGTACGATCCATTCTAATTCATTCGTACGATCCATTCTAATTCATTCGCACGAATGTATCCATTCTAGTTCATTCATACGATCCATTCTAATTCATTCGTACGATCCATTCTAATTCATTCGCACGATCCATTCTAATTCATTCGTACGATCAATTCTAATTCATTCGCATGAATGTATCCATTCTAATTCATTCGTACGATCCTGAATTAGAATGGATCGTACGAATGAATTAGAATGGATACCTTTGTGCATATGAATTAGAATGGATCGTACGAATGAATTAGAATGGATCATATTAATGAATTGGAATGGATCGTACGAATGAATTAGAATGGATACATTCGTGCGAATGAATTAGAATGGATCGTGCATGAATGTATCCATTCTAATTCATTCGTACGATCCATTCTAATTCATTAATATGATCCATTCTAATTCATTCGTATGATCCATTCTAATTCATATGCACAAAGGTATCCATTCTAATCCATTCGTAGGATCCATTCTAATCCATTCGTATGATCCATTCTAATTCATTCGTACGATCCATTCTAATTCATTCGCTCGAATGTATCCATTCTAATCCATTCGTACGACCCATTCTAATCCATTCGTACGATCCATTCTAATTCATTCGTATGAATGTAACCATTCTAATTCATTCATTTGATCCATTCTAATTCATTCGTACGATCCATTCTAATTCATTCGTCCGATCCATTCTAATTCATTCGCACAAATGTATCCATTCTAATTCATTCGTACGATCCATTCAAATTCATTCGTACGATCCATTCTAATTCATTCGTAAGATCCATTCTAATTCATTCGTACGATCCATTCTAATTCATTCGTACGATCCATTCTAATTCATTCGCACGAATGTATCCATTCTAGTTCATTCGTACGATCCATTCTAATTCATTCGTACAATCCATTCTAATTCATTTGCACGATCCATTCTAATTCATTCGTACGATCCATTCTAATTCTTTCACACGATCCATTCTAATTCATTCGTATGATCCATTCTAATTTATTCGTACGATCTATTCTACTTCATTCGTACGATCCATTCTAATTCATTCGTACGATCCATTCTAATTCCTTCATACGATCCATTCTAATTCATTCATACAATCCATTCTAAATCTTTTTACACAATCCATTCTAATTCATTCGTACGATCCATTCTAATTCATTCGGGCAATCCATTCTATTTCATTCGTACGATCCGTTCTTACTCATTCATAGGATCCATTCTAATTCATTCACACGAATGTATCCATTCGTACGAATGAATTAGAATAGATTGTACGAATGAATTAGAATGGATCGTACAAATGAATTAGAATGGATCGTACGAATGAATTAGAATGGATCGTACGAATGAATTAGAATGGATCGTATGAATGAATTAGAATGGATCGTGCGAATGAATTAGAATGGATCGTGCGAATGAATTAGAATGGATCGTACGAATGAATTATAATGGATCGTACGAATGAACTAGAATGGATACATTCGTGCGTATGAATTAGAATGGATCGTACGAATGAATTAGAATGGATCGTACGAATGAATTAGAATGGATCGTACGAATGGATTAGAATGGATCATACGAATGAATTAGAATGGATCGTGCGAATGAATTAGAATGGATCGAACGAATGAATTAGAATGGATATATTCGAGCGAATGAATTAGAATTGATCGTAGGAATGAATTAGAATGGATCATACGAATGAATTAGAATGGATCATACGAACGAATTAGAATGGATCGTACGAACGAATTAGAATAGATCATATGAACGAATTAGAATGGATCGTACGAATGAATTAGAATGGATACATTCGAGCGAATGAATTAGAATGGATCGTACGAATGAATTAGAATAGATCATAGGAATGAATTAGAATGGACCGTGCAAATGAATTAGAATGGATACATTCGTGCGAATGAATTAGAATGGATCGTGCGAATGAATTAGAATGGATCGTACGAATGAATTAGAATGGATATATTTGATCGAATAAATTAGAATGGATCATACGAATGAATTAGAATGGATCGTACGAATGAATTAGAATGGATAGTGTGAATGAATTAGAATGGATCGTACGAATGAATTAGAATGGATACATTTGTGCGAATGAATTAGAATGGATCATACGAATGAGTAAGAATGGATCGTACGAATGAAATAGAATGGATTATACAAATGAATTAGAATGGATACATTCGTGCGAATGACTTAGAATGGATCGTATGTACGAATGAATTAGAATGGATACATTCGTGCGAATGAATTAGAATGGATCGTACGAATGAATTAGAATGGATCGTGCGAATGAATTAGAATGGATCATACGAATGAATTAGAATGGATCGTACGAATGAACTAGAATGGATACATTCGTGTGAATAAATTAGAATGGATCGTATGAATGGTTTAGAATGGATACATTCGTGCGAATGAATTAGAATGGATCGGACGAATGAATTAGAATGGATCGTACGAATGAATTAGAATGGATCAAATGAATGAATTAGAATGGTTACATTCATACGAATGAATTAGAATGGATCGTACGAATGGATTATAATGGATCGTACAAATGGATTAGAATGGATACATTCGTGCGAATGAATTAGAATGGATCATACGAATGAGTAAGAATGGATCGTACGAATGAAATAGAATGGATTGTACGAATGAATTAGAATGGATCGTGCGAATGAATTTGAATGGATCGTACGAATGAATTAGAATGGATCGTGCTAATGAATTAGAATTGATCGTACGAATGAAATAGAATGGATTGTACGAATGATTTAGAATGGATCGTACGAATGAATTAGAATGGATCGTACGAATGATTTAGAATGGATACATTCGTGCGAATGAATTAGAATGGATCATACGAATGAGTAAGAATGGATCGTACGAATGAAATCGAATGGATTGTACGAATGAATTAGAATGGATTCGTACGAATGAATTAGAATAGATACATTCGTGCGAATGAATTAGAATAGATCGTACCAATGAGTAAAAATGGATCGTACGAATGAAATAGAATCGATTGTGCGAATGAATTAGAGTGGATCGTACGAATGAATTAGAATGGATCGTGTGAAAGAATTAGAATGGATTGTATGAATGAATTAGAATAGATCGTATGAATGAATTAGAATGGATCGTACGACTGAATTAGAATGGATCGTACGAATGAATTAGAATGGATACATTCGTGCGAATGCATTAGAATGGATCGTATGAATGAATTAGAATAGATTGTGCGAATGAATTAGAATGGATCGTACGAATGAATTAGAATGGATAGATTCGTGCGAATGAATTAGAATGGATCATACGAATGAATTAGAATGGATCGTACGAATGAATTAGAATAGATTGCGCGAATGAATTAGAATGGATTGTGCGAATAAAATAGAATGGATACAAATGAATTAGAATGGATCATACGAATGAATTAGAATGACGATCCATTCTTACTCATTCGTATGATCCATTCTAATTTATTCGCACGAATGTATCCATTCTAATTCATTCGTACGTATAATTCATTCGTACGGTCCATTCTAATTCATTCGCACAATCCATTCTATTTCATTCGTGCGATCCATTCTTACTCATTCGTATGATCCATTATGGATACATTCGTGCGAATGAATTAGAATGGATCATACGAATGAGTAAGAATGGATAGTACGAATGAAATAGAATGGATTGTGCGAATGAATTAGAATGGATCGTACGAATGAATTAGAATAGATCGTGTGAAAGAATTAGAATGGCTTGTATGAATGAATTATAATAGATCGTATGAATGAATTAGAATGGATCGTATGAATGAATTAGAATGGATCGTACGAATGAATTAGAATGGATCGTACGAATGAATTAGAATGGATACATTCGCAAATGAATTAGAATGGATCGTACGAATGAATTATAATGGATCGTACGAATGAATTAGAATGGATCTTACGAATGAATTAGAATGGATCGTACGAATGAATTAGAATGGATCGTACGAATGAATTAGAATGGATACATTTGTGCGAATGAATTAGAATGGATTGTACGAATGAATTAGATTGGATCGTATGAATGAATTAGAATGGATCGTACGAACGAATTAGAATGGATCGTACGAAGGAATTAGAATGGATATATTCGTGCAAATGAAATAGAATTGATCGTATGAATGTATTAGAATGGATCGTATGAGTGAATTAGAATGGATCGTGCGAATGAATTAGAATAGATTGTATGAATGAATTAGAATGGATCGTACGAATGAATTAGAAAGGATCATACGAATTAATTAGAATGGATCATACGAATGAATTAGAATGGATCGTACGAATGAATTAGAATTAGAATGGATATATTCGTGCGAATGAATTAGAATGGATACATTCGTGCGAAAGAATTAGAATAGATCATATGAATGAATTAGAATGGATCCTATGAATGAATTAGAATGGATCATGCGAATGAATTAGAATGGATCGTACGAATGAATTAGAATAGATACATTCGTGCGAATGAATTAGAATGGATCGGACGAATGAATTAGAATGGATCGTACAAATGAATTAGAATGGATCAAATGAATGAATTAGAATGGTTACATTCATGCGAATGAATTAGAATGGATCGTACGAATGGATTAGAATTGATACATTCGAGCGAATGAATTAGAATGGATCGTACGAATGAATTAGAATGGATCGTACGAATGAATTTGAATGAATTCGTACGATCCATTCGAATTCATTCGCACGATCCATTCTAATTCATTCATACGATCCATTCTAATTCATTCATACAATCCATTCTAATTCTTTCACACGATCCATTCTAATTCATTCGTAGGATCCATTCTAATTCATTCGTACAATCTATTCTATTTCATTCGTACGATCCATTCTTACTCATTCGTATGATCCATTCTAATTCATTCGGACGAATGTATCCATTCTAATTTATTCGTACGATCCATTCTAATTCATTCGTACGATCCATTCTAATTCATTCGTACGATCCATTCTTACTCATTCGTATGATCCATTCTAATTCATTCATACGATCCATTCTAATTCATTCGTACGATCCATTCTAATTCATTCGCACAATCTATTCTAATTCATTCGTACGATCCATTCTAATTCATTCATACAATCCATTCTAATTCTTTCACACGATCCATTCTAATTCATTCGTACGTTCCATTCTAATTCATTAGCACGATCTATGCTAATTCATTTGTTTGATCAATTCTAATGCATTAGCACGATCCATTCTAATTCATTCGTACGATCTATTCTAATTCATTCATACGATCTATTCTAATTCATTCATACAATCCATTCTGATTCTTTCACACGATCCATTCTAATTCACTCGCACAATCCATTCTATTTCATTCGTATGATCCATTCTTACTCATTGGTACGATCCATTCTAATTCATTCGCACGAATGTATCCATTCTAATTCATTTGTACGAATCCATTCTAATTCATTCGTACAATCCATTCTATTTCATTCGTACGATCTATTCTTACTCATTCGTATGATCCATTCTAATTCATTCGCACGAATGTATCCATTCTAAATCATTCGTACGATCCATTCTAATTCATTCGTACGATCCATTCTAAATCATTCGTAGAATCCATTCTATTTCATTCGTACGATCAATTCTAATTCATTAGCATGATCCATTCTAATTCATTCGTACGATCCATTCAAATTCATTCGCACGATCCATTCTAATTCATTCGTACAATCCATTCTATTTCATTCGTACGATCCATTCGTACTCATTCGTATGATCCATTCTAATTCATTCGCATGAATGTATCCATTCTAATCCATTCGTACGATCCATTCTAATCCATTCGTCCGATCCATTCTAGATACATTCGTCCAAATGAATTAGAATGGATCATACGAATGAGTAAGAATGGATCGTACGAATGAAATAGAATAGATTGTACGAATGAATTAGAATGGATCCTACGAATGAATTAGAATAGATCGTGTGAAAGAATTAGAATGGATTGTATGAATGAATTAGAATGAATTCGAACGATCCATTCGAATTCATTCGCACGATCCATTCTAATTCATTCATACGCTCCATTCTAATTCATTCATACAATCCATTCTAATTCTTTCACACGATCCATTCTAATTCATTCGTAGGATCCATTCTAATTCATTCGTACAATCTATTCTATTTGATTCGTACGATCCATTCTTACTCATTCGTATGATCCATTCTAATTCATTCGGATGAATGTATCCATTCTAATTTATTCATACGATCGATTCTAACTCATTCGTCCGATCCATTCTAATTCATTCGTACGATCCATTCTAATTCATTCGTCCGATCCATTCTAATTCATTCGCACGAATGTATCCATTCTAATTCATTCGTACGATCCATTCTAATTCATTCGTACGATCCATTCTAATTCATTCGTACGATCCATTCTAATTCATTCTAACGAATGTATCCATTCTAGTTCATTCGTACAATCCATTCTAATTCATTCGTACGATCCATTCTAATTCATTCGCACGATCCATTCTAATTCATTCGTACGATCCATTCTAATTCATTCATACGATCCATTCTAATTCATTCGTACGATCCATTCTAATTCATTCGCACAAATGTATCCATTCTAATTCATTCGTACGATCCATTCTAATTCATTCGCACAAATGTATCCATTCTAATTCATTCGTACGATCCATTCTAATTCTTTCACACGATCCATTCTAATTCATTCGTACGATCCATTCTAATTCATTCCCACGATCCATTCTAATTCATTCGTACGATCTATTCTAATTCATTCATACGATCCATTCTAATTCATTCGTACGATCCATTCTAATTCATTCGCACAAATGTATCCATTCTAATTCATTCGTACGATCCATTCTAATTCATTTGCACGATCCATTCTAATTCATTCGTACGATCCATTCTAATTCATTCGTATGATACATTCTAATTAATTCATATGATCCACTCTAATTCATTCGTACGATCCATTCTAATTCATTCATACAATCCATTCTAATTCATTCGCACGAATGTATCCATTCTAATTAATTCGTACGATCCATTCTAATTCATTCGTATGATCTATTCTTATTCATTCGCACGATCCAGTCTAATTGATTCGCACGATCCATTCTAATTCTTTCGCACGAATGTATCCATTCTAATTCATTCGTACGATCCATTCAAATTCATTAATATGATCCATTCTAATTCATTCGTACGATCCATTCTAATTCTTATGCACAAAGGTATCCATTCTAATTCATTCGCACGAAAGAATTAGAATGGATTGTATGAAAGAATAGATCGTATGAATGAATTAGAATGGATCGTACGGAATGAATTAGAATGGATTGTATGAATGAATTAGAATGGATCGTACGAATGAGTAAGAATGGATCCTACGAATGAATTAGAATGGATCGTACGAATGAATTAGAATGGATCGTACGAATGAATTAGAATGGATCATACGAATGAAATAGAATGGATCGTACGAAGGAATTTGAATGGATCGTACGAAGGAATTAGAATGGATCGTACGAAGGAATTAGAATGGATCGTACGAATGAATTAGAATGGATATATTCATGCAAATGAATTAGAATGGATCGTATGAATGAATTAGAATGGATCGTATGAGTCAATTAGAACGGATAGTACGAATGAAGTAGAATGGATCGTATGAATGAATTAGAATGGCTACATTCGTGCGAATGAATTAGAATAGATCGTATGAATGAATTAGAATGGATCGTACGAATGAATTAGAATGGATCATGCGAATGAATTAGAATGGATCGTACGAATGAATTAGAATGGATCGTACGAATGAACTAGAATGGATACATTCGTGCGAATGAATTAGAATGGATCGTATGAATGAATTAGAATGGATCGTACGAATAAATTAGAATGGATCTTACGAATGAATTAGAATGGATCGTACGAATGAATTAGAATGGATCGTACGAATGAATTAGAATGGATATATTCGTGCGAATGAATTAGAATGGATCGGACGAATGAATTAGAATGGATCGTACGAATGAATTAGAATGGATCAAATGAATGAATTAGAATGGATCGTACGAATAAATTAGAATGGATACATTCATCCGAATGAATTTGAATGGATCGTACGAATGAATTAGAATGGATCGTACGAATGAATTAGAATGGATCGTACGAATGAATTAGAATGGATACATTCGTACGAATGAATTAGAATGGATCGTACGAATGAATTAGAATGGATCGTACGGAATGAATTAGAATGGATATATTTGAACGAATAAATTAGAATGGATCATACGAATGAATTAGAATGGATCGTACGAATGAATTAGAATGGATAGTGCGAATGAATTAGAATCGATCGTACGAATGAATTAGAATGGATCGTACGAATGAATTAGAATGGATCGTACGAATGAGTAAGAATGGATCGTACGAATGAATTAGAATGGATCGTACGAATAAATTAGAATGGATCGTACGAATGAATTAGAATGGATCGTACGAATGAATTAGAATGGATACATTCGTGCGAATGAATTAGAATGGATCGGACGAATGAATTAGAATGGATCGTACGAATGAATTAGAATGGATCAAATGAATGAATTAGAATGGATCGTACGAATAAATTAGAATGGATACATTCGTCCGAATGAATTAGAATGGATCGTACGAATGAATTAGAATGGATCGTACGAATGAATTAGAATGGATACATTCGTACTAATGAATTAGATTGGATCGTATGAATGAATTAGAATGAATCGTACGGAATGAATTAGAATGGATATATTTGAACGAATAAATTAGAATGGATCATACGAATGAATTAGAATGGATCGTACGAATGAATTAGAATGGATAGTGCGAATGAATTAGAATGGATCGTACGAATGAATTAGAATGGATCATACGAATGAGTAAGAATGGATCGTACAAATGAAATAGAATGGATTGTACGAATGAATTAGAATGGATCGTACGAATGGATTAGAATGGATCGTGTGAAAGAATTAGAATGGATTGTATGAATGAATTAGAATGGATCGTATGAATGAATTAGAATGGATCGTACGAATGGATTAGAATGGATCGTACGAATGAATTAGAATGGATCGTACGAATGAACTAGAATGGATACATTCGTGCGAATGAATTAGATTGGATCGTACGAATGAATTAGAATGGATCGTACGAATGAATTAGAATGGATCGTAAGAATGAATTAGAATGAATCGTACGAATGAATTAGAATAGATCGTACGAATGAATTAGAATGGATCGTACGAAGGAATTAGAATGGATCGTACGAATAAATTAGAATGGATCGTATGAATGAATTAGAATGGATACATTCGTGCGAATGAATTAGAATGGATTGTACGAATGAATTAGAATGGATCGTACGAATGAATTAGAATGGATCGTGTGAAAGAATTAGAATGGATTGTATGAATGAATTAGAATGGATCATATGAATGAATTAGAATGGATACATTCGTGCGAATGAATTAGAATGGATCGTACGGACGAATTAGAATGGATCGTACGAATGAATTAGAATGGATCGTACGAATGAATTAAAATGGATCGTATGAATGAATTAGAATGGTTACATTCATGCGAATGAATTAGAATGGATCGTACGAATGGATTAGAATGGATCGTACGAATGGATTAGAATGGATACATTCGAGCGAATGAATTAGAATGGATCGTACGAATGAATTAGAATGGATCGTACGAATGGATTAGAATGGATCCTACGAATGGATTAGAATGGATACCTTTGTGCATATGAATTAGAATGGATCGTACGAATGAATTAGTATGGATCATATGAATGAATTAGAATGGATCGTGTCAAAGAATTAGAATAGATTGTATGAATGAATTATAATAGATCGTATGAATGAATTAGAATGGATCGTACGAATGAATTAGAATGGATCGTACGAATGAATTAGAATGGATCGTACGAATGAATTAGAATGGATCGTACGAATGAATTAGAATGGATACATTCGTGCGAATGAATTAGAATGGATACATTCGTGCGAAAGAATTAGAATAGATCGTATGAATGAATTAGAATGGATCCTATGAATGAATTAGAATGGATCGTGCGAATGAATTAGAATGGATCGTACGAATGAATTAGAATGGATCGTGCTAATGAATTAGAATTGATCGAACGAATGAATTAGCATGGATCGTGCTAATGAATTAGAATGGATCGTGCGAATGAATTAGAATGGATCGTACGAATTAATTAGAATGGATCGTATGAATGAACTAGAATGGATACATTCGTGCGAATGAATTAGAATGGATCGTACGAATGAATTAGAATGGATCGTACGAATGAATTAGAATGGATACATTCGTGCGAATAAATTAGAATAGATCGTACGAATGAATTAGAATGGATCGTGCGAATGAATTAGAATGGATCGTACGAATGAATTAGAATGGATTCGTACGAATGAATTAGAATGGATCGTACGAATGAATTAGAATAGATCGTACGAATGAATTAGAATGGATCGTACGAATAAATTAGAATGGATACATTCGTCCGAATGAATTAGAATGGATCATACGAATGAGTAAGAATAGATCATACGAATGAAATAGAATGGATTGTACGAATGATTTAGAATGGATCGTATGAATGAATTAGAATGGATCGTACGAATGATTTAGAATGGATACATTCGTGCGAATGAATTAGAATGGATCATACGAATGAGTAAGAATGGATCGTACGAATGAAATAGAATGGATTGTACGAATGAATTAGAATGGATTCGTATGAATGAATTAGAATGGACACATTCGTGCGAATGAATTAGAATGGATCGTACCAATGAGTAAGAATGGATCGTATGAATGAAATAGAATGGATTGTGCGAATGAATTAGAATGGATCGTACGAATGAATTAGAATGGATCGTACGAATGAATTAGAATGGATCATACGAATGAATTAGAATGGATCGTACGAATGAATTAGAATGGATCGTACGAATGAATTAGAATGGATCGTACGAATTAATTAGAATGGATCGTACGAATGAATTAGAATGGATCGTACGAATGAATTAGAATGGATCGTACGAATGAATTAGAATGGATCGTACGAATGAATTAGAATGGATACATTTGTGCGAATGAATTAGAATGGATCGTACGAATGGATTAGAATGGATCGTACGAATGGATTAGAATGGATACATTCGTGCGAATGAATTAGAATGGATTGTATGAATAAATTAGAATGGACCGTACGATCCATTCAAATTCATTCGCACGATCCATTCTAATTCATTCGTATGATCCATTCTAATTCATTCATACGATCCATTCTAATTCATTCGTACGATCCATTCTAATTCATTCGTATATTCCATTCTAAGATCCTACGAATGAATTAGAATGGATCATACGAATGAATTAGAATGGATCGTACGAATGAATTAGAATGGATCGTGCGAATGAATTAGAATGGATCGGACGAATGAATTAGAATGGATCGTATGAATGAATTAGAATGGATCAAATGAATGAATTAGAATGGTTACATTCATGCGAATGAATTAGAATGGATCGTACGAATGGATTAGAATGGATCGTACGAATGAACTAGAATGGATATATTCGTGCGAATGAATTAGAATGGATCGTACGAATGAATTAGAATGGATCGTACGAATGAATTAGATTGGATCTTACGAATGAATTATAATGGATCGTACGAATGAATTAGAATGGATCGTACGAATGAATTAGAATGGATACATTCGTGCGAATGAATTAGAATGGATCGGACGAATGAATTAGAATGGATTGTACGAATGAATTAGAATGGATCAAATGAATGAATTAGAATGGTTACATTCATGCGAATGAATTAGAATGGATCGTACGAATGGATTAGAATGTATCGTACGAATGGATTAAAATGGATACATTCGAGCGAATGAATTAGAATGGATCGTACGAATGGATTAGAATAGATTAGAATGGATCCGACGAATGGATTAGAATGGATACCTTTGTGCAGAATGGATCGTACGAATGAATTAGAATGGATACATTCGTGCACGATCCATTATAATTCATTCGCACGAATGTATCCATTCTAATTCATTCGTACGATCCATTCTAATTCATAAATATGATCCATTCTAATTCATTCGTACGATCCATTCTAATTCATTCGTATGATCCATTCTAATTCATTCGGACGAATGTATCCATTCTAATTTATTCGTACGATCCATTCTAATTCATTCGTACGATCCATTCTAATTCATTCGTACGATCCATTCTAATTCATTTGTCCGATCCATTCTAATTCATTCGCACGAATATATCCATTCTAATTCATTCGTACGATCCATTCTAATTCATTCATACGATCCATTCTAATTTATTCGTAAGATCCATTCTAATTCATTCGTACGATCCATTCTAATTCATTCGTACGATCCATTCTAATTCATTCGCACGAATGTATCCATTCTAGTTCATTCGTACGATCCATTCTATTTCATTCGTACGATCCATTCTTACTCATTCGTATGATTCATTCTAATTCATTCGGACGAATGTATCCATTCTAATTTATTCGTACGATCCATTCTAATTCATTCGTACGATCCATTCTAATTCATTCGTACGATCCATTCTAATTCATTCGTCCGATCCATTCTAATTCATTCGCACGAATGTATCCATTCTAATTCATTCGTACGATCGATTCTAATTCATTCGTACGATCCATTCTAATTCATTCGTAAGATCCATTCTAATTCATTCGTACGATCCATTCTACTTCATTCGTACGATCCATTCTAATTCATTCGCACGAATGTATCCATTCTAGTTCATTCGTACGATCCATTCTAATTCATTCGTACGATCCATTCTAATTCATTCGCACGATCCATTCTAATTCATTAGTACGATCAATTATAATTCATTCGCACGAATGTATCCATTCTAATTCATTCGTACGATCCATTCTAATTCATTCGTACGATCCATTCTAATTCATTCATACAATCCATTCTAATTCTTTCACACGATCCATTCTAATTCATTCGTAGGATCCATTCTAATTCATTCGTACAATCTATTCTATTTCATTCGTACGATCCATTCTAATTCATTCGTACGATCCATTCTAATTCATTCGTCCGATCCATTCTAATTCATTCGCACGAATGTATCCATTCTAATTCATTCGTACGATCGATTCTAATTCATTCGTACGATCCATTCTAATTCATTCGTAAGATCCATTCTAATTCATTCGTACGATCCATTCTACTTCATTCGTACGATCCATTCTAATTCATTCGCACGAATGTATCCATTCTAGTTCATTCGTACGATCCATTCTAATTCATTCGTACGATCCATTCTAATTCATTCGCACGATCCATTATAATTCATTAGTACGATCAATTATAATTCATTCGCACGAATGTATCCATTCTAATTCATTCGTACGATCCATTCTAATTCATTCGTACGATCCATTCTAATTCATTCATACAATCCATTCTAATTCTTTCACACGATCCATTCTAATTCATTCGTAGGATCCATTCTAATTCATTCGTACAATCTATTCTATTTCATTCGTACGATCCATTCTTACTCATTCGTATGATCCATTCTAATTCATTCGCACGAATGTATCCATTCTAATTCATTCGTACGAATCCATTCTAATTCATTCATAGAATCCATTCTATTTCATTCGTACGATCCATTCTTACTCATTCGTACGATCCATTCTAATTCATTCGTAAGATCCATTCTAATTCATTCGTACGATCCATTCTAATTCATTTGTACGATCCATTCTAATTCATTCGTACGATCCATTCTATTTCATTCGCACGATCCATTCTAATTCATTCGTACGATCAATTCTAATTCATTCGCACGAATGTATCCATTCTAATTCATTCATACGATCCATTCTAATTCATTCGTACGATCCATTCTAATTCACTCATACGATCCATTCTAATTCATTCATACGATCCATTCTAATTCATTTGCACGAATATATCCATTCTAATTCTTTCGTACGATCCATTCTAATTCCTTCGTACGATCCATTCTAATTCATTCGTACGATCCATTCTAATTCATTCGTACGATCCATTCTAATTCCTTCGTACGATCCATTCTAATTCATTCGTATGATCCATTCTAATTCATTCGTACAATCTATTCTAATTCATTCGTACGAATGGATACATTCGTGTGAATGAATTAGAATGGATCGTACGATTGAATAAGAATGGATCGTACGAATGAAATAGAATGGATTGCATGAATGAATTAGAATGGATCGTACGAATGAATTAGAATGGATCGTGTGAAAGAATTAGAATGGATTGTATGAATGAATTAGAATGGATCGTACGAATGAATTAGAATGGATCGTACGAAGGAATTAGAATGGATCGTACGAATGAATTAGAATGGATCGTACGAATGAATTAGAATAGATCGTACGAATGAATTAGAATGGATCGTACGAAGGAATTAGAATGGATCGTACGAATGAATTAGAATGGATATATTCGTGCAAATGAATTAGAATGGATCGTTTGAATGTATTAGAATGGATCGTATGAGTGAATTAGAATGGATGGTACGAATGAATTAGAATGGATCGTATGAATGAATTAGAATGGATACATTCGTGTAATTCATTCGTACGATCCATTCTAATTCCTTCGTACGATCCATTCTAATTCATTCGTACGATCCATTCTAATTCATTCATACATTCCATTCTAATTCTTTCACACGATCCATTCTAATTCATTCGTACGATCCATTCTAATCCATTCGTAAGATCCATTCTAATTCATTCGTACGATCCATTCTAATTCATTCGAATGATCCATTCTAATTCATTCATACGATCCATTCTAATTCATTTGCACGAATATATCCATTCTAATTCATTCGTACGATCCATTCTAATTCCTTCGTACGATCCATTCTAATTTATTCGCACGAATGTATCCATTCTAATTTATTTGCATGATCCATTCTAATTCATTCCTATGATCTATTCTAATTCATTCGTACGATCCATTCTAATTCATTCTAATTCATTCGTACGATCCATTCTACGATCCATTCTAATTCATTCGTATATTCCATTCTAATTCATTAGCACGATCCATGCTAATGAATTAGAATGGATCGTACGATCCAATCTAATTCATTCATACGATCCATTCTTACTCATTCGTATGATCCATTCTAATTCAATCGTACGATCCATTCTAATTCATTCGTACGATCCATTCTAATTCCTTCGTATGATCCATTCGAATTCATTCGTGCAATCCATTCTATTTCATTTGTACCATCGATTCTAATTCATTAGAATGGATCGTATGAATGAATTAGAATGGATCATATTAATGAATTAGAATGGATCGTACGAATGAATTAGAATGGATCGTACGAATGAATTAGAATGGATCTTACGAATGAATTAGAATAGATCGTACGAATGAATTAGAATGGATCATACGAATGAGTAAGAATAGATCGTACGAATGAATTAGAATGGATTAGAATGGATCTTACGAATGAAATAGAATAGATTGTACGAATGAATTAGAATGGATTCGTACGAATGAATTAGAATGGATACATTCGTGCGAATGAATTAGAATGGATCGTACCAATGAGTCAGAATGGATCGTACGAATGAAATAGAATGGATTGTGCGAATGAATTAGAATGGATCGTACGAATGAATTAGAATGGATCGTGAGAGAATTAGAATGGATTGTATTAATGAATTAGAATAGATCGTATGAATGAATTAGAATGGATCGTACGAATGAATTAGAATGGATCGTGTGAATGAATTAGAATAGATCGTACGAATGAATTAGAATGGATACATTCGTGCGAATAAATTAGAATGGATCGGACGAATGAATTAGAATGGATCGTACGTATGAATTAGAATGGATCAAATGAATGAATTAGAATGGATCGTACGAATGAATTAGAATGCATCGTACGAAAGAATTAGAATGGATATATTCGTTCTAATGAATTAGAATTGATCGAACGAATGAATTAGCATGGATTGTATGAATGAATTAGAATGGATCGTACGAATGAATTAGAATGGATCGTACAAATGAGTAAGAATGGATCGTACGAATGAAATAGAATAGATCGTACGAATGAATTAGAATGGATCGTACGAAGGAATTAGAATGGATCGTACGAATGAATTAGAATGGATATATTCGTACAAATGACTTAGAATGGATCGTATGAATGTATTAGAATTGATCGTATGAGTGAATTAGAATGGATCGTACGAATGAATTAGAATGAATCGTATGAATGAATTAGAATGGATACATTCGTGTGAATGAATTAGAATGGATCGTATGAATGAATTAGAATAGATTTTGTGAATGAATTAGAACTGATCGTACGAATGAATTAGAATGGATACATTCGTGCGAATGAATTAGAATTGATCGTACAAATAAATTAGAATGGATCGTGCGAATGAATTAGAATGGATCGTACGAATGAATTAGAATGGATACATTCGTGCGAATGAATTAGAATGGATACATTCGTGCGAAAGAATTAGAATAGATCGTATGAATGAATTAGAATGGATCCTATGAATGAATTAGAATGGATCGTGCGAATGAATTAGAATGGATCGTACGAATGAATTAGAATGGATTGTGCTAATGAATTAGAATTGATCGAACGAATGAATTAGCATGGATCGTGCTAATGAGTTAGAATGGAACGTACGAATGAATTATAATGGATCGTGTGAAAGAATTAGAATGGATTATATGAATGAATTAGAATGAATTCGTACGATCCATTCGAATTCATTCGCACGATCCATTCTAATTCATTCATACGATCCATTCTAATTCATTCATACAATCCATTCTAATTCTTTCACACGATCCATTCTAATTCATTCGTAGGATCCATTCTAATTCATTCGTACAATCTATTCTATTTCATTCGTACGATCCATTCTTACTCATTCGTATGATCCATTCTAATTCATTCGGACGAATGTATCCATTCTAATTTATTCGTACGATCCATTCTAATTCATTCGTACGATCCATTCTAATTCATTCGTACGATCCATTCTTACTCATTCGTATGATCCATTCTAATTCATTCGTACGATCCATTCTAATTCATTCGTACGATCCATTCTAATTCATTCGCACAATCTATTCTAATTCATTCGTACGATCCATTCTAATTCATTCGTACGATCCATTCTAATTCATTCGTACGATCCATTCTAATTCATTCGTACGATCCATTCTAATTCATTCATACGATCCATTCTAATTCATTCATACGATCCATTCTAATTTATTCGTACGATCCATTCTAATTCATTCGTACGATCCATTCTAATTCATTCGCACGATCTATTCTAATTCATTCGTACGATCCATTCTAATTCTTTCACACGATCCATTCTAATTCATTCGTACGTTCCATTCTAATTCATTAGCACGATCCATGCTAATTCATTCGTTCGATCAATTCTAATTCATTAGCACGATCCATTCTAATTCATTCGTACGATCCATTCTAATTCATTCATAGGATCCATTCTAATTCATTCATATGATCTAATCTAATTCTTTCGCACGAATGTATCCATTCTAATTCATTCGCACGGATGTATCCATTCTAATTCATTCGTACGATCCATTCTAATTCATTCGTACGATCCATTCTAATTCGAATTAGAATGGATACATTCGTGCGAAAGAATTAGAATAGATCGTATAAATGAATTAGAATGGATCCTATGAATGAATTAGAATGGATCGTGCGAATGAATTAGAATGGATCGTACGAATGAATTAGAATGGATCGTGCTAATGAATTAGAATTGATCGAACGAATGAATTAGAATGGATACATTCGTGCGAATGAATTAGAATAGATCGTACGAATGAATTTGAATGGATCGTACGAATGAATTAGAATGGATCTTACGAATGAATTAGAATGGATCGTACGAATGAATTAGAATGGATCGTACTAATAAATTAGAATGGATACATTCGTGCGAATGAATTAGAATGGATCGGACGAATGAATTAGAATGGATAATACGAATGAATTAGAATGGACCAAATGAATGAATTAGAATGGATCGTACGAATAAATTAGAATGGATACATTCGTCCGAATGAATTAGAATGGATCGTACGAATGAATTAGAATGGATCGTACGAATGAATTAGAATAGATCGTATGAAGAATTAGAATGGATACATTCGTACGAATGAATTAGAATGGATCGTACGAATGAATTAGATGGATCGTACGGAATGAATTAGAATGGAAATATTTGAACGAATAAATTAGAATGGATCATACGAATGAATTAGAATGGATCGTACGAATGAATTAGAATGGATAGTGCGAATGAATTACAATCGATCGTACGAATGAATTAGAACGGTTCGTACGAATGAATTAGAATGGATCATACGAATGAGTAAGAATGGATCGTACGAATGAAATAGAATCGATTGTACGAATGAATTAGAATGGATCCTACGAATGAATTAGAATGGATCGTGTGAAAGAATTAGAATGGATTGTATGAATGAATTAGAATGGATCGTATGAATGAATTAGAATGGATCGTACGAATGGATTAGAATGGATCGTACGAATGAATTAGAATGGATCGTACGAATGAACTAGAATGGATACATTCGTGCGAATGAATTAGAATGGATCGTACGAATGAATTACAATGGATCGTACGAATGAATTAGAATGGATCGTACGAATGAATTAGAATAGATTGTGTGAATGAATTAGAATGGATCGTACGAATGAATTAGAATGGATCATACGAATGAATTAGAATGGATCATACGAATGAGTAAGAATGGATCGTACGAATGAATTAGAATGGATCGTACGAATGAATTAGAATAGATCGTACGAATGAATTAGAATAGATCGTACGAAGGAATTAGAATGGATCGTACGAATGAATTAGAATGGATCGTATGAATAAATTAGAATGGATACATTCGTGCGAATGAATAAGAATGGATTGTACGAATGAATTAGAATGGATCGTACGAATGAATTAGAATGGATCGTGTGAAAGAATTAGAATGGATTGTATGAATGAATTAGAATGGATCATATGAATGAATTAGAATGGATACACTCGTGCGAATGAATTAGAATGGATAATACGAATGAATTAGAATGGATCGTACGAATGAATTAGAATGGATCGTACGAATGAATTAGAATGGATCGTATGAATGAATTAGAATGGTTACATTCATGCGAATGAATTAGAATGGATCCTACGAATGGATTAGAATGGATACCTTTGTGCATATGAATTAGAATGGATCATACGAATGAATTAGAATGGATCATATGAATGAATTAGAATGGATCGTGTGAAAGAATTAGAATGGATTGTATGAATGAATTAGAATAGATCGTATGAATGAATTAGAATGGATCGTACGAATGAATTAGAATGGATTGTACGAATGAATTAGAATGGATCGTACGAATGGATTAGAATGGATCCTACGAATGGATTAGAATGGATACCTTTGTGCATATGAATTAGAATGGATCATACGAATGAATTAGAATGGATCATATGAATGAATTAGAATGGATCGTGTGAAAGAATTAGAATGGATTGTATGAATGAATTAGAATAGATTGTATGAATGAATTAGAATGGATCGTACGAATGAATTAGAATGGATCGTACGAATGAATTAGAATGGATCGTACGAATGAATTAGAATGGATACATTCGTGCGAATGAATTAGAATGGATACATTCGTGCGAAAGAATTAGAATAGATCGTATGAATGAATTAGAATGGATCCTATGAACGAATTAGAATGGATCATATGAATGAATTAGAATGGATCGTACGAATGAATTAGAATGGATCGTGCTAATGAATTAGAATTGATCGAACGAATGAATTAGCATGGATCGTGCAAATGAATTAGAATGGAACGTACGAATGAATTAGAATGGATCGTGTGAAAGAATTAGAATGGATCGTACGAATGAATTAGAATGGATCATGCGAATGAATTAGAATGGATCGTACGAATGAATTAGAATGGATCATACGAATGAACTAGAATTGATACATTCCTGCGAATGAATTAGAATGGATCGTACGAATGAATTAGAATGGATCTTACGAATGAATTGGAATGGATCGTACGAATGAATTAGAATGGATCATACGAATGAATTAGAATGGATACATTCGTGCGAATGAATTAGAATGGATCGGACGAATGAATTAGAATGGATCGTACGAATAAATTAGAATGGATACATTCGTTCGAATGAATTAGAATGGATCATACGAATGAGTAAGAATGGATCGTACGAATGAAATAGAATAGATTGTACGAATGAATTAGAATGGATCCTACGAATGAATTAGAATGGATCGTGTGAAAGAATTAGAATGGATTATATGAATGAATTAGAATGGATCGTATGAATGAATTAGAATGGATCGTGTGAATGAATTCGAATGGATCGTACGAATTCATTCTAATTCATTCATACAATCCATTCTAATTCTTTCACACGATCCATTCTAATTCATTCGTACGTTCCATTCTAATTCATTAGCACGATCCATGCTAATTCATTCGTTCGATCAATTCTAATTCATTAGCACGATCCATTCGAATTCATTCGTACGATCCATTCTAATTCATTCGCACGATCCATTCTAATTCATTCATAGGATCCATTCTAATTCATTCATACGATCTATTCTAATTCTTTCGCACGAATGTATCCATTCTAATTCATTCGCACGAATGTATCCATTCTAATTCATTCGTACGATCCATTCTAATTCATTCGTACGATCCATTCTAATTCATTCGTACGATCCATTCTAATTCATTCATACGATCTATTCTAATTCATTCATACAATCCATTCTAATTCTTTCACACGATCCATTCTAATTCATTCGTACGATCCATTCTAATTCATTCGCACAATCCATTCTATTTCATTCGTATGATCCATTCTTACTCATTCGTATGATCCATTCTAATTCATTCGCACGAATGTATCCATAATGGATCATACGAATGAGTAAGAATAGATCGTACGAATGAAATAGAATGGATTGTGCGAATGAATTAGAATGGACCGTACGAATGAATTAGACGTACGAATGAATTAGAATGGATACATTCGTGCGAATAAATTAGAATGGATCATACGAATGAGTAAGAATGCATCGTCATTCTAATTCATTCGTATGATCCATTCTAATTCATTTTTATCCATTCTATTTCATTCGCACGACCCATTCTAATTCATTCGGGCAATCTATTCTAATTCATTCGTACGATCCATTCTAATTCATTCGTACGATCCATTCTAATTCATTCATACAATCCATTCTAATTTATTCGCACGAATGTATCCATTCTAATTCATTCGTATGATCCATTCTAATTCATTCGCACAATCTATTCTAATTCATTCATACGATCCATTCTAATTCATTCGCACGAATGTATCCATTCTAATTCATTCATACGATCCATTCTACTTCATTCGTACTATCCGTTCTAATTCACTCATACGATCCATTCTAATTCATTCATACGATCCATTCTAATTCATTTGCACGAATATATCCATTCTAATTCATTCGTACGATCCATTCTAATTCCTTCGTACGATCCATTCTAATTCCTTCGTACGATCCATTCTAATTCCTTCGTACGATCCATTCTATTTCATTCGTATGATCCATTCTAATTCCTTCGTACGATCCATTCTATTTCCTTTGTATCCATTCTAATTCACTTATACGATCCATTCTAATTCATTCGTACGATCCATTCTAATTCATTCATACAATCCATTCTAATTCATTCGCACGAATGTATCCATTCTAATCCATTCGTACGATCCATTCTAATCCATTCGTACGATCCATTCTAATTCATTCGCATGAATGTAACCATTCTAATTCATTCATTTGATCCATTCTAATTCATTCGTACGATCCATTCTAATTCATTCGTCCGATCCATTCTAATTCATTCGCACGAATGTATCCATTCTAATTCATTCGTACGATCCATTCTAATTCATTCGTACGATCCATTCTACTCATTCGTAAGATCCATTCTAATTCATTCGTACGATCCATTCTAATTCATTCGCACGAATGTATCCATTCTAGTTCATTCATACGATCCATTCTTGTTTATTCGTACGATCCATTCTAATTCATTCGTACGATCCATTCTAATTCATTCGTATGATCCATTCTAATTAATTCATATGATCCATTCTAAATCATTCGCACATTCCATTCTATTTCATTGCGAATCAATTAGACTGGATCGTGCGAATGAATAAGAATAGATCATACGAATGAATTAGAATGGATCGTACGAATTAATTAGAATGGATACATTCCTGCGAATGAATTAGAATGGATTGTATGAATGAATTAGAATGGATCGTACGAATGAATTAGAATGAATCATACGAATGAATTAGAATGGATCGTATGAATGAATTAGAATGGATCGTACAAATGAATTAGAATGGATCGTGCGAATGAATTAGAATGGATCGTACGAATGAATTAGAATGGATACATTTGTGCGAATGAATTAGAATGGATCATACGAAAGAATTAGAATGGATCGTATGAATGAATTAGAATGGATCGTACGAATGAATTAGAATGGATACATTCGTGCGAATGAATTAGAATGGATCGTGCGAATGAATTAGAATGGATCGTACGAATGAATTAGAATGGATATATTTGAACGAATAAATTAGAATGGATCATAAGAATGAATTAGAATGGATCGTACAAATGAATTAGAATGGATAGTGCGAATGAATTAGAATCGATCGTACGAATGAATTAGAATGGATCGTACGAATGAATTAGAATGGATCATACGAATGAGTAAGAATGGATCGTACAAATGAATTAGAATGGATCGTACGAATGAATTAGAATGGATCGTACGAATAAATTAGAATGGATACATTCGTCCGAATGAATTAGAATGGATCATACGAATGAGTAAGAATGGATCGTACGAATGAAATAGAATAGATTGTACGAATGAATTAGAATGGATCCTATGAATGAATTAGAATGGATCATGTGAAATAATTAGAATGGATTGTATGAATGAATTAGAATGGATCGTATGAATGAATTAGAATGGATCGTGCGAATGAATTCGAATGGATTGTACGAATTCATTCTAATTCATTCAAACAATCCATTCTAATTCTTTCACACGATCCATTCTAATTTATTCGTACATTCCATTCTAATTCATTAGCACGATCCGTGCTAATTCATTCGTTCGATCAATTCTAATTCATTAGCACGATCCATTCTAATTCATTCGTACGATCCATTCTAATTCATTCATAGGATCCATTCTAATTCATTCGCACGAATGTATCCATTCTAATTCATTCGCACGAATGTATCCATTCTAATTCATTCGTACGATCCATTCTAATTCATTCGTACGATCCATTCTAATTCGAATTAGAATGGATACATTCGTGCGAAAGAATTAGAATAGATCGTATGAATGAATTAGAATGGATCCTATGAATGAATTAGAATGGATCGTGCGAATGAATTAGAATGGATCGTACGAATGAATTAGAATGGATCGTGCTAATGAATTAGAATTGATCGAACGAATGAATTAAAATGGATACATTCATGCGAATGAATTAGAATGGATCGTACGAATGAATTAGAATGGATCGTACGAATGAATTAGAATGGATCGTATGAATGAATTAGAATGGATCGTACGAATGAATTAGAATGGATACATTTGTGCGAATGAATTAGAATGGATCGGACGAATGAATTAGAATGAATCGTACGAATGAATTAGAATGGATCAAATGAATGAATTAGAATGGATCGTACGAATAAATTAGAATGGATACATTCGTCCGAATGAATTAGAATGGATCGTACGAATGAATTAGAATGGATCGTACGAATGATCGTATGAATGAATTAGAATGGATCGTACGAATGAATTAGAATGGATACATTCGTACGAATCAATTAGAATGGATCGTACGAATGAATTAGAATGGATCGTACGGAATGAATTAGAATGGATATATTTGAACGAATAAATTAGAATGGATCATACGAATGAATTAGAATGGATCGTATGAATGAATTAGAATGGATAGTGCGAATGAAATAGAATCGATCGTACGAATGAATTAGAATGGATCGTACGAATGAATTAGAATGGATCATACGAATGAGTAAGAATGGATCGTACGAATGAATTAGAATGGATCATACGAATGAATTAGAATGGATCGTACGAATAAATTAGAATGGATACATTCGTCCGAATAAATTAGAATGGATCATACGAATGAGTAAGAATGGATCGTACGAATGAAATAGAATAGATTGTACGAATGAATTAGAATGGATCCTACGAATGAATTAGAATGGATCGTGCGAAAGATTTAGAATGGATTGTATGAATGAATTAGAATGGATCGTATGAATGAATTATAATGGATCGTACGAATGGATTAGAATGGATCGTACGAATGAATTAGAATGGATCGTACGAATGAACTAGAATGGATACATTCGTGCGAATGAATTAGAATGGATCGTACGAATGAATTACAATGGATCGTACGAATGAAATAGAATGGATCTTACGAAAGAATTAGAATGGATCGTACGAATGAATTAGAATGGATCGTACGAATGAATTAGAATAGATCGTACGAATGAATTAGAATAGATCGTACGAAGGAATTAGAATGGGTCGTACGAATGAATTAGAATGGATCGTATGAATGAATTAGAATGGATACATTCGTGCGAATGAATTAGAATGGATTGTACGAATAAATTAGAATGGATCATACGAATGAATTAGAATGGATCGTGTGAAAGAATTAGAATGGATTGTATGAATGAATTAGAATGGATCATATGAATGAATTAGAATGGATACATTCGTGCGAATGAATTAGAATGGATCGTACGAATGAATTAGAATGGATCGTACGAATGAATTAGAATGGATCGTATGAATGAATTAGAATGGTTGCATTCATGCGAATGAATTATAATGGATCGTACGAATGGATTAGAATGGATCGTACGAATGGATTAGAATGGATACCTTTGTGCATATGAATTAGAATGGATCGTACGAATGAATTAGAATGGATCATATGAATGAATTAGAATGGATCGTGTGAAAGAATTAGAATGGATTGTATGAATGAATTAGAATAGATCGTATGAATGAATTAGAATGGATCGTACGAATGAATTAGAATGGATCGTACGAATGAATTAGAATGGATACATTCGTGCGAATGAATTAGAATGGATACATTCATGCGAAAGAATTAGAGTAGATCGTATGAATGAATTAGAATAGATCCTATGAATGAATTAGAATGGATCGTGTGAATGAATTAGAATGAATCGTACGAATGAATTAGAATGGATCGTGCTAACGAATTAGAATTGATCGAACGAATGAATTAGCATGGATCGTGCAAATGAATTAGAATGGAACGTACGAATGAATTAGAATGGATCGTGTGAAAGAATTAGAATGGATCGTACGAATGAATTAGAATGGATCATGCGAATGAATTAGAATGGATCGTACGAATGAATTAGAATGGATCATACGAATGAACTAGAATGGATACATTCGTGCGAATGAATTAGAATGGATCGTACGAATGAATTAGAATGGATCTTACGAATGAATTAGAATGGATCGTACGAATGAATTAGAATGGATCGTACGAATGAATTAAAATGGATACATTCGTGCGAATGAATTAGAATGGATCGAACGAATGAATTAGAATGGATCGTACGAATGAATTAGAATGGATCGTATGAATGAATTAGAATGGATCGTACGAATAAATTTGAATGGATACATTCGTTCGAATGAATTAGAATGGATCATACGAATGAGTAAGAATGGATCGTACGAATGAAATAGAATAGATTGTACGAATGAATTAGAATGGATCCTACGAATGAATTAGAATGGATCGTGTGAAAGAATTAGAATGGATTGTATGAATGAATTAGAATGGATCGTATGAATGAATTAGAATGGATCGTGCAAATGAATTTGAAAGGATCGTACGAATTCATTCTAATTCATTCATACAATCCATTCTAATTCTTTCACACGTTCCATTCTAATTCATTCGTACGTTCCATTCTAATTCATTAGCACGATCCATGCTAATTCTTTCGTTCGATCAATTCTAATTCATTAGCACGATCCATTCTAATTCATTCGTACGATCCATTCTAATTCATTCGCACGATCCATTCTAATTCATTCATAGGATCCATTCTAATTCATTCATACGATCTATTCTAATTCTTTCGCACGAATGTATCCATTCTAATTCATTCGCACGAATGTATCCATTCTAATTCATTCGTACGATCCATTCTAATTCATTCGTACGATCGATTCTAATTCATTCGTACGATCCATTCTAATTCATTCGTACGATCCATTCTAATTCATTCATACAATCCATTCTATTTCTTTCACACGATCCATTCTAATTCATTCGTACGATCCATTCTAATTCATTCGCACAATCCATTCTATTTCATTCGTACGATCCATTCTTACTCATTCGTATGATCCATTCTAATTCATTCGCACGAATGTATCCATAATGGATCATACGAATGAGTAAGAATGGATCGTACGAATGAAATAGAATGGATTGAGAGAATGAATTAGAATGGACCGTACGAATGAATTAGACGTACGAATGAATTAGAATGGATACATTCGTGCGAATAAATTAGAATGGATCATACGAATGAGTAAGAATGGATCGTCATTCTAATTCATTCGTATGATCCATTCTAATTCATTTGTATCCATTCTATTTCATTCGCACGATCTATTCTAATTCATTCGGGCAATCTATTCTAATTCATTCGTACGATCCATTCTAATTCATTCGTACGATCCATTCTAATTCATTCATACAATCCATTCTAATTTATTCGCACGAATGTATCCATTCTAAGTCATTCGTACGATCCATTCTAATTCATTCGCACAATCTATTCTAATTCATTCATACGATCCATTCTAATTCATTCACACGAATGTATCCATTCTAATTCATTCATACGATCCATTCTACTTCATTCGTACTATCCGTTCTAATTCACTAATAAGATCCATTCTAATTCATTCATACGATCCATTCTAATTCATTTGCACGAATATATCCATTCTAATTCATTCGTACGATCCATTCTAATTCCTTCGTACGATCCATTCTAATTCCTTCGTACGATCCATTCTATTTCATTCGTATGATCCATTCTAATTCCTTCGTACGATCCATTCTATTTCCTTTGTATCAATTCTCATTCACTTATACGATCCATTCTAATTCATTCGTACGATCCATTCTAATTCATTCATACAATCCATTCTAATTCATTCGTACGAATGTATCCATTCTAATCCATTCGTACGATCCATTCTAATCCATTCGTACGATCCATTCTAATTCATTCGCATGAATGTAACCATTCTAATTCATTCATTTGATCCATTCTAATTCATTCGTACGATCCATTCTAATTCATTCGTCCGATCCATTCTAATTCATTCGCACGAATGTATCCATTCTAATTCATTCGTACGATCCATTCTAATTCATTCGTACGATCCATTCTAATTCATTCGTAAGATCCATTCTAATTCATTCGTACGATCCATTCTAATTCATTCGTACGATCCATTCTAATTCATTCGCACGAATGTATCCATTCTAGTTCATTCGTATGATCCATTCTAGTTCATTCGTACGATCCATTCTAATTCATTCGTACGATCCATTCTAATTCATTCGCATGATCCATTCTAATTAATTCGTATGATCCATTCTAATTCATTCGCACAATCCATTCTATTTCATTGCGAATCAATTAGACTGGGTCGTGCGAATGAATAAGAATAGATCATACGAATGAATTAGAATGGATCGTACGAATTAATTAGAATGGATACATTTGTGCGAAAGAATTAGAATGGATTGTATGAATGAATTAGAATGGATCGTACGAATGAATTAGAATGGATCATACGAATTAATTAGAATGGATCATACGAATGAATTAGAATGGATCGTACGAATGAATTAGAATGGATCGTGCGAATGAATTAGAATGGATCGTACGAATGAATTAGAATGGATACATTTGTGCGAATGAATTAGAATGGATCGTACGAAAGAATTAGAATGGATCGTATGAATGAATTAGAATGGATCGTACGAATGAATTAGAATGGATACATTCGTGCGAATGAATTAGAATGGATCGTGCGAATGAATTAGAATGGATCATACGAATGAATTAGAATGGATATATTTGAACGAATAAATTAGAATGGATCATACGAATGAATTAGAATGGATCGTACAAATGAATTAGAATGGATAGTGCGAATGAATTAGAATCGATCGTACGAATGAATTAGAATGGATCGTACGAATGAATTAGAATGGATCATACGAATGAGTAAGAATGGATCGTACGAATGAATTAGAATGGATCGTACGAATAAATTAGAATGGATCGTACGAATAAATTAGAATGGATACATTCCTCCGAATGAATTAGAATGGATCATACGAATGAGTAAGAATGGATCGTACGAATAAAATAGAATAGATTGTACGAATGAATTAGAATGGATCCTACGAATGAATTAGAATGGATCGTGTGAAAGAATTAGAATGGATTGTATGAATGAATTAGAATGGATCGTATGAATGAATTAGAATGGATCGTGCGAATGAATTCGAATGGATCGTACGAATTCATTCTAATTCATTCAAACAATCCATTCTAATTCTTTCACACGATCCATTCTAATTCATTCGTACGTTCCATTCTAATTCATTAGCACGATCCATGCTAATTCATTCGTTCGATCAATTCTAATTCATTAGCACGATCCATTCTAATTCATTCATACGATCCATTCTAATTCATTCGCACGATCCATTCTAATTCATTCATAGGATCCATTCTAATTCATTCATACGATCTATTCTAATTCTTTCGCACGAATGTATCCATTGTGCGAATGAATTAGAATGGATCGTACGAATGAATTAGAATGGATCGTACGAATGAACTAGAATGGATACATTCGTGCGAATGAATTAAAATGGATCGTACGAATGAATTAGAATGGATCGTACGAATGAATTAGAATGGATCTTACGAATGAATTAGAATGGATCGTACGAATGAATTAGAATGGATCGGACGAATGAATTAGAATGGATACATTCGTGTGAATGAATTAGAATGGATCGGACGAATGAATTATAATGGATCGTACGAATGAATTAGAATGGATCGTACGAATGAATTAGAATGGATCGTACGAATAAATTAGAATGGATACATTCATCCGAATGAATTAGAATGGATCATACGAATGAGTAAGAATGGATCGTACGAATGAAATAGAATAGATTGTACGAATGAATTAGAATGGATCCTACGAATGAATTAAAATGGATCGTGTGAAAGAATTAGAATGGATTCTATGAATGAATTAGAATGGATCGTATGAATGAATTAGAATGGATCGTGCGAATGAATTCGAATGGATCGTACGAATTCATTCTAATTAATTCATACAATCCATTCTAATTCTTTCACACGATCCATTCTAATTCATTCGTATGTTCCATTCTAATTCATTAGCACGATCCATGCTAATTCATTCGTTCGATCAATTCTAATTTATTAGCACGATCCATTCTAATTCATTCGTACGATCCATTCTAATTCATTCGCACGATCCATTCTAATTCATTCATAGGATCCATTCTAATTCATTCATACAATCCATTCTAATTCATTCGCACGAATGTATCCATTCTAATTCATTCGTACGATCAGTTCTAATTCATTCACAAAATCTATTCTAATTCATTCATACGATCCATTCTAATTCATTCACACGAATGTATCCATTCTAATTCATTCATACGATCCATTCTAATTCATTCGTACGATCCATTCTAATTCACTCATACGATCCATTCTAATACATTCATACGATCCATTCTAATTCATTTGCACGAATATATCCATTCTAATTCATTCGTACGATCCATTCTAATTCCTTCGTACGATCCATTCTAATTCATTTGTACGATCTATTCTATTTCATTCGTACGATCAATTCTTACTCATTCGTACGATCCATTCTAATTCATTCGTCCGATCCATTCTAATTCATTCGCACGAATGTATCCATTCTAATTCATTCGTTCGATCAATTCTAATTCATTAGCATGATCCATTCTAATTCATTCGTATGATCCATTCTAATTCATTTGCATGATCTATTCTAATTCTTTCATAGGATCCATTCTAATTCATTCATACGATCTATTCTAATTCTTTCGCACGAATGTATCCATTCTAATTCATTCGCACGAATGTATCCATTCTAATTCATTCGTACGATCCATTATAATTCATTCATACGATCCATTCTAATTCATTCATACAATCTATTCTAATTCATTCATACAATCCATTCTAATTCTTTCACACGATCCATTCTAATTCATTCGTACTTTCCATTCTAATTCATTCGCACAATCCATTCTATTTCATTCGTACGATCCATTCTTACTTATTCGTATGATCCATTCTAATTCATTCGCACGAATGTATCCATAATGGATCATACGAATGAGTAAGAATGGATCGTACGAATGAAATAGAATAGATTGTGCGAATGAATTAGAATGGATCGTACGAATGAATTAGAATGGATCGTACGAATGAATTAGAATGGATCTTACGAATGAAATAGAATAGATTGTACCAATGAGTAAGAATGGATACATTCGTGCGAATGAATTAGAATGGATCGTACCAATGAGTAAGAATGGATCGTACGAATGAAATAGAATGGATTGTGCGAATGAATTAGAAAGGATCGCACGAATGTATCCATTCTAATTCATTCATACGATCCATTCTAATTCATTCGTACAATCCATTCTAATTAATTCGTATGATCCATTCTAATTAATTCGTATGATCCATTCTAATTCATTCGTACGATCCATTCTAATTCATTCATACAATCCATTCTAATTCATTCGTACGATCCATTCTAATTCACTCATACGATCTATTCTAATACATTCATACGATCCATTCTAATTCATTTGCACGAATATATCCATTCTAATTCATTCGTTCGATCCATTCTAATTCCTTCGTACGATCCATTCTAATTCATTCGTACGATCTATTCTAATTCATTCGTACGATCCATTCTAATTCATTCGTACGATCCATTCTAATTCCTTCGTACGATCCATTCTAATTCATTCGTACGATCCATTCTAATTCATTCGTACGAATGGATACATTCGTGTGAATGAATTAGAATGGATCGTACAAATGAGTAAGAATGGATCGTACGAATGAAATAGAATGGATTGCACGAATGAATTTGAATGGATCGCATGAATGAATTAGAATTGATCGTACGAAGGAATTAGAATGGATCGTACGAATGAATTAGAATGGATCGTACGAATGAATTAGAATAGATCGTACGAATGAATTAGAATGGATCGTACGAAGGAATTAGAATGGATCGTACGAATGAATTAGAATGGATCGTGCTAATGAATTAGAATTGATCGAATGAATGAATTAGCATGGATCGTGCTAATGAATTAGAATGGAACGTACGAATGAATTAGAATGGATCGTGTGAAAGAATTAGAATGGATTGTATGAATGAATTAGAATGAATTCGTACGATCCATTCGAATTCATTCGCACGATCCTTTCTAATTCATTCATACAATCCATTCTAATTCTTTCACACGATCCATTCTAATTCATTCGTAGGATCCATTCTAATTCATTCGTACAATCTATTCTATTTCATTCGTACGATCCATTCTTACTCATTCGTATGATCCATTCTAATTCATTCGGACGAATGTATCCATTCTAATTTATTCGTACGATCCATTCTAATTCATTCGTACGATCCATTCTAATTCATTCGTACGATCTATTCTAATTTCATTCCTACGATCCATTCTAATTCATTCGCTCGAATGTATCCATTCTAATCCATTCGTACGATCCATTCTAATCCATTCGTACGATCCATCTAATTCATTCGCATGAATGTAACCATTCTAATTCATTCATTTGATCCATTCTAATTCATTCGTACGATCCATTCTAATTCATTCGTCCGATCCATTCTAATTCATTCGCATGAATGTATCCATTCTAATTCATTCGTATGATCCATTCTAATTCATTCGTAAGATCCATTCTAATTCATTCGTACGATCCATTCTAATTCATTTGCATGAATGTATCCATTCAAGTTCATTCGTACGATCCATTCTAATTCATTCGTACGATCCATTCTAATTCATTCGCACGATCCATTCTAATTCATTCGTACGATCAATTCTAATTCATTCGCACGAATGTATCTATTCTAATTCATTCGTACGATCCTGAATTAGAATGGATCGTACGAATGAATTAGAATGGATACCTTTGTGCATATGAATTAGAATGGATCGTACGAATGAATTAGAATGGATCATATTAATGAATTAGAATGGATCGTACGAATGAATTAGAATGGATCGTACGAATGAATTAGAATGGATCTTACGAATGGATTAGAATGGATACATTCGTGCGAATGAATTAGAATGGATCGGACCAATGAATTAGAATGGATCGTACAAATGAATTAGAATGGTTACATTCATGGGAATGAATTAGAATGGATCGTACGAATGGATTAGAATGGATCGTACAAATGGATTAGAATGGATACATTGAGCGAATGAATTAGAATGGATCGTACGAATGAAATTAGAATGGATCGTACGAATGAATTAGAATAGATCGTACGAATGAATTAGAATGTATCGTACGAATGAATTAGAATGGATCGTGTGAAAGAATTAGAATGGATCATACGAATGAATTAGAATGGATCGTGCGAATGAATTAGAATGGATCGTACGAATGAATTAGAATGGATCGTGCTAATGAATTAGAATTGATCGAACGAATGAATTAGCATGGATCGTGCATTCGTACGATCCATTGTAATTCATTCGTAAGATCCATTCTAATTCATTCGTACGATCCATTCTAATTCATTCGTACGATCCATTCTAATTCATTCACACGAATGTATCCATTCTAGTTCATTCGTACGATCCATTCTAATTCATTCGTACGATCCATTCTAATTCATTCATACGATCTATTCTAATTCATTCATACAATCCATTCTAATTCTTTCACACGATCCATTCTAATTCATTCGTACGATCCATTCTAATTCATTCGCACAATCCATTCTATTTCATTCGTACGATCCATTCTAATTCATTCGCACGAATGTATCCATAATGGATCATACGAATGAGTAAGAATGGATCATACGAATGAAATAGAATGGATTGTGCGAATGAATTAGAATGGACCGTACGAATGAATTAGAATGGATACATTCGTGCGAATGAATTAGAATGGATCGGACGAATGAATTAGAATGGATCGTACGAATGAATTAGAATGGATCGTACGAATGAATTAGAATGGATCGTACGAATAAATTAGAATGGATACATTCGTCCAAATGAATTAGAATGGATCATACGAATGAGTAAGAATGGATCGTACGAATGAAACAGAATAGATTGTATGAATGAATTAGAATGGATCGTGCGAATGAATTAGAATGGATCGTACGAATGAATTAGAATGGATCATGCGAATGAATTAGAATGGATCATATTAATGAATTAGAATGGATCGTACGAATGAATTAGAATGGATACATTCGTGCGAATGAATTAGAATGGATCGTGCGAATCCATTAGACTGGATCGTGCGAATGAATAAGAATGGATCATACGAATAAATTAGAATGGATCGTACGAATTAATTAGAATGGATACATTCGTGCGAATGAATTAGAATGGATTGTATGAATGAATTAGAATGGATCGTACGAATGAATTACAATAGATCATACAAATTAATTAGAATGGATCATACGAATGAATTAGAGTGGATCGTACGAATGAATTAGAATGGATCGTACGAATGAACTAGAATGGATCGTACGTATGAACTAGAATAGATACATTCGTGCGAATGAATTAGAATGGATCCTACGAATGAATTAGAATGGATCGTACGATTCATTCTAATTCATTCGTACGATCCATTCTAATACATTCGTACGATTCATACTAATTCAATCGCACGATCCATTCTAATTCATTCGTACGATCCATTCTTATTCATTCATACGATCCATTCTAATTCATTCGCACAATCCATTCTAATTCATTTGTACAATCCACTCTAATTCATTCGTATGATCCATCTAACTCATTCGGTGGATCCATTCTAATTCATTCGTACGATCCATTCTAATTCATTCCCACGATCCATTCTAATTTATTCATACGATCCATTCTAATTCATTCGTACGATCTATTCTAATTCATTCGCACGAATGTAACCATTCTAATTCATTCATACGATTCATTCTAATTCATTCGTATGAGCTATTCTAATTCATTCATACGATCCATTCTAATTCATTCGTACGATCCATTTTAATTCATTCATACAATCCATTTAGATTCATTCGCACAAATGTATCCATTCAAATTCATTCGTACGATCCAGTCTAATACATTCGTACGATCCATTATAATTCATTCGCACGAATATATCCATTCTAATTCTTTCGTACGATGCATTCTAATTCATTCGTACGATCCATTCTAATTCATTCGTACGATCCATTCTAATTCATTCGTACGATCCATTCTAATTCATTCGCACGAATGTATCCATTCTAATTCATTAGTACAATCCATTCTATTTCATTCGTACGATCCATTCTTACTCATTCGTAGGATCCATTCTAATTCATTCGTATGATCCATTCTAATTCATTCGTACGATCCATTCTAATTCATTCGTACGATCCATTCTAATTCATTCGCACGATCCATTCTAATTCATTCATACGATCCATTCTAATTCATTCCTACAATCTATTCTAATTCATTCGCCCGATCCATTCTAATTCATTCATACGATCCATTCTATTCGAATGGATCATGCGATCCATTCGAATTCATTCACACGATCCATTCTAATTCATTGATACGATCCATTCTAATTCATTCATACAATGCATTCTAATTCTTTCACACGATCCATTCTAATTCATTCGTACGATCCATTCTAATTCATTCGTACAATCCATTCTATTTCATTTGTACGATCCATTCCTACTCATTCGTATGATCCATTCTAATTCATTCGTACGATCCATTCTAATTCATTTGTACGATCCATTCTAATTCATTCGTACAATCCATTCTATTTCATTCGTATGATCCATTCTTACTCATTCGTATGATCCATTCTAATTCATTTGCACGAATGTATCCATTCTAATTCATTCATACAATCCATTCTAATTCATTCCGCACGATCCATTCTAATTTATTCGTACGATCGTACGAATGAATTAGAATGGATCGTACGAATGAATTAGAATAGATTGTGCGAATGAATTAGAATGGATCGTACGAATGAATTAGAATGGATCGTACGAATGAATTAGAATGGATCATACGAATGAGTAAGAATAATCGTACGAATGAATTAGAATGGATCGTACGAATGAATTAGAATGGATCGTACGAATAAATTAGAATGGATACATTCGTCCGAATGAATTAGAATGGATCATACGAATGAGTAAGAATGGATCGTACGAATGAAATAGAATAGATTTTATGAATGAATTAGAATGGATCCTACGAATGAATTAGAATTGATCGTGTGAAATACGAATGAATTAGAATGGATATATTCATGCAAATGAATTAGAATGGATTGTATGAATGTATTAGAATGGATCGTATGAGTGAATTAGAATGGATCGTGCGAATGAATTAGAATGGATTGTATGAATGAATTAGAATGGATCGTACGAATGAATTAGAATGGATCGTACGAATGAACTAGAATGGATACATTCGTGCGAATGAATTAGAATGGATCGTACGAATGAATTAGAATGGATCGTGCGAATGAATTAGAATGGATCGTATGAATGAATTAGAATACATCATATGAATGAATTAGAATAGATCGTACGAATGAATTAGAATAGATCGTACGAATGAATTAGAATGGATACATTCGTCCGAATGAATTAGAATGGATCATACGAATGAGTAAGAATGGACCGTACGAATGAAATAGAATAGATTGTACGAATGAATTAGAATGGATCCTACGAATGAATTAGAATGGATCGTGTAAAAGAATTAGAATGGATTGTATGAATGAATTAGAATGGATCGTATGAATGAATTTGAATGGATCGTGCGAATGAATTCGAATGGATCGTACGAATTCATTCTAATTCATTCATACAATCCATTCTAATTCTTTCACACGATCTATTCTAATTCATTCATAGGATCCATTCTATTTCATTCGTACAATCTATTCTATTTCATTCGTACGATCAATTCTTACTCATTCGTATGATCCATTCTAATTCATTCGGACGAATATATGCATTCTAATTTATTTGTACGATCCATTCTAATTCATTCGTACGATCTATTCTAATTCATTCGTACGATCCATTCTAATTCATTCATACGATCTATTCTAATTCATTCATACAATCCATTCTAATTCTTTCACACGATCCATTCTAATTCAGAATGGATCATACGAATGAGTAAGAATGGATCGTACGAATGAAATAGAATGGATTGTGCGAATGAATTAGAATGGACCGTACGAATGAATTAGAATGGATACATTCGTGCGAATGAATTAGAATGGATCGGACGAATGAATTAGAATGAATCGTACGAATGAATTAGAATGGATCGTATGATTGAATTAGAATGGATCGTATGAATAAATTAGAATGGATACATTCGTCCGAATGAATTAGAATGGATCATACGAATGAGTAAGAATGGATCGTACGAATGAAATAGAATAGATTGTACGAATGAATTAGAATGGATTCGTACGAATGAATTAGAATGGATACATTCGTGCGAATGAATTTGAATGGATCGTACCAATGAGTAAGAATGGATCGTACGAATGATATAAAATGGATTGTGCGAATGAATTAGAATGGATCATACGAATGAATTAGAATGGATCGTATGAATTAATTAGAATGCATACAATCGTGCGAATGAATTAGAATGGATTGTATGAATGAATTAGAATGGATCGTACGAATGAATTAGAATGGATCGTACGAATTAATTAGAATGGATCATACGAATAAATTAGAATGGATCGTACGAATGAAATTGAATGGATACATTCGTGCGAATGAATTAGAATGGATTGTGCGAATGAATAAGAACTGATCGTACGAATGAATTAGAATTGATCGTACGAATGAATTAGAATGGATCTTACGAATGAATTAGAATGGATCGTACGAATGAATTAGAATGGATCGTACGAATGAATTAGAATGGATCGTACGAATGAACTAGAATGGATCGTACCAATGAGTAAGAATGGATCGTACGAATGAATAAAATGAATTAGAATGGATCGGACGAATGAATTAGAATGGATCGTACGAATGAATTAGAATGGATCGTATGAATAAATTAGAATGGATCGTACGAATGAATTAGAATGGATCGTGCGAATGAATTAGAATGGATCGTACGAATGAATTAGAATGGATCGTGTGAAAGAATTAGAATGGATCGTACGAATGAATTAGAATGGATCGTGCGAATGAATTAGAATGGATCGTACGAATGAATTAGAATGGATACATTTGTGCGAATGAATTAGAATGGATCGTACGAATGAATTAGAATGGATCGTATGAATGAATTAGAATGGATCGTACGAATGAATTAGAATGGATCGTGCGAATAAATTAGAATGGATCGTACGAATGAATTAGAATGGATCGTACGAATGAATTAGAATGGATACATTCGTGTGAATGAATTAGAATGGGTCGTACGAATGAATTAGAATGGATCGTACGAATGATTTAGAATGGATCTTACGAATGAATTAGAATGGATCGTACGAATGAATTAGAATGGATCGTACGAATGAATTAGAATGGATCGTGCGAATGAATTAGAATGGATCGTGCGAATGAATTAGAATGGATCGTACCATTGAGTAAGAATGGATCGTACGAATGAATAGAATGGATTGTATGAATGAATTAGAATGGATACATTCGTGTGAATGAATTAGAATGGATCGTATGAATGAATTAGAATAGATTTTGTGAAAGAATTAGAATGGATTAGAATGGATCGTACGAATGAATTAGAATGGATACATTCGTGTGAATGAATTAGAATGGATCGGACGAATGAATTAGAATGGATCGTACGAATGAATTAGAATGGATCGTACGAATGAATTAGAATAGATTGTACGAATGAATTAGAATGGATCAAATGAATGAATTAGAATGGTTACATTCATGCGAATGAATTAGAATGGATCGTACGAATGGATTAGAATGGATCGTACGAATGGATTAGAATGGATACATTCGTACGAATGAATTAGAATGGATCGTACGAATGAATTAGAATGGATCTTACGAATTAATTAGAATGGATCGTACGAATGTATTAGAATCGATCGTACGAATGAATTAGAATGGATACATTCGTGCGAATGAATTAGAATGGATCGGACAAATGAATTAGAATGGATCGTACGAATGAATTAGAATGGATCAAATGAATGAATTAGAATGGTTACATTCATGCGAATGAATTAGAATAGATCGTACGGAATGAATTAGAATGGATTGTATGAATGAATTAGAATGGATACATTCATGCGAATGAATTAGAATGGATCATACGAATGAGTAAGAATGGATCGTACGAATGAAATAGAATGGATTGTACGAATGAATTAGAATGGATCGTACAAATGAATTAGAATGGATCGTACGAATGAATTAGAATGGATTGCACGAATGAATTAGAATGGATCGTACGAATGAATTAGAATGGATCGTGCGAAAGAATTAGAATGGATTGTATGAATGAATTAGAATGGATCGTACGAATGAATTAGAATGGATCGTACGAAGGAATTAGAATGGATATATTCGTGCGAATGAATTAGAATGGATACATTCGTGCGACAGAATTAGAATAGATCGTATGAATGAATTAGAATGGATCCTATGAATGAATTAGAATGGATCGTGCGAATGAATTAGAATGGATCGTGCTAATGAATTAGAATTGATTGAACAAATGAATTAGCATGGATCGTGCTAATAAATTAGAATGGAACGTACGAATGAATTAGAATGGATCGTGTGAAAGAATTAGAATGGATTGTATGATTGAATTAGAATGGATCGAACGAAGGAATTAGAATGGATCGTACAAATGAATTAGAATGGATCATACGAATGAATTAGAATAGATCGTAAGAATGAATTAGAATGGATCGTACGAATGAATTAGAATGGATCGTGTGAAAGAATTAGAATTGATCGTACGAATGAATTAGAATGGATTGTACGAATGAATAAGAATGGATCGTGCTAATGAATTAGAATGGATCATACGAATGAGTAAGAATGGATCGTACGAATGAAATAGAATAGATTGTACGAATGAATTAAAATGGATCGTACAAATGAATTAGAATGGATCGTACGAATGAAATAGAATGGATTGCACGAATGAATTAGAATAGATCGTACGAATGAATTAGAATGGATCGTACGAATGAATTAGAATAAATCGTACGAATGAATTAGAATGGATCGTGCGAATGAATTAGAATGGATCGTGTGAAAGAATTAGAATGGATCGTACAAATGAATTAGAATGGATTAGATTGGATCGTGCGAATGAATTAGAATGGATCGTACGAATGAATTAGAATGGATTGTATGAATGAATTAGAATGGATCTTACGAATGAATTAGAATGGATCGTACGAATGAATTAGATTGGATCCTACGAATGAATTAGAATGGATACATTCGTGCGAATGAATTAGAATGGATCGGACGAATGAATTAGAATGGATCGTACGAATGAATTAGAATGGATCGTACGAATGAATTAGAATGGATCGTACGAATAAATTAGAATGGATACATTCGTCCGAATGAATTAGAATGGATCATACGAATGAGTAAGAATGGATCGTACGAATGAAATAGAATAGATTGTACGAATGAATTAGAATGGATCCTACGAATGAATCAGAATGGATCGTGTGCAAGAATTAGAATGGAATGTATGAATGAATTAGAATGGATCGTATGAATGAATTAGAATGGATCGTGCGAATGAATTCGAATGGATCGTACGAATTCATTCTAATTCATTCATACAATCCATTCTAATTCTTTCACACGAACTTTTCTAATTCATTCGTAGGATCCATTCTAATGATTCGTACAATCTATTCTTTTTCATTCGTACGATCCATTTTTACTCATTCGTATGATCCATTCTAATTCATTCGGACGAATGTATCCATTCTAATTTATTCGTACGATCCATTCTAATTCATTCGTATGATCCATTCTAATTCATTCGTACGATCCATTCTAATTCATTCATCCTATCCATTCTAATTCATTCGCACGAATGTATCCATTTTAATTCATTCCTACGGTCCATTCTAATTCATTCGCACAATCCATTCTATTTCATTCGTACGATCCATTCTTACTCATTCGTATGATCCATTATGGATACATTCGTGCGAATGAATTAGAATGGATCATACGAATGAGTAAGAATGGATCGTACGAATGAAATAGAATGGATTGTGCGAATGAATTAGAATGGATCGTAAGAATGAATAAGAATGGATCGTGTGAAAGAATTAGAATGGATTGTATGAATGAATTAGAATATATCGTATGAATGAATTAGAATGGATCGTACGAATGAATTAGAATGGATCGTACGAAAGAACTAGAATGGATACATTCGTGCGAATGAATTAGAATGGATCGTACGAATGAATTAGAATGGATCGTACGAATGAATTAGAATGGATCGTACGAATGAATAAAAATGGATCTTATGAATGAATTAGAATGGATCGTACAAATGCACGATCCATGCTAATTCATTCGTTCGATCAATTCTAATTCATTAGCACGATCCATTCTAATTCATTCGTACGATCCATTCTAATTCATTCGCACGATCCATTCTAATTCATTCGTACGATCCATTCTAATTCATTCGTACGATCCATTCTAATTCATTCATACGATCTATTCTAATTCATTCGTACGATCCATTCTAATTCATTCGTACGATCCATTCTAATTCATTCGTACGATCCATTCTAATTCATTCATACAATCCATTCTAATTCTTTCACACGATCCATTCTAATTCATTCATATGATCCATTCTAATTCATTCGTGCAATGCATTCTATTTCATTCGTACGATCCATTCTTACTCATTCGTACGATCCATTCTAATTCATTCACACGAATGTATCCATTCGTACGAATGAATTAGAATAGATTGTACGAATGAATTAGAATGGATCGTACGAATGAATTAAAATGGATCGTATGAATGAATTAGAATGGATCGTACGAATGAATTAGAATGGATCGTGCGAATGAATTAGAATGGATCGTACGAATGAATTAGAATGGATCCTACGAATGAATTAGAATGGATCGTGTGAAAGAATTAGAATGGATTGTATGAATGAATTAGAATGGATCGTATGAATGAATTAGAATGGATCGTGCGAATGAATTCGAATGGATCGTTCGAATTCATTCTAATTCATTCATACAATCCATTCTAATTCTTTCACACGATCCATTCTAATTCATTCGTACGTTCCATTCTAATTCATTAGCACGATCCATGCTAATTCATTCATTCGATCAATTCTAATTCATTCGCACGATCCATTCTAATTCATTCATACGATCCATTCTAATTCATTCATACAATCCATTCTAATTCTTTCACACGATCCATTCTAATTCATTCGTAGGATCCATTCTAATTCATTCGTACAATCCATTCTAATCCATTCGTACGATCCATTCTAATTCATTCGTACGATCCATTCTAATGGATACATTTGTGCGAATGAATCTAAATGGATTGTATGAATGAATTACAATGGATCGTACGAATGAATTAGAATGGATCGTACGAATGAATTAGAATAGCTCATACGAATGAATTAGAATGAATCGTATGAATGAATTAGAATGGTTACATTCGTGCGAATGAATTAGAGTAGATCGTACGAATGAATTAGAATGGTTCGTACGAATAAATTAGAATGGATCGTGGGAATGAATTAGAATGGATCGTACGAATGAATTAGAATGGATCCACCGAATGAGTTAGAATGGATCATACGATTGAATTAGAATGGATTGTACGAATGAATTAGAATGGATTGTGCGAATGAATTAGAATGGATCGTATGAATGAATAAGAATGGATCGTACGAATGAATTAGAATGATTAGAATGGATCGTATGATCCATTCTAATTCATTCATACAATCCATTCTAATTCTTTCACACGATCCATTCTAATTCATTCGTAGGATCCATTCTAATTCATTCGTACAATCTATTCTATTTCATTCGTACGATCCATTCTTACTCATTCGTATGATCCATTCTAATTCATTCGGACGAATGTATCCATTCTAATTTATTCGTACGATCCATTCTAATTCATTCGTACGATCCACTCTAATTCATTCGTACGATCCATTCTAATTCATTCGTCCGATCCATTCTAATTCATTCGCACGAATGTATCCATTCTAATTCATTCGTACGATCCATTCTAATTCATTCGTACGATCCATTCTAATTCATTTGTAAGATCCATTCATTCGTACGATCCATTCTAATGGATACATTTGTGCGAATGAATCTAAATGGATTGTATGAATGAATTACAATGGATCGTACGATTTAATTAGAATGGATCGTACGAATGAATTAGAATAGCTCATACGAATGAATTCGAATGAATCGTATGAATGAATTAGAATGGTTACATTCGTGCGAATGAATTAGAATAGATCGTACGAATGAATTAAAATGGATCGTACGAATAAATTAGAATGGATCGTGGGAATGAATTAGAATGGATCGTACGAATGAATTAGAATGGATCCACCGAATGAGTTAGAATGGATCATACGAATGAATTAGAATGGATTATACGAATGAATTAGAATGGATTGTGCGAATGAATTAGAATGGATCGTATGAATGAATAAGAATGGATCGTACGAATGAATTAGAATGATTAGAATGGATCGTATGAGTGAATTAGAATGGATCATACGAATTAATTAGAATGGATCATACGAATGAATTAGAATGGATCGTACGAATGAATTAGAATGGATCGTACGAATGAATTAGAATGGATACATTCGTGCGAATGAATTAGAATGGATTGTGCGAATGAATAAGAACAGATCGTGCGAATGAATTAGAATGGATCGTACGAATGAATTAGAATGGATCGTGTGAATGAATTAGAATGGATCGTACGAATGAATTAGAATGGATCGTGTGAAAGAATTAGAATGGATCGTACGAATGAATTAGAATGGATCGTGCGAATGAATTAGAATGGATCGTACGAATGAATTAGAATGGATACATTCGTGCGAATGAATAAGAATGGATCGTACGAATGAATTAGAATGGATCGTACGAATGAATTAGAATAGATCGTACGAATGAATTAGAATGGATCGTACGAAGGAATTAGAATGGATCATACGAATGAATTAGAATGGATATATTCGTGCAAATGAATTAGAATGGATCGTATGAATGTATTAGAATGGATCATATGAGTGAAGTAGAATGGATCGTACGAATGAATTAGAATGGATCGTATGAATGAATTAGAACTGATCGTACAAACGAATTAGAATGGATCGTACGAATGAATTAGAATGGATACATTTGTGCGAATGAATTAGAATGGATCGTACGAATGAATTAGAATGGATCGTAAGAATGAATTAGAATGGATACATTCGTGCGAATGAATTAGAATGGATCGTGCGAATCCATTAGACTGGATTGTGCGAATGAATAAGAATGGATCATACGAATGAATTAGAATGGATCGTACGAATTAATTAGAATGGATACATTCGTGCGAATGAATTAGAATGGATTGTATGAATGAATTAGAATGGATCGTACAAACGAATTAGAATGGATCATACGAATTAATTAGAATGGATCATACGAATGAATTAGAATGGATCGTACGAATGAATTAGAATGGATCGTACGAATGAACTAGAATGGATCGTACGAATGAACTATAATGGATACATTCGTGCGAATGAATTAGAATGGATCGTACGAATGAATTAGAATGGATCGTACGATTCATTCTAATTCATTCGTACGATCCATCCTAATACATTCGTACGATCCATCCTAATACATTCGTACGATCCATTCTAATTCATTCGCACGATCCATTCTAATCCATTCTAATTCATTTGTACGATCCATTCTAATTCTTTCACACGATCCATTCTAATTCATTCTAATCCATTCTAATTCATTCGTACAATCTATTCTATTTCATTCGTACAAATGAACTAGAATGGATACATTCGTACGAATGAATTGGAATGGATCATACGAATTAATTAGAATAGATCATACGAATGAATTAGAATGGATCGTACGAATGAATTAGAATGGATCGTACGAAGGAATTAGAATGGATCGTACGAATGAACTAGAATGGATTAGAATGGATCGTACGAATGAATTAGAATGGATCGTACGAATGAATTAGAATGGATCGTACAAATGAATTAGAATGGATCATACGAATTAATTTGAATGATCATACGAATGAATTAGAATGGATCGTACAAATAAATTAGAATGGATCGTACGAATGAATTAGAATGGATACATTCGTGCGAATGAATTAGAATGGATTATGCGAATGAATAAGAACAGATCGTGCGAATAAATTAGAATGGATCGTACGAATGAATTAGAATGGATCGTGCGAATGAATTAGAATGGATCGTACGAATGAATTAGAATGGATACATTTAATGCGAATGAATTAGAATGGATCGTACAAATTAATTAGAATGGATCATATGAATGAATTAGAATGGATCGTACGAATGAATTAGAATGGATTGTGCGAATGAATTAGAATGGATCGTGCGAATGAATTAGAATGGATCGTACGAATGAATTAGAATGGATCGTACGAATGAACTAGAATGGATACATTCGTGCGAATGAATTAGAATGGATCGTACGAATGAATTAGAATGGATCGTACGAATGAATTAGAATGGATCGTACGAATGAATTAGAATGGATACAATGAATTAGAATAGATCGTACGAATGAATTAGAATGGATCGTACGAAGGAATTAGAATGGATCGTACGAATGAACTAGAATGGATTAGAATGGATCGTACGAATGAATTAGAATGGATCGTACGAATGAATTAGAATGGATCGTACGAATGAATTAGAATGGATCATACGAATTAATTAGAATGGATCATACGAATGAATTAGAATGGATCGTACGAATGAATTTGAATGAATCGTACGAATGAATTAGAATGGATACATTCGTGCGAATGAATTAGAATGGATTGTGCGAATGAATAAGAACAGATCGTGTGAATGAATTAGAATGGATCGTACGAATGAATTAGAATGGATCGTGCGAATGAATTAGAATGGATCGTACGAATGAATTAGAATGGATATATTTGTGCGAATGAATTAGAATGGATCCTACGAATGAATTAGAATGGATCGTATGAATGAATTAGAAAGGATCGTATGAATGAATTAGAATGGATCGTGCGAATGAATTAGAATGGATCGTACGATCCATTCGAATTCATTCGCACGATCCATTCTAATTCATTCGTACGATCCATTCTAATTCATTCATACGATCCATTCTAATTCATTCGTACGATCCATTCTAATTCATTCACAATCTATTCTAATTCATTCGTACGAATGGATACATTCGTGTGAATAAATTAGAATGGATCGTGTGAAAGAATTAGAATGGATCGTACGAATGAATTAGAATGGTTACATTCATGCGAATGAATTAGAATAGATCGTGCGAATGAATTAGAATGGATTCGTACGAATGAATTAGAATGGATACATTCGTGCGAATGAATTAGAATGGATCGTACCAATGAGTAAGAATGGATCGTACGAATGAAATAGAATGGATTCTGCGAATGAATTAGAATGGATGGCACAAATGTATCCATTCTAATTCATTCGTACGATCCATTCTAATTCATTCGTACGATCCATTCTAATTCATTCGTATGATCCATTCTAATTAATTCGTATGATCCATTCTAATTCATTCGTACGATCTATTTTAATTCATTCATACATTACATTCTAATTCATTCGTACGATCCATTCTAATTCACTCATACGATCCATTCTAAAACATTCATACGATCCATTCTAATTCATTTGCACGAATATATCCATTCTAATTCATTCGTACGATCCATTCTAATTCCTTCGTACGATCCATTCTAATTCATTCGTACGATCTATTCTAATTCATTCGTACGATCCATTCTAATTCATTCGTACGAATGAATTAGAATGGATACATTCGTGCGAATGAATTAGAATGGATACATTCGTGCGAAAGAATTAGAATAGATCGAATGAATGAATTAGAATGGATCCGATGAATGAATTAGAATAGATCGTGCGAATGAATTAGAATGGATCGTACGAATGAATTAGAATGGATCGTGCTAATGAATTAGAATTGATCGAACGAATGAATTAGCATGGATCGTGCTAATGAATTAGAATGGATCGTACGAATGAATTAGATTGGATCAAATGAATGAATTAGAATGGTTACATTCATGCGAATGAATTAGAATGGATCGTACGATTGGATTAGAATGGATACATTCGAGCGAATGAATTAGAATGGATCGTACGAATGAATTAGAATGGATCGTACGAATAAATTAGAATGGATACATTCGTCCGAATGAATTAGAATGGATCATACGAATGAGTAAGAATGGATCCATTCTAATTCTTTCACAAAATCTATTCTAATTCATTCATACGATCCATTCTAATTCATTCACACGAATGTATCCATTCTAATTCATTCATACGATCCATTCTATTCATTCGTACGATCCATTCTTACTCATTGGTACGATCCATTCTAATTCATTCGCACGATCCATTCTAATTCATTCGTACAATCCATTCTAATTCATTCGTACGATCCATTCTAATTCATACGATTCATTCTAATTCATTCTAATTCATTCTAATTCATATGATCCATTCTAATTCATTCGTTTGATCCATTCTTATTCATTTGCACAATCCAGTCTAATGGATTCGCACGATCCATTCTAATTCATTTGCACGAATGTATCCATTCTAATTCATTCGTACGATCCATTCTAATTCATTAATATGATCCATTCTAATTCATTCGTACGATCCATTCTAATTCATATGCACAAAGGTATCCATTCTAATCCATTCGTAGGATCCATTCTAATCCATTCGTACGATCCATTCTAATTCATTCGTATGATCCATTCTAATTCATTCGCTCGAATGTATCCATTCTAATCCATTCGTACGATCCATTCTAATCCATTCGTACGATCCATTCTAATTCATTCGCATGAATGTAACCATTCTAATTCATTCATTTGATCCATTCTAATTCATTCGTACGATCCATTCTAATTTATTCGTCCGATCCATTCTAATTCATTCGCACGAATGTATCCATTCTAATTCATTCGTACGATCCATTCTAATTCATTCGTACGATCCATTCTAATTCATTCGTAAGATCCATTCTAATTCATTCGTACGATCCATTCTAATTCATTCGTACGATCCATTCTAATTCATTCGCACGAATGTATCCATTCTAGTTCATTCGTACGATCCATTCTAATTCATTCGTCCGATCCATTCTAATTCATTCGCACGAATGTATCCATTCTAATTCATTCGTACGATCCATTCTAATTTATTCGTACGATCTATTCTAATTCATTCGTACGATCCATTCTTACTCATTCGTACGATCCATTCTTACTCATTCGTATGATCCATTCTAATTCGTTCGCACGAATGTATCCATTCTAATTCATTCATACAATCCATTCTAATTCATTCCGTACGATCTATTCTAATTCATTTGTACGATCGTACGAATGAATTAGAATGGATCGTACAAATGAATTAGAATGGATCATACGAATGAGTAAGAATGGATCGTACGAATGAAATAGAATGGATTGTACGAATGAATTAGAATGGATTCGTACGAATGAATTAGAATGGATATATTCATGCGAATGAATTAGAATGGATCGTACCAATGAGTAAGAATGGATCGTACGAATGAAATAGAATGGATTGTGCGAATGAATTAGAATGGATCGTACGAATGAATTAGAATGGATCGTGTGAAAGAATTAGAATGGATTGTATGAATGAATTAGAATAGATTGTATGAATGAATTAGAATGGATCGTACGAATGAATTAGAATGGATCGTACGAATGAATTAGAATGGATACATTCGTGCGAATGAATTAGAATGGATACATTCGTGCGAAAGAATTAGAATAGATCGTATGAATGAATTAGAATGGATCCTATGAATGAATTAGAATGGATCGTGCGAATGAATTAGAATGGATCGTACGAATGAATTAGAATGGATCGTGCTAATGAATTAGAATTGAGCGAACTAATGAATTAGCATGGATCGTGCTAATGAATTAGAATGGAACGTACGAATGAATTAGAATGGATCGTGTGAAAAAATTAGAATGGATTGTATGAATGAATTAGAATGGATCGTACGAATGAATTAGAATGGATCGTGTGAAAGAATTAGAATGGATTGTATGAATGAATTAGAATTGATTGTATGAATGAATTAGAATGGATCGTACGAAGGAATTAGAATGGATCGTACGAATGAATTAGAATGGATCGTACGAATGAATTAGAATAGATCGTACGAATGAATTAGAATGGATCGTGTGAAAGAATTAGAATGGATCGTACGAATGAATTAGAATGGATCGTGCGAATAAATTAGAATGGATCGTATGAATGAATTAGAATAGATCGTGCTAATGAATTAGAATTGATCGAACGAATGAATTAGCATGGATCGTGCATTCGTACGATCCGTTCTAATTTATTCGTAAGATCCATTCTAATTCATTCGTACGATCCATTCTAATTCATTCGCACGAATGTATCCATTCTAGTTCATTCGTACGATCCATTCTAATTCATTCATACGATCCATTCTAATTCATTCATACGATCTATTCTAATTCATTCATACAATCCATTCTAATTCTTTCACACGATCCATTCTAATTCATTCGTATGATCCATTCTAATTCATTCGTACGATCCATTCTAATTCATTTGTATGATCCATTCTAATTCATTCGCACGAATGTATCTATTCTAGTTCATTCGTACGATCCATTCTAATTCATTCGTACGATCCATTCTAATTCATTCGCACGATCCATTCTAATTCATTCGTACGATCCATTCTAATTCATTCGCACGAATGTATCCATTCTAATTCATTCGTACATACGATCCATTCTTATTCATTCGCACGAATGTATCCATTCTAATTCATTCGCACGAATGTATCCATTCTAATTCATTTGTATAATCCATTCTATTTCATTCGTACGATCCATTCTTACTCATTCCGTACGATCCATTCTAATTCATTCGTACGATCGTACGAATAAATTAGAATGGATCGTACGAATGAATTAGAATAGTTTGTACGAATGAATTAGAATGGATCCTACGAATGAATTAGAATGGATCGTGTGAAAGAATTAGAATGGATCGTACAAATGAATTAGAATGGATCGTACGAATGAATTAGAATGGATCATACGAATGAGTAAGAATGGATCGTACAAATGAAATAGAATTGATTGTACGAATGAATTAGAATGGATCGTACGAATGAATTAGAATGGATCGTGTGAAAGAATTAGAATGCATTGTATGAATGAATTAGAATGGATCGTATGAATGAATTAGAATGGATCGTATGAATGAATTCGAATGGATCGCATGATCCATTCGAATAAAATGGATCGTATGAATGAATTAGAATGGATCGGGCGAATGAATTAGAATTAATTGTAGGAATGAATTAGAATGGATCGTATAAATGAATTAGAATGGATCGTGCGAATGAATTAGAATGGATCGTACGAATGAATTAGAATGGATCATACGAATGAATTAGAATTGATCATACGAATGAATTAGAATGGATCATACGAATGAGTAAGAATGGATCGTACGAATGAAATAGAATGGATTGTACGAATGAATTAGAATGGATACATTCGTGCGAATGAATTAGAATGGATCGTACGAATGAATTAGAATGGATCGTACGAATGAATTAGAATGGATCGTACGAATGAATTAGAATGGATCTTACGAATGAATTAGAATGGATCGTACGAATAGATTAGAATGGATACATTCGTGCGAATGAATTAGAATGGATTGTATGAATGAATTAGAATGGATCGTACGAATGAATTAGAATGGATCGTACGAATGAATTAGAATGGATCATGCGAATGAATTAGAATGGATATATTCGTGCAAATGAATTAGAATGGATCGTATGAATGTTTTAGAATCGATCGTATGAGTGAATTAGAATGGATCGTACGAATGAATTAGAATGTATTGTATGAATGAATTAGAATAGATCGTACGAATGAATTAGAATGGATCATACGAATTAATTAGAATGGATCATACGAATGAATTAGAATGGATCGTACGAATGAATTAGAATGGATCGTACGAATGAATTAGAATGGATACATTTGTGCGATCCATTCTAATTCATTCGCACAATCCATTCTATTTCATTCGTACGATCCATTCTTACTCATTGGTACGATCCATTCTAATTCATTCGCACGAATGTATCCATTCTAATTCATTCGTACGAATCCATTCTAATTCATTCGCACGATCTATTCTAATTCATTCGCATGAATGTAACCATTCTAATTCATTTGTACGATCCATTCTAATTCATTCGTACGATCCATTCTAATTCTTTCACACGATCCATTCTAATTCATTCACACGAATGTATCCATTCGTACGAATGAATTAGAATAGATTGTGAATAAATTAGAATGGATCGTACGAATGAATTAGAATGGATCGTATGAATGAATTCGAATGGATCGTACGAATGAATTAGAATGGATCGTGCGAATGAATTCGAATGGATCGTACAATCCATTCTAGTTCATTCGCACGATCCATTCTAATTTATTCATACGATCGTGCGAATGAATTAGAATGGATTGGATCCATTCAAATTCATTCGCATGAATGTAACCATTCTAATTCATTCATTTGATCCATTCTAATTCATTCGTACGATCCATTCTAATTCATTCGTCCGATCCATTCTAATTCATTCGCACGATCTGTTCTTATTCATTCGCACAATCCATTCTAATTCATTCGCACGAATGTATCCATTCTAATTCATTCGTACGATCCATTCTAATTCATTCATATGATCCATTCTAATTCATTCGTACGATCCATTCTAATTCATTCGTACGATCCATTCTAATTCATTCGTACGATCCATTCTAATCCATTCTAGTTCATTTGTACGATCCATTCTAATTCCTTCGTACGATCCATTCTAATTCATTCGTACGATCCAGTCTAATTCATTCGTACGATCCATTCTAATAAATTTGTATAATCCATTCTAATTCATTCGTACAATCCATTCTAATTCATTCATACAATACATTCTAATTCATTCGCACGAATGTATCCATTCTAATTAATTCGTACGATCCATTCTAATTCATTCGTATGATCCATTCTAATTCATTCGCACAATCCATTCTATTTCATTCCTACGATCCATTCTTACTCATTGGTACGATCCATTCTAATTCATTCGCACGAATGTATCCATTCTAATTCATTCGTACGAATCCATTCTAATTCATTCGTACAATCTATTCTATTTCATTCGTACGATCCATTCTTACTCATTCGTATGATCCATTCTAATTCATTCGGACGAATGTATCCATTCTAATTCATTCGTACGATCCATTCTAATTCATTCGTACGATCCATTCTAATTCATTCGTCCGATCCATTCTAATTCATTCGCACGAATGTATCCATTCTAATTCATTCGTACGATCCTTTCTAATTCATTCGTACGATCCATTCTAATTCATTCGTAGGATCCATTCTAATTCATTTGTACGATCCATTCTAATTCATTCTAATTCATTCTAATTCATTCGTATGATCTATTCTTATTCATTCGCACGATCCAATCTAATTGATTCACAGGATCCATTCTAATTCATTCGCACGAATGTATCCATTCTAATTCATTCGTACGATCCATTCTAATTCATTAATATGATCAATTCTAATTCATTCGTACGATCCATTCTAATTCATTCGTATGATCTATTCTTATTCATTCGCACGATCCAGTCTAATTGATTCGCACGATCCATTCTAATTCATTCGCACGAATGTATCCATTCTAATTCATTCGTACGATCCATTCTAATTCATTAATATGATCCATTCTAATTCATTCGTACGATCCATTCTAATTCATATGCACAAAGGTATCCATTCTAATCCATTCGTAGGATCCATTCTAATTTATTCGCATGATCCATTCTAATTCATTCATACGATCCATTCTAATTCATTCATACGATCCATTCTATTCGAATGGATCATGCGATCCATTCGAATTCATTCGCACGATCCATTCTAATTCATTCATACGATCCATTCTAATTCATTCATACAATGCATTCTAATTCTTTCACACGATCCATTCTAATTCATTCGTACGATCCATTCTAATTCATTTGTACAATCCATTCTATTTCATTTGTACGATCCATTCTTACTCATTCGTATGATCCATTCTAATTCATTCGTACGATCCATTCTAATTCATTTGTACGATCCATTCTAATTCATTCGTACAATCCATTCTATTTCATTCGTACGATCCATTCTAATTCATTCTAATTCATTCTAATTCATTCGTATGATCTATTCTTATTCATTCGCACGATCCAATCTAATTGATTCGCAGGATCCATTCTAATTCATTCGCACGAATGTATCCATTCTAATTCATTCGTACGATCCATTCTAATTCATTAATATGATCCATTCTAATTCATTCGTACGATCCATTCTAATTCATTCGTATGATCTATTCTTATTCATTCGCACGATCCAGTCTAATTGATTCGCACGATCCATTCTAATTCATTCGCACGAATGTATCCATTCTAATTCATTCGTACGATCCATTCTAATTCATTAATATGATCCATTCTAATTCATTCGTACGATCCATTCTAATTCATATGCACAAAGGTATCCATTCTAATCCATTCGTAGGATCCATTCTAATTCATTCGCATGATCCATTCTAATTCATTCATACGATCCATTCTAATTCATTCATACGATCCATTCTATTCGAATGGATCATGCGATCCATTCGAATTCATTCGCACGATCCATTCTAATTCATTCATACGATCCATTCTAATTCATTCATACAATGCATTTTAATTCTTTCACACGATCCATTCTAATTCATTCGTACGATCCATTCTAATTCATTTGTACAATCTATTCTATTTCATTTGTACGATCCATTCTTACTCATTCGTATGATCCATTCTAATTCATTCGTACGATCCATTCTAATTCATTTGTACGATCCATTCTAATTCATTCGTACAATCCATTCTATTTCATTCGTACGATCCATTCTTACTCATTCGTATGATCCATTCTAATTCATTCGCACGAATGTATCCATTCTAATTCATTCATACAATCCATTCTAATTCATTCCGTACGATCCATTCTAATTCATTCGTACGATCGTACGAATGAATTAGAATGGATCGTACGAATGAATTAGAATAGATTGTGCGAATGAATTAGAATGGATCGTACGAATGAATTAGAATGGATCGTACGAATGAATTAGAATGGATCATACGAATGAGTAAGAATGGATTGTACGAATGAATTAGAATGGATCGTACGAATGAATTAGAATGGATCGTACGAATAAATTAGAATGGATACATTCGTCCGAATGAATTAGAATGGATCATACGAATGAGTAAGAATGGATCATACGAATGAAATAGAATAGATCGTACGAATGAATTAGAATGGAATATACGAATGAATTAGAATGGATCGTACGAATGAATTAGAATGGATCGTATGAATGAATTAGAATGGATCGTACGAATGAATTAGAATGGATCGTGCGAATGAATTCGAATGGATCGTGCTAATGAATTAGAATGGAATAGAATAGATTGTACGAATGAATTAGAATGGATCGTACGAAGGAATTAGAATGGATCCTACGAATGAATTAGAATGGATCGTACGAATGAATTAGAATGGATACATTCGTGCGAATGAATTAGAATGGATACATTCGTACGATCCATTCTAATTCATTCGCACAATCCATTCTAATTCATTCGTACAATCCATTTTAATTTATTCGTATGATCCATTCTAATTCATTTGTACGATCCATTCTAATTCATTCGCACGATCCATTCTAATTCATTCATACGATCCATTCTAATTCATTCATAAGATCCATTCTAATTCATTCCTACAATCCATTCTAATTCATTCGCCCGATCCATTCTAATTCATTCATACGTTCCATTCTATTCGAATGGATCATGCGATCCATTCGAATTCATTCGCACGATCCATTCTAATTCATTCATACGATCCATTCTAATTCATTCATACAATGCATTCTAATTCTTTCACACGATCCATTCTAATTTATTCGTACGATCCATTCTAATTCATTTGTACAATCCATTCTATTTCATTTGTACGATCCATTCTTACTCATTCGTATGATCCATTCTAATTCATTCGTACGATCCATTCTAATTCATTTGTACGATCCATTCTAATTCATTCGTACAATCCATTCTATTTCATTCGTACGATCCATTCTTACTCATTCGTATGATCCATTCTAATTTATTCGCACGAATGTATCCATTCTAATCCATTCATACAATCCATTCTAATTCATTCCATACGATCCATTCTAATTCATTCGTACGATCGTACGAATGAATTAGAATGGATCGTACGAATGAATTAGAATAGATTGTGCGAATGAATTAGTATGGATCGTACGAATGAATTAGAATGGATCATACGAATGAGTAAGAATGGATTGTACGAATGAATTAGAATGGATCATACGAATGAATTAGAATGGATCGTACGAATAAATTAGAATGGATCATACGAGTGAGTAAGAATGGATTGTACGAATGAATTAGAATGGATCGTACGAATGAATTAGAATGAATCGTACGAATAAATTAGAATGGATACATTCGTCCGAATGAATTAGAATGGATCATACGAATGAGTAAGAATGGATCGTACGAATGAAATAGAATAGATCGTACGAATGAATTAGACTGGAATATACGAATGAATTAGAATGGATCGTACGAATGAATTAGAATGGATCGTATGAATGAATTAGAATGGATCGTACGAATAAATTAGAATGGATCGTGCGAATGAATTCGAATGGATCGTGCTAATGAATTAGAATGGAATAGAATAGATTGTACGAATGAATTAGAATGGATCGTACGAAAGAATTAGAATGGATCCTACGAATGAATTAGAATGGATCGTACGAATGAATTAGAATGGATACATTCGTGCGAATGAATTATAATGGATACATTCGTGCGAAAGAATTAAAATAGGTCGTATGAATGAATTAGAATGGATCCTATGAATGAATTAGAATGGATCGTGCGAATGAATTAGAATGGATCGTACGAATGAATTAGAATGGATCGTGTGAAGGAATTAGAATGGATTGCACGAATGAATTAGAATGGATCGTACGAATGAATTAGAATGGATCGTGTGAAAGAATTAGAATGGATTGTTTAAATGAATTAGAACGTACGATCCATTCTAATTCATTCGTACAATCCAGTCTAATTCCTTCGTATGATCCATTCTAATTCATTCGTACGATCCATTCTAATTCATTCGCGCAATCTATTCTAATTCATTCGTACGATCCATTCTAATTCATTCGTACGATCCATTCTAATTCATTCATTGCCATTCTAATTTATTCGCACGAATGTATCCATTCTAATTCATTCGTACGATCCATTCTAATTCATTAATATGATCCATTCTAATTCATTCGTACGATCCATTCTAATTCACTTATACGATCCATTCTAATACATTCATACGATCCATTCTAATTCATTTGCACGAATATATCCATTCTAATTCATTCGTACGATCACGAATGTATCCATTCTAATTCATTCTAATTCATTCATACGATCTATTTTAATTCATTCATACAATCCATTCTAATTCTTTCACACGATCCATTCTAATTCATTCGTACGATTCATTCGTAGGATCCATTCTAATTCATTCGTACGATCCATTCTAATTCATTCGCACGAATGTATCCATTCTAGTTCATTCGTACGATCCATTCTAATTCATTCGTACGATCCATTCTAATTCATTCGCACGATCCATTCTAATTCATTCTAATTCATTCGTACGATCCATTCTACGATCCATTCTAATTCATTCGTATATTCCATTCTAATTCATTAGGACGATCCATGCTAATGAATTAGAATGGATCGTACGATCCAATCTTAATCATTCATACGATCCATTCTTACTCATTCGTATGATCCATTCTAATTCAATCGTACGATCAATTCTAATTCATTCGTACGATCCATTCTAATTCCTTCGTACGATCCATTCTAATTCATTCATACGATCCATTCTAATTCCTTCGTACGATCCATTCTAATTCATTCATACGATCCATTCTAATACATTCTAATTAATTCGCACGATCCATTCTAATTCATTCGTACGATCCATTCTAATTCATTCATACGATCCATTCTAATTCATTCGCACGAATGTATCCATTCTAATTCATTCGTACGATCCATTCTAATTCATTCAAACGTGCAAATGAATTAGAATGGATCGTATGAATGTATTAGAATGGATCGTGCGAATGAATTAGAATGGATCGTGCGAATGAATTAGAATGGATCGTACGAATGAATTAGAATGGATCGTACGAATGAACTAGAATGGATACATTCGTGCGAATGAATTAGAATGGATCGTACGAATGAATTAGAATGGATCGTACGTACGATCCATTCTAATGGATACATTTGTGCGAATGAATCTAAATCGATTGTACGAATGAATTACAATGGATCGTACGATGGATCGTACGAATGAACTAGAATGGATACATTCGTGCGAATGAATTAGAATGGATCGTACGAATGAATTAGAATGGATCGTACGAATGAATTAGAATGGATCTTACGAATGAATTAGAATGGATCGTACGAATGAATTAGAATGGATCGTACGAATGATATAGAATGGATACATTCGTGCGAATGAATTAGAATGGATCGGACGAATGAATTAGAATGGATCGTACGAATGAATTAGAATGGATCGTACGAATAATTAGAGTGGATACATTCGTCCGAATGAATTAGAATGGATCATACGAATGAGTAAGAATGGATCGTACGAATGTATTAGAATAGATTGTACGAATGAATTAGAATGGATCATACGAATGAATTAGAATGACGATCCATTCTTACTCATTCGTACGATCCATTCTAATTCATTCGCACGAATGTAACCATTCTAATTCATTAACACGATCGTATGAATTAGAATGGATACATTCTTGCGAATGAATTAGAATGGATCGTGCGAATCCATTAGACTGGATCGTGCGAATGAATAAGAATGGATCATACGAATGAATTAGAATGGATCGTACGAATTAATTAGAATGGATACATTCGTGCGAATGAATTAGAATGGATTGTATGAATGAATTAGAATGTATCGTACGAATGAATTAGAATGGATCATACGAATTAATTAGAATGGATCATACGAATGAATTAGAATGGATCGTACGAATGAATTAGAATGGATCGTACGAATGAACTAGAATGGATCGTACGAATGAACTAGAATGGATACATTCGTGCCAATGTATTAGAATGGATCGTACGAATGAATTAGAATGAATCGGACGATTGAATTAGAATGAATTAGAATGAATCGGACGATTGAATTAGAATGGATCGTACGATTCATTCTAATTCATTCGTACGATCCATTCTAATACATTCGTACGATTCATGCTAATTCATTCGCACGATCCATTCTAATTCATTCGTACGAATGTATCCATTCTAATTCATTCGTACGATCCATTCTAATTCATTAATATGATCCATTCTAATTCATTCGTATGATCCATTCTAATTCATATGCACAAAGGTATCCATTCTAATTCATTCGTACGATCCATTCTAATTCAGGATCGTACGAATGAATTAGAATGGATACATTCGTGCGAATGAATCAGAATTGATCGTACGAATGAATTAGAATGGATTGTGCGAATGAATTAGAATGGATCGTACGAATGAATTAGAATGGATCGTACGAATGAACTAGAATGGATACATTCGTGCGAATGAATTAGAATGGATTGTACGAATGAATTAGAATGGATCGTACGAATGAATTAGAATGGATCTTACGAATGAATTAGAATGGATCGTACGAATGAATTAGAATGGATCGTACGAATGAATTAGAATGAATCATACGAATGAGTAAGAATGGATCGTACGAATGAATTAGAATGGATCGTACGAATGAATTAGAATGGATCGTACGAATAAATTAGAGTGGATACATTCGTCCGAATGAATTAGAATGGATCATACGAATGAATTAGAATGGATCGTACGAATGAATTAGAATGGATCGTACGAATGAACTAGAATGGATCATACGAATGAACTAGAATGGATACATTCGTACGAATGAATTAGAATGGATCGTACGAATGAATTAGAATGGATCGTGTGAAAGAATTAGAATGGATTGTATGAATGAATTAGAATGGATCGTACGAATGAATTAGAATGGATCGAACTAAGATCCATTCTAATTCATTCGTACAATCTATTCTATTTCATTCGTACGATCCATTCTTACTCATTCGTATGATCCATTCTAATTCATTCGGACGAATGTATCCATTCTAATTTATTCGTACGATCCATTCTAATTCATTCGTACGATCCATTCTAATTCATTCATACGATCCATTCTTACTCATTCGTATGATCCATTCTAATTCATTCGTACGATCCATTCTAATTCATTCGTACGATCGATTCTAATTCATTCGCACTATCCATTCTAATTCAATCGTACGATCCATTCTAATTCATTCGTATGATCCATTCTAATTTATTCGTTCAAATATATCCATTCTAATTCATTCGTACGATCCATTCTAATTCATTCGCACGATCCATTCTAATTCATTCGCACGAATGTATCCATTCTAATTCATTAGCACGATCCATTCTAATTCATTCGTACGATCCATTCTAATTCATTCGTACGATCCATTCTATGATCCATTCAAATTCATTCGTATATTCCATTCTAATTCATTAGCACGATCCATACTAATGAATTAGAATGGATCGTAAGATCCTATCTAATTCATTCATACGATCCATTCTTACTCATTCGTATGATCCATTCTAATTCAATCGTACGATCCATTCTACTTCATTCGTACGATCCATTCTAATTCCTTCGTACGATCCATTCTAATTCATTCGTACGATCCATTCTAATTCATTCGTACGATCCATTCTAATTCCTTCGTACGATCCATTCTAATTCATTCATACGATCCATTCTAATTCATTCGCGCAATCTATTCTAATTCATTCGTACGATCCATTCTAATTCATTCGTACGATCCATTCTAATTCATTCATACAATACATTCTTATTTATTCGCACGAATGTATCCATTCTAATTCGTTCGTACGATCCATTCTAATTCATTCGCACAATCTATTCTAATTCATTCATACGATCCATTCTAATTCATTCGCACGAATGTATCCATTCTAATTCATTTATACGATCCATTCTACTTCATTCGTACTATCCGTTCTAATTCACTCATACGATCCATTCTAATTCATTCATACGATCCATTCTAATTCATTTGCACGAATATATCCATTCTAATTCATTCGTACGATCCATTCTAATTCCTTCGTACGATCCATTCTAATTCCTTCGTACGATCCATTCTAATTCATTCGCACGAATGTATCCATTCTAATTCATTCGTACGATCCATTCTAATTCATTCGTACGATCCATTCTAATTCATTCGTAAGATCCATTCTAATTCATTCGTACGATCCATTCTAATTCATTCGTACGATCCATTCTAATTCATTCACACGAATGTATCCATTCTAGTTCATTTGTACGATCCATTCTAATCCATTCGTACGATCCATTCTAATTCATTCGTACGATCTATTCTAATTCATTTGCTCGAATGTATCCATTCTAATCCATTCGTATGATCCATTCTAATCCATTCGTACGATCCATTCTAATTCATTCGCATGAATGTAACCATTCTAATTCATTCATTTGATCCATTCTAATTCATTCGTACGATCCATTCTAATTCATTCGTCCGATCCATTCTAATTCATTCGCACGAATGTATCCATTCTAATTCATTCGTACGATCCATTCTAATTCATTCGTATGATCCATTCTAATTCATTCGTAAGATCCATTCTTATTCATTCGTACGATCCATTCTAATTCATTCGTACGATCCATTCTAATTCATTCGCACGAATGTATCCATTCTAGTTCATTCGTATGATCCATTCTAATTCATTCGTACGATCCATTCTAATTCATTCGTACGATCCTGAATTAGAATGGATCGTATGAATGAATTAGAATGGATACCTTTGTGCATATGAATTAGAATGGATCGTACGAGTGAATTAGAATGGATCATATTAATGAATTAGAATGGATCGTGCGAATGAATTAGAATGGATACATTCGTACGATCCATTCTAATTCATTCGCACGAATGGATATATTTGAACGAATAAATTAGAATGGATCATACGAATGAATTAGAATGGATCGTACGAATAAATTAGAATGGATAGTGCGAATGAATTAGAATCGATCGTACGAATGAATTAGAATGGATCGTACGAATGAATTAGAATGAATCATACGAATGAGTAAGAATGGATCGTACGAATGAATTAGAATGGATCGTACGAATGAATTAGAATGGATCGTACGAATAAATTAGAATGGATACATTCGTCCGAATGAATTAGAATGGATCATACGAATGAGTAAGAATGGATCGTACGAATGAAATAGAATAGATTGTACGAATGAATTAGAATGGATCCTAGTACGATCCATTCTAATTCATTCGTACGATCCATTCTAATTCATTCATACAATCCATTCTAATTCTTTCACACGATCCATTCTAATTCATTCGTACGATCCATTCTAATTCATTCGTGCAATCCATTCTATTTCATTCATACGATCCATTCTTACTCATTCGTACGATCCATTCTAATTCATTCACACGAATGTATCCATTCGTACGAATGAATTAGAATAGATTGTACGAATGAATTAGAATGGATCATACGAATGAATTAGAATGGATCATACGAAGGAATTAGAATGGATCGTACGAATGAATTAGAATGGATCGTACGAATGAATTAGAATAGATCATACGAATGAATTAGAATGGATCGTACGAAGGAATTAGAATGGATCGTACGAATGAATTAGAATGGATCGTACGAATGAATTAGAATGGATACATTCGTGCGAATGAATTAGAATGGATACATTCGTACGATCCATTCTAATTCATTCGCACAATCCATTCTAATTCATTCGTACAATCCATTTTAATTTATTCGTATGATCCATTCTAATTCATTTGTACGATCCATTCTAATTCATTCGCACGATCCATTCTAATTCATTCATACGATCCATTCTAATTCATTCATACGATCCATTCTAATTCATTCCTACAATCCATTCTAATTCATTCGCCCGATCCATTCTAATTCATTCATACGTTCCATTCTATTTGAATGGATCATGCGATCCATTCGAATTCATTCGCACGATCCATTCTAATTCATTCATACGATCCATTCTAATTCATTCATACAATGCATTCTAATTCTTTCACACGATCCATTCTAATTTATTCGTACGATCCATTCTAATTCATTTGTACAATCCATTCTATTTCATTTGTACGATCCATTCTTACTCATTCGTATGATCCATTCTAATTCATTCGTACGATCCATTCTAATTCATTTGTACGATCCATTCTAATTCATTCGTACAATCCATTCTATTTCATTCGTACGATCCATTCTTACTCATTCGTATGATCCATTCTAATTTATTCGCACGAATGTATCCATTCTAATCCATTCATACAATCCATTCTAATTCATTCCATACGATCCATTCTAATTCATTCGTACGATCGTACGAATGAATTAGAATGGATCGTACGAATGAATTAGAATAGATTGTGCGAATGAATTAGTATGGATCGTACGAATGAATTAGAATGGATCATACGAATGAGTAAGAATGGATTGTACGAATGAATTAGAATGGATCATACGAATGAATTAGAATGGATCGTACGAATAAATTAGAATGGATCATACGAGTGAGTAAGAATGGATTGTACGAATGAATTAGAATGGATCGTACGAATGAATTAGAATGAATCGTACGAATAAATTAGAATGGATACATTCGTCCGAATGAATTAGAATGGATCATACGAATGAGTAAGAATGGATCGTACGAATGAAATAGAATAGATCGTACGAATGAATTAGACTGGAATATACGAATGAATTAGAATGGATCGTACGAATGAATTAGAATGGATCATATGAATGAATTAGAATGGATCGTACGAATAAATTAGAATGGATCGTGCGAATGAATTCGAATGGATCGTGCTAATGAATTAGAATGGAATAGAATAGATTGTACGAATGAATTAGAATGGATCGTACGAAAGAATTAGAATGGATCCTACGAATGAATTAGAATGGATCGTACGAATGAATTAGAATGGATACATTCGTGCGAATGAATTAGAATGGATACATTCGTGCGAAAGAATTAAAATAGATCGTATGAATGAATTAGAATGGATCCTATGAATGAATTAGAATGGATCGTGCGAATGAATTAGAATGGATCGTACGAATGAATTAGAATGGATCGTGTGAAGGAATTAGAATGGATTGCACGAATGAATTAGAATGGATCGTACGAATGAATTAGAATGGATCGTGTGAAAGAATTAGAATGGATTGTTTAAATGAATTAGAACGTACGATCCATTCTAATTCATTCGTACAATCCATTCTAATTCCTTCGTATGATCCATTCTAATTCATTCGTACGATCCATTCTAATTCATTCGCGCAATCTATTCTAATTCATTCGTACGATCCATTCTAATTCATTCGTACGATCCATTCTAATTCATTCATTGCCATTCTAATTTATTCGCACGAATGTATCCATTCTAATTCATTCGTACGATCCATTCTAATTCATTAATATGATCCATTTTAATTCATTCGTACGATCCATTCTAATTCACTTATACGATCCATTCTAATACATTCATACGATCCATTCTAATTCATTTGCACGAATATATCCATTCTAATTCATTCGTACGATCACGAATGTATCCATTCTAATTCATTCTAATTCATTCATACGATCTATTTTAATTCATTCATACAATCCATTCTAATTCTTTCACACGATCCATTCTAATTCATTCGTACGATTCATTCGTAGGATCCATTCTAATTCATTCGTACGATCCATTCTAATTCATTCGCACGAATGTATCCATTCTAGTTCATTCGTACGATCCATTCTAATTCATTCGTACGATCCATTCTAATTCATTCGCACGATCCATTCTAATTCATTCTAATTCATTCGTACGATCCATTCTACGATCCATTCTAATTCATTCGTATATTCCATTCTAATTCATTAGGACGATCCATGCTAATGAATTAGAATGGATCGTACGATCCAATCTTAATCATTCATACGATCCATTCTTACTCATTCGTATGATCCATTCTAATTCAATCGTACGATCAATTCTAATTCATTCGTACGATCCATTCTAATTCCTTCGTACGATCCATTCTAATTCATTCATACGATCCATTCTAATTCCTTCGTACGATCCATTCTAATTCATTCATACGATCCATTCTAATACATTCTAATTAATTCGCCCGATCCATTCTAATTCATTCGTACGATCCATTCTAATTCATTCATACGATCCATTCTAATTCATTCGCACGAATGTATCCATTCTAATTCATTCGTACGATCCATTCTAATTCATTCAAACGTGCAAATGAATTAGAATGGATCGTATGAATGTATTAGAATGGATCGTGCGAATGAATTAGAATGGATCGTGCGAATGAATTAGAATGGATCGTACGAATGAATTAGAATGGATCGTACGAATGAACTAGAATGGATACATTCGTGCGAATGAATTAGAATGGATCGTACGAATGAATTAGAATGGATCGTACGTACGATCCATTCTAATGGATACATTTGTGCGAATGAATCTAAATCGATTGTACGAATGAATTACAATGGATCGTACGATGGATCGTACGAATGAACTAGAATGGATACATTCGTGCGAATGAATTAGAATGGATCGTACGAATGAATTAGAATGGATCGTACGAATGAATTAGAATGGATCTTACGAATGAATTAGAATGGATCGTACGAATGAATTAGAATGGATCGTACGAATGATATAGAATGGATACATTCGTGCGAATGAATTAGAATGGATCGGACGAATGAATTAGAATGGATCGTACGAATGAATTAGAATGGATCGTACGAATAATTAGAGTGGATACATTCGTCCGAATGAATTAGAATGGATCATACGAATGAGTAAGAATGGATCGTACGAATGTATTAGAATAGATTGTACGAATGAATTAGAATGGATCATACGAATGAATTAGAATGACGATCCATTCTTACTCATTCGTACGATCCATTCTAATTCATTCGCACGAATGTAACCATTCTAATTCATTAACACGATCGTATGAATTAGAATGGATACATTCGTGCGAATGAATTAGAATGGATCGTGCGAATCCATTAGACTGGATCGTGCGAATGAATAAGAATGGATCATACGAATGAATTAGAATGGATCGTACGAATTAATTAGAATGGATACATTCGTGCGAATGAATTAGAATGGATTGTATGAATGAATTAGAATGTATCGTACGAATGAATTAGAATGGATCATACGAATTATTTAGAATGGATCATACGAATGAATTAGAATGGATCGTACGAATGAATTAGAATGGATCGTACGAATGAACTAGAATGGATCGTACGAATGAACTAGAATGGATACATTCGTGCCAATGTATTAGAATGGATCGTACGAATGAATTAGAATGAATCGGACGATTGAATTAGAATGAATTAGAATGAATCGGACGATTGAATTAGAATGGATCGTACGATTCATTCTAATTCATTCGTACGATCCATTCTAATACATTCGTACGATTCATGCTAATTCATTCGCACGATCCATTCTAATTCATCCGTACGAATGTATCCATTCTAATTCATTCGTACGATCCATTCTAATTCATTAATATGATCCATTCTAATTCATTCGTATGATCCATTCTAATTCATATGCACAAAGGTTTCCATTCTAATTCATTCGTACGATCCATTCTAATTCAGGATCGTACGAATGAATTAGAATGGATACATTCGTGCGAATGAATCAGAATTGATCGTACGAATGAATTAGAATGGATTGTGCGAATGAATTAGAATGGATCGTACGAATGAATTAGAATGGATCGTACGAATGAACTAGAATGGATACATTCGTGCGAATGAATTAGAATGGATTGTACGAATGAATTAGAATGGATCGTACGAATGAATTAGAATGGATCTTACGAATGAATTAGAATGGATCGTACGAATGAATTAGAATGGATCGTACGAATGAATTAGAATGGATACATTCGTGCGAATGAATTAGTATGGATCGGACGAATGAATTAGAATGGATCGTACGAATGAATTAGAATGGATCGTACGAATAAATTAGAGTGGATACATTCGTCCGAATGAATTAGAATGGATCATACGAATGAATTAGAATGGATCGTACGAATGAATTAGAATGGATCGTACGAATGAACTAGAATGGATCGTACGAATGAACTAGAATGGATACATTCGTACGAATGAATTAGAATGGATCGTACGAATGAATTAGAATGGATCGTGTGAAAGAATTAGAATGGATTGTATGAATGAATTAGAATGGATCGTACGAATGAATTAGAATGGATCGAACTAAGATCCATTCTAATTCATTCGTACAATCTATTCTATTTCATTCGTACGATCCATTCTTACTCATTCGTATGATCCATTCTAATTCATTCGGACGAATGTATCCATTCTAATTTATTCGTACGATCCATTCTAATTCATTCGTACGATCCATTCTAATTCATTCATACGATCCATTCTTACTCATTCGTATGATCCATTCTAATTCATTCGTACGATCCATTCTAATTCATTCGTACGATCGATTCTAATTCATTCGCACTATCCATTCTAATTCAATCGTACGATCCATTCTAATTCATTCGTATGATCCATTCTAATTTATTCGTTCAAATATATCCATTCTAATTCATTCGTACGATCCATTCTAATTCATTCGCACGATCCATTCTAATTCATTCGCACGAATGTATCCATTCTAATTCATTAGCACGATCCATTCTAATTCATTCGTACGATCCATTCTAATTCATTCGTACGATCCATTCTATGATCCATTCAAATTCATTCGTATATTCCATTCTAATTCATTAGCACGATCCATACTAATGAATTAGAATGGATCGTAAGATCCTATCTAATTCATTCATACGATCCATTCTTACTCATTCGTATGATCCATTCTAATTCAATCGTACGATCCATTCTACTTCATTCGTACGATCCATTCTAATTCCTTCGTACGATCCATTCTAATTCATTCGTACGATCCATTCTAATTCATTCGTACGATCCATTCTAATTCCTTCGTACGATCCATTCTAATTCATTCATACGATCCATTCTAATTCATTCGCGCAATCTATTCTAATTCATTCGTACGATCCATTCTAATTCATTCATACAATACATTCTTATTTATTCGCACGAATGTATCCATTTTAATTCGTTCGTACGATCCATTCTAATTCATTCGCACAATCTATTCTAATTCATTCATACGATCCATTCTAATTCATTCGCACGAATGTATCCATTCTAATTCATTTATACGATCCATTCTACTTCATTCGTACTATCCGTTCTAATTCACTCATACGATCCATTCTAATTCATTCATACGATCCATTCTAATTCATTTGCACGAATATATCCATTCTAATTCATTCGTACGATCCATTCTAATTCCTTCGTACGATCCATTCTAATTCCTTCGTACGATCCATTCTAATTCATTCGCACGAATGTATCCATTCTAATTCATTCGTACGATCCATTCTAATTCATTCGTACGATCCATTCTAATTCATTCGTAAGATCCATTCTAATTCATTCGTACGATCCATTCTAATTCATTCGTACGATCCATTCTAATTCATTCACACGAATGTATCCATTCTAGTTCATTTGTACGATCCATTCTAATCCATTCGTACGATCCATTCTAATTCATTCGTACGATCTATTCTAATTCATTTGCTCGAATGTATCCATTCTAATCCATTCGTATGATCCATTCTAATCCATTCGTACGATCCATTCTAATTCATTCGCATGAATGTAACCATTCTAATTCATTCATTTGATCCATTCTAATTCATTCGTACGATCCATTCTAATTCATTCGTCCGATCCATTCTAATTCATTCGCACGAATGTATCCATTCTAATTCATTCGTACGATCCATTCTAATTCATTCGTACGATCCATTCTAATTCATTCGTAAGATCCATTCTTATTCATTCGTACGATCCATTCTAATTCATTCGTACGATCCATTCTAATTCATTCGCACGAATGTATCCATTCTAGTTCATTCGTATGATCCATTCTAATTCATTCGTACGATCCATTCTAATTCATTCGTACGATCCTGAATTAGAATGGATCGTATGAATGAATTAGAATGGATACCTTTGTGCATATGATTTAGAATGGATCGTACGAGTGAATTAGAATGGATCATATTAATGAATTAGAATGGATCGTGCGAATGAATTAGAATGGATACATTCGTACGATCCATTCTAATTCATTCGCACGAATAGATATATTTGAACGAATAAATTAGAATGGATCATACGAATGAATTAGAATGGATCGTACGAATGAATTAGAATGGATAGTGCGAATGAATTAGAATCGATCGTACGAATGAATTAGAATGGATCGTACGAATGAATTAGAATGAATCATACGAATGAGTAAGAATGGATCGTACGAATGAATTAGAATGGATCGTACGATCTATTCTATTTCATTCGTACGATCCATTCTTACTCATTCGTATGATCCATTCTAATTCATTCGGACGAATGTATCCATTCTAATTTATTCGTACGATCCATTCTAATTCATTCGTACGATCCATTCTAATTCATTCGTACGATCCATTCTTACTCATTCGTATGATCCATTCTAATTCATTCGTACGATCCATTCTAATTCATTCGTACGATCCATTCTAATTCATTCGCACAATCTATTCTAATTCATTCGTACAATCCATTCTAATTCATTCGTACGATCGTACGAATGAATTAGAATGGATCGTACGGAATAAATTAGAATGGATTGTATGAATGAATTAGAATGGATACATTCGTGCGAATGAATTAGAATGGATCATACGAATGAGTAAGAATGGATCGTACGAATGAAATAGAATGGATTGTACGAATGAATTAGAATGGATCGTACAAATGAATTAGAATGGATCGTACGAATGAATTAGAATGGATCATACGAATGAGTAAGAATGGATTGTACAAATGAAATAGAATGGATTGTACGAATGAATTAGAATGGATCGTACGAATGAATTAGAATGGATCGTGTGAAGGAATTTGAATGCATTGTATGAATGAATTAGAATGGATCGTATGAATGAATTAGAATGGATCGTGCGAATGAATTCGAATGGATCGCATGATCCATTTGAATAGAATGGATCGTATGAATGAATTAGAATGGATCGGGCGAATGAATTAGAATGGATCCTATGAATGAATTAGAATGGATCGTATGAATGAATTAGAATGGATCGTGCGAATGAATTAGAATGGATCGTACGAATGAATTAGAATGGATCATACGAATGAATTAGAATGGATCGTACGAATGAATTAGAATGGATCGTACGAATAAATTAGAATGGATACATTCGTCCGAATGAATTAGAATGGATCATATGAATGAGTAAGAATGAATCGTACGATCCATTCTAATTCATTCGTACGATCCATTCTTATTCATTCGCATGATCCAGTGTAATTGATTCGCACAATCCATTCTAATTCATTCGCACGAATGTATCCATTCTAATTCATTCGTACGATCCATTCTAATTCATTAATATGATCCATTCTAATTCATTCGCACAATCCATTCTAATTCATTCGCACGAATGTATCCATTCTAATTCATTCGTACGATCCATTCTAATTCATTCGTACAATCCATTCTAATTCATTCGTATGATCCATTCTAATTAATTCGTATGATCCATTCTAATTCATTCGTACGATCCATTCTAATTCATTCATATAATCCATTCTAATTCATTCGCATGAATGTATCCATTCTAATTAATTCGTACGATCCACTCTAATTCATTAATATGATCCATTCTAATTCATTCGTACGATCCATTCTAATTCATATGCACAAAGGTATCCATTCTAATCCATTCGTACGATCCATTCTAATTCATTCGTACGATCCATTCTAATTCATTCGCTCGAATGTATCCATTCTAATTCATTCGTACTATCCATTCTAATCCATTCGTACGATCCATTCTAATTCATTCGCATGAATGTAACCATTCTAATTCATTCATTTGATCTATTCTAATTCATTCGTACGATCCATTCTAATTCATTCGTCCGATCCAATCTAATTCATTCGCACGAATGTATCCATTCTAATTCATTCGTACGATCCATTCTAATTCATTCGTACGATCCATTCTAATTCATTCGTAAGATCCATTCTAATTCATTCGTACGATCCATTCTAATTCATTCGCACGAATGTATCCATTCTAGTTCATTCGTACGATCCATTCTAATTCATTCGTACGATCCATTCTAATTCATTCGCACAATCCATTCTAATTCATTCGTACGATCAATTCTGATTCATTCGCACGAATGTATCCATTCTAATTCATTCGTACGATCCTGAATTAGAATGGATCGTACGAATGAATTAGAATGGATACCTTTGTGCATAAGAATTAGAATGGATCGTACGAATGAATTAGAATGGATCATATTAATGAATTAGAATGGATCGTACGAATGAATTAGAATGGATACATTCGTACGAATGAATTAGAATGGATCGTGCGAATGAATTAGCATGAATCGTACGAATGTATTAGAATGGATCGTACGAATGAATTAGAATGAATCGTACGATCCATTCTAATTCAATCGTCCGATTCATTCTAATTCATTCGCATGAATGTATCCATTCTAATTCATTCGTACAATCCATTCTATTTCATTCGTACGATCCATTCTTACTCATTCGTATGATCCATTCTAATTCATTCGTATGATCCATTCTAATTCATTCGTACGATCCATTCTAATTCATTCGTACGATCCATTCTAATTCATTCATACGATCCATTCTAATTCATTCATACGATCCATTCTAATTCATTCCTACAATCCATTCCAATTCATTCGCCGATCCATTCTAATTCATTCATACGATCCATTCTATTCGAATGGATCATGCGATCCATTCGAATTCATTCGCACGATCCATTCTAATTCATTCATACGATCCATTCTAATTCATTCATACAATGCATTCTAATTCTTTCACACGATCCATTCTAATTCATTCGTACGATCCATTCTAATTCATTTGTACGATCCATTCTAATTCATTCGTACAATCCATTCTATTTCATTCGTACGATCCATTCTTACTCATTCGTATGATCCATTCTAATTCATTCGCACGAATGTATCCATTCTAATTCATTCATACAATCCATTCTAATTCATTCCGTACGATCCATTCTAATTCATTCGTACGATCGTACGAATGAATTAGAATGGATCGTACGAATGAATTAGAATAGATTGTGCGAATGAATTAGAATGGATCGTACGAATGAATTAGAATGGATCATACGAATGAATTAGAATGGATCATACGAATGAGTAAGAATGGATCGTAAGAATGAATTAGAATGGATCGTACGAATGAATTAGAATGGATCGTACGAATAAATAAGAATGGATACATTCGTCCGAATGAATTAGAATGGATCATACGAATGAGTAAGAATTGATCGTACGAATGAAATAGAATAGATTGTACGAATGAATTAGAATGGATCCTACGAATGAATTAGAATGGATCGTGTGAAAGAATTAGAATGGATTGTATGAATGAATTAGAATGGATCGTATGAATGAATTAGAATGGATCGTGCGAATGAATTCGAATGGATCGTTCGAAATCATTCTAATTCATTCATACAATCCATTCTAATTCTTTCACACGATCCATTCTAATTCATTCGTACGTTCCATTCTAATTCATTAGCACGATCCATTCTACTTCATTCGTTCGATCAATTCTAATTAATTAGCACGATCCATTCTAATTCATTCGTACGATCTATTCTAATTCATTCGCACGATCCATTCTAATTCATTCATAGGATCCATTCTAATTCATTCATACGATCTATTCTAATTCTTTCGCACGAATGTATCCATTCTAATTCATTCACACGAATGTATCCATTCTAATTCATTCGTACGATCCATTCTAATTCATTCGTACGATCCATTCGAATTCATTCGCACGATCCATTCTAATTCATTCATATGATCCATTCTAATTCATTCATACAATCCATTCTAATTCTTTCACACGTTCCATTCTAATTCATTCGTACGATCCATTCTAATTCATTCGTACAATCCATTTTATTTCATTCGTACGATCCATTCTTACTCATTCGTATGATCCATTCTAATTCATTCGTATGATCCATTCTAATTCATTCGTACGATCCATTCTAATTCATTCGTACGATCCATTCTAATTCATTCGTACGATCCATTCTAATTCATTCGCACGAATGTATCCATTCTAGTTAGTTCGTACGATCCATTCTAATTCATTCGTACGATCCATTCTAATTCATTCGCACGACCCATTCTAATTCATTCGTACGATCCATTCTAATTCATTCATACGATCCATTCTAATTCATTCGTACGATCCATTCTAATTCATTCGTACAATCTATTCTAATTTATTCGTACGAATGGATACATTCGTGTGAATGAATTGAATGGATCGTACGAATGAGTAAGAATGGATCGTACGAATGAAATAGAATGGATTGCACGAATGAATTAGAATGGATCGTACGAATGAATTAGAATGGATCGTGTGAGAGAATAGAATGGATTGTATGAATGAATTAGAATGGATCGTACTAAGGAATTAGAATGGATCGTACGAATGAATTAGAATAGATCATACGAATGAATTAGAATGGATCGTACGAATGAATTAGAATAGATCGTGTGAAAGAATTAGAATGGATCGTATGAATGAATTAGAATGGATCGTGCGAATGAATTAGAATGGATCGTACGAATGAATTAGAATGGATCGTGCTAATGAATTAGAATTGATCAAACGAATGAATTAGCATGGATCGTGCATTCGTACGATCCATTCTAATTCATTCGTAAGATCCATTCTAATTCATTCGTTCGATCCATTCTAATTCATTCGTACGATCCATTCTAATTCATTCGCACGAATGTATCCATTCTAGTTCATTCGTACGATCCATTCTAATTCATTCGTATGATCCATTCTAATTCATTCATAAGATCTATTCTAATTCATTCATACAATCCATTCTAATTCTTTCACACGATCCATTCTAATTCATTCGTACGATCCAATCTAATTCATTCGCCCAATCCATTCTATTTCATTCATACGATCCATTCTTACTCATTCGTATGATCCATTCTAATTCATTCGCACGAATGTATCCATAATGGATCATACGAATGAGTAAGAATGGATCGTACGAATGAAATAGAATGGATTGTGCAAATGAATTAGAATGGACCGTACGAATGAATTAGAATGGATACATTCGTGCGAATGAATTAGAATGGATCGGACGAATGAATTAGAATGGATCGTACGAATGAATTAGAATGGATCGTACGAATGAATTAGAATGGATTGTACGAATAAATTAGAATGGATACATTCATCTTAATGAATTAGAATGGATCATACGAATGAGTAAGAATGGATCGTACGAATGAAATAGAATAGATTGTACGAATGAATTAGAATGGATCCTACGAATGAATTAGAATTGATCGTGTGAAAGAATTAGAATGGATTGTATGAATGAATTAGAATGAATTCGTACGATCCATTCGAATTCATTCGCACGATCCATTCTAATTCATTCATACGACCCATTCTAATTCATTCATACAATCCATTCTAATTCTTTCACATGATCCATTCTAATTCATTCGTAGGATCCATTCTAATTCATTCATACAATCTATTCTATTTCATTCGTACGATCCATTCTTACTCATTCGTATGATCCATTCTAATTCATTCGGACGAATGTATCCATTCTAATTCATTCGTACGATCCATTCTAATTCATTCGTACGATCCATTCTAATTCATTCGTCCGATCCATTCTAATTCATTCGCACGAATGTATCCATTCTAATTCATTCGTACGATCCATTCTAATTCATTCGTACGATCCATTCTAATTCATTCGTAAGATCCATTCTAATTCATTCGTACGATCCAGTCTAATTCATTCGTACGATCCATTCTAATTCATTCGCACGAATGTATCCATTCTAATTCATTCGTACAATCCATTCTATTTCATTCGTACGATCCATTCTTACTCATTCGTATGATCCATTCTAATTCATTCGGATGAATGTATCCATTCTAATTTATTCGTATGATCCATTCTAATTCATTCGTACGATCCATTCTAATTCATTCGTACGATCCATTCTAATTCATTCGTCCGATCCATTCTAATTCATTCGCACGAATGTATCCATTCTAATTCATTCGTACGGTCCATTCTAATTCATCCGTACGATCCATTCTAATTCATTCGTCCGATCCATTCTAATTCATTCGCACGAATGTATCCATTCTAATTCATTCGTATGGTCCATTCTAATTCATTCGCACAATCCATTCTATTTCATTCGTATGATCCATTCTTACTCATTCGTATGATCCATTATGGATACATTCGTGCGAATGAATTAGAATGGATCATACGAATGAGTAAGAATGGATCGTACGAATGAAATAGAATGGATTGTGCGAATGAATTAGAATGGATCGTACGAATGAATTAGAATGGATCCTGTGAAAGAATTAGAATGGATTGTATGAATGAATTAGAATAGATTGTATGAATGAATTAGAATGGATTGTACGAATGAATTAGAATGGATCATACGAATGAACAAGAATGGATACATTCGTGCGAATGAATTAGAATGGATCGTACGAATGAATTAGAATGGATCGTACGAATGAATTAGAATGGATCTTACGAATAAATTAGAATGGATCGTACGAATGCACGATCCATGCTAATTCATTCTTTCGATCAATTCTAATTCATTAGCATGATCCATTCTAATTCATTCGTACGATCCATTCTAATTCATTCGCACGATCCATTCTAATTCATTCGTACGATCCATTCTAATTCTTTCACACGATCCATTCTAATTCATTCGTACGATCCATTCTAATTCATTCGTACGATCCATTCTAATTTCATTCGTACGATCCATTCTAATTCATTCGCTCGAATGTATCCATTCTAATCCATTCGTACGATCCATTCTAATCCATTCGTACGATCCATTCTAATTCATTCGCATGAATGTAACCATTCTAATTCATTCATTTGATCCATTCTAATTCATTCGTACGATCCATTCTAATTCATTCGTCCGATCCATTCTAATTCATTCGCACGAATGTATCTATTTTAATCCATTCGTAAGATCGATTCTAATTCATTCGTACGATCCATTCTAATTCATTCGTACGATCCATTCTAATTCATTAATATGATCCATTCTAATTCATTCGTACGATCCATTCTAATTCATATGCACAAAGGTATCCTTTCTAATTCATTCGTACGATCCATTCTAATTCAGGATCGTACGAATGAATTAGAATGGATACATTCGTGTGAATGAATTAGAATTGATCGTATGAATGAATTAGAATGGATCGTGCGAATGAATTAGAATGGATCATATGAATGAATTAGAATGGATCGTACGAATGAACTAGAATGGATACATTCATGCGAATGAATTAGAATGGATCGTACGAATGAATTAGAATGGATCGTACGAATGAATTAGAATGGATCTTACGAATGAATTAGAATGGATCGTACGAATGAATTAGAATGGATACATTTGTACGATCCATTCTAATTCATTCGTACGATCCATTCTAATTCCTTCGTACGATCCATTCTAATTCATTCGTACGATCCATTCTAATTCATTCATGCAATCCATCTATTTCATTCGTACGATCCATTCTTACTCAATCGTACGATCCATTCTAATTCATTCACACGAATGTATCCATTCGTACGGATGAATTAGAATAGATTGTACGAATGAATTAGAATGGATCGTATGAATGAATTAGAATGGATCGTACGAAGGAATTAGAATGGATCGTACGAATGAATTAGAATGGATCGTACGAATAAATTAGAATAGATCGTACGAATGAATTAGAATGGATCGTACGAAGGAATTAGAATGGATCGTACGAATGAATTAGAATGGATATATTCGTGCAAATGAATTAGAATGGATCGTATGAATGTATTAGAATGGATCGTATGAGTGAATTAGAATGGATCGTACGAATGAATTAGAATGGATTGTATGAATGAATTAGAATGGATCGTACGAATGAATTAGAATAGATCATACGAATTAATTAGAATGGATCATACGAATGAATTAGAATGGATCGTATGAATGAATTAGAATGGATCGTACGAATGAATTAGAATGGATACATTCGTGCGATCCATTCTAATTCATTCGCTCAATCCATTCTATTTCATTCGTACGATCCATTCTTACTCATTGGTACAATCCATCCTAATTCATTCGCACGAATATATCCATTCTAATTCATTCGTACGAATCCATTCTAATTTATTCATACGATCTATTCTAATTCATTCATACAATCCATTCTAATTCTTTCACACGATCCATTCTAATTCATTCGTACGATCCATTCTAATTCATTCGCACAATCCATTCTATTTCATTCGTACGATCCATTCTTACTCATTGGTACGATCCATTCTAATTCATTCGCACGAATGTATCCATTCTAATTCATTCGTACGAATCCATTCTAATTCATTCGTACAATCTATTCTATTTCATTCGTACGATCCATTCTTACTCATTCATATGACCCATTCTAATTCATTCGGACGAATGTATCCATTCTAATTTATTCGTACGATCCATTCTAATTCATTCGCACGATCCATTCTAATTCATTCGTACGATCAATTCTAATTCATTCGCACGAATGTATCCATTCTAATTCATTCGTACGATCCATTCTAATTCATTAATAAGATCCATTCTAATTCATTCATACAATCCATTCTAATTCATTCGCACGAATGTATCTATTCTAATTCATTCGTACGATCAGTTCTAATTCATTCACAAAATCTATTCTAATTCATTCATACGATCCATTCTAATTCATTCACACGAATGTATCCATTCTAATTCATTCATACGATCCATTCTAATTCCTTCGTACGATCCATTCTAATTCACTCATACGATCCATTCTAATACATTCATACAATTAGAATGGATCGTATGAATGAATTAGAATGGATCGTGCACGAATGTATCCATTCTAATTCATTCGTACGATCCATTCTAATTCATTAATATGATCCATTCTAATTCATTCGTACGATCCATTCTAATTCATATGCACAAAGGTATCCATTCTAATCCATTCGTAGGATCCATTCTAATCCATTCGTATGATCCATTCTAATTCATTCGTACGATCCATTCTAATTCATTCGCTCGAATGTATCCATTCTAATCCATTCGTACGATCCATTCTAATCCATTCGTACGATCCATTCTAATTCATTCGCATGAATGTAACCATTCTAATTCATTCATTTGATCCATTCTAATTCATTCGTACGATCCATTCTAATTCATTCGTCCGATCCATTCTAATTCATTCGCACGAATGTATCCATTCTAATTCATTCGTACGATCCATTCTAATTCATTAATATGATCCATTCTAATTCATTCGTACGATCCATTCTAATTCATTCGTACGATCCATTCTAATTCATACGCACGATCCATTCTAATCCATTCGTACGATCCATTCTAATTCATTAATATGAACCATTCTATTTAATTCGTACGATCCATTCTTACTCATTCGTATGATCCATTCTAATTCATTCGGACGAATGTATCCATTCTAATTTATTCGTACGATCCATTCTAATTCATTCGTACGATCCATTCTAATTCATTCGCTCAAATGTATCCATTCTAATCCATTCGTACGATCCATTCTAATTCATTCGCATGAATGTAACCATTCTAATTCATTCATTTGATCCTATCTAATTCATTCGTACGATCCATTCTAATTCATTAGCACGATCCATGCTAATTCATTCGTTCGATCAATTCTAATTCATTAGCACGATCCATTCTAATTCATTCGTACGATCCATTCTAATTTACTCGCACGATCCATTCTAATTCATTCATAGGATCCATTCTAATTCATTCATACGATCTATTCTAATTCTTTCGCACGAATGTATGCATTCTAATTCATTCGCACGAATGTATCCATTCTAATTCATTCGTACGATCCATTCTAATTCATTCGCACGATCCATTCTAATTCATTCGTACGATCAATTCTAATTCATTCGCACGAATGTATCCATTCTAATTCATTCGTACGATCCATTCTAATTCATTCATAGGATCCATTCTAATTCATTCATACAATCCATTCTAATTCATTCGCACGAATGTATCCATTCTAATTCATTCGTACGATCAGTTCTAATTCATTCACAAAATCTATTCTAATTCATTCATACGATCCATTCTAATTCATTCACACGAATGTATCCATTCTAATTCATTCGTACGATCCATTCTAATTCACTCATACGATCCATTCTAATACATTCATACGATCCATTCTAATTCATTTGCACGAATATATCCATTCTAATTCATTCGTACGATCTATTCTAATTCCTTCGTACGATCCATTCTAATTCATTCGTACGATCTATTCTAATTCATTCGTACGATCCATTCTAATTCATTCGTACGATCTATTCTAATTCATTCGTACGATCCATTCTAATTCATTCGTACGATCCATTCTAATTCCTTCGTTCGATCCATTCTAATTCATTCGTACGATCTATTCTAATTCATTCGTACGATCTATTCTAATTCATTCTATTCTAATTAGAATGGATACATTCGTGTGAATGAATTAGAATGGATCGTACGAATGAGTAAGAATGGATCGTACGAATGAAATAGAATGGATTGCACGAATGAATTAGAATGGATCGTACGAATGAATTAGAATGGATCGTGTGAAAGAATTAGAATGGATTGTATGAATGAATTAGAATGGATCGTACGAATGAATTAGAATGGATCATACAAAGGAATTAGAATGGATCGTACAAATGAATTAGAATGGATTGTACGAATGAATTAGAATAGATCGTACGAATGAATTAGAATGGATCGTACGAAGGAATTAGAATGGATCGTACGAATGAATTAGAATGGATATATTCGTGCAAATGAATTAGAATGGATCGTATGAATGTATTAGAATGGATCGTATGAGTGAATTAGAATGGATCGTACGAATGAATTAGAATGGATCGTATGAATGAATTAGAATGGATACATTCGTGTGAACGAATTAGAATGAATCGTATGAATGAATTAGAATAGATTTTGTGAATGAATTAGAACTGATCGTACGAATGAATTAGAATTGATACATTCGTGCGAATGAATTAGAATGGATTGTATGAATGAATTAGAATGGATCGTACGAATGAACTAGAATGGATACATTCGTGCGAATGAATTAGAATGGATCGTACGAATGAATTAGAATGGATCGTACGAATGAATTAGAATGGATCTTACGAATGAATTAGAATGGATCGTACGAATGAATTAGAATGGATCGTACGAATGAATTAGAATGGATACATTCGTGCGAATGAATTAGAATGGATCGGACGAATAAATTAGAATGGATCGTACGAATGAATTAGAATGGATCGTACGAATGAATTAGAATGGATCGTACGAATAAATTAGAATGGATACATTCGTCCGAATGAAGTAGAATGGATCATACGAATGAGTAAGAATGGATCGTACGAATGAAATAGAATAGATTGTACGAATGAATTAGAATGGATCCTACGAATGAATTAGAATGGATCGTGTGAAAGAATTAGAATGGATTGTATGAATAAATTAGAATGGATCGTATGAATGAATTAGAATGGATCGTGCGAATGAATTCGAATGGATCGTATGAATTCATTCTAATTCATACATACAATCTATTCTAATTGTTTCACACGATCCATTCTAATTCATTCGTACGTTCCATTCTTATTCATTAGCATGATCCATGCTAATTCATTCGTTCGATCAATTCTAATTCATTAGCACGATCCATTCTAATTCATTTGTACGATCCATTCTAATTCATTCGCACGATCCATTCTAATTCATTCACAAAATCTATTCTAATTCATTCATACGATCCATTCTAATTCATTCACACGAATGTATCCATTCTAATTTATTCATACGATCCATTCTAATTCATTCGTACAATCCATTCTAATTCACTCATACGATCCATTCTAATACATTCATACGATCAATTCTAATTCATTTGCACGAATATATCCATTCTAATTCATTCGTATGATCCATTCTAATTCCTTCGTACGATCCATTCTAATTCATTCGTACGATCTATTCTATTTCATTCGTATGATCCATTCTTACTCATTCGTACGATCCATTCTAATTCATTCGTCCGATCCATTCTAATTCATTCGTTCGATCAATTCTAATTAATTAGCACGATCCCTTCTAATTCATTCGTACGATCCATTCTAATTCATTCGCACTATCCATTCTAATTCACTCAAAGGATCCATTCTAATTCATTCGTATGATCCATTCTAATTCATTCATACGATCCATTCTAATTCATTCGCACAATCCATTCTATTTCATTCGTACGATCCATTCTTACTCATTGGTACGATCCATTCTATTTCATTCGCACGAATGTATCCATTCTAATTCATTCGTACGAATCCATTCTAATTCATTCGTACAATCTATTCTATTTCATTCGTATGATCCATTCTTACTCATTCGTATGATCCATTCTAATTCATTCGGACGAATGTATCCATTCTAATTTATTCGTACGATCCATTCTAATTCATTCGTACGATCCATTCTAATTCATTCATACGATCCATTCTAATTCATTCGTCCGATCCATTCTAATTCATTCGCACGAATGTATCCATTCTAATTCATTCGTACGATCCATTCTAATTCATTCGTACGATCCATTCTAATTCATTCGTAAGATCCATTCTAATTCATTCGTACGATCCATTCTAATTCATTCGTATGATCCATTCTAATTCATTCGCACGAATGTATCCATTCTAATTCATTCGTACAATCCATTCTATTTCATTCGTACGATCCATTCTTACTCATTCGTATGATCCATTCTAATTCATTCGTACGATCCATTCTAATTCATTCGTACGATCCATTCTAATTCATTCGCACGATCCATTCTAATTCATTCATACGATCCATTCTAATTCATTCATACGATCCATTCTAATTCATTCCTACAATCCATTCTAATTCATTCGCCCGATCCATTCTAATTCATTCGCATGATCCATTCTAATTATTTCGCCCGATCCATTCTAATTATTTCGCCCGATCCATTCTAATTTATTCGCCCGATCCATTCTAATTCATTCGCCCGATCCATTCGAATTCATTTGCATGATCCATTCTAATTCATTCATACGATCCATTCTAATTCATTCATACAATGCATTCTAATTCTTTCACACGATCCATTCTAATTCATTCGTGCGATCCATTCTAATTCATTCGTTCAATCCATTCTATTTCATTTGTACGATCCATTCTTACTCATTCGTATGATCCATTCTAATTCATTCGTACGATCCATTCTAATTCGTTTGTACGATCCATTCTAATTCATTCGTACAATCCATTCTATTTCATTCGTACGATCCATTCTTACTCATTCGTATGATCCATTCTAATTCATTCGCACGAATGTATCCATTCTTTTTCAATCATAAAATCCATTCTAATTCATTCCGTACGATCCATTCTAATTCATTCGTACGATCGTACGAATGAATTAGAATGGATCGTACGAATGAATTAGAATAGAGTGTGCGAATGAATTAGAATGGATCGTACGAATGAATTAGAATGGATCGTACGAATGAATTAGAGTTGATCATACGAATGAGTAAGAATGGATCGTACGAATGAATTAGAATGGATCGTACGAATGAATTAGAATGGATCGTACGAATAAATTAGAATGGATACATTCGTCCGAATGAATTAGAATGGATCATACGGATGAGTAAGAATGGATCGTACGAATGACATAGAATAGATTGTACGAATGAATTAGAATGGATCCTACGAATAAATTAGAATGGATTGTGTGAAAGAATTAGAATGGATCGTACAAATGAATTAGAATGGATCGTACGAATGAATTAGAATGGATCATACGAATGAGTAAGAATGGATCATACAAATGAAATAGAATGGATTGTACGAATGAATTAGAATGGATCGTACGAATGAATTAGAATGGATCGTGTGAAAGAATTAGAATGCATTGTATGAATGAATTAGAATGGATCGTATGAATAAATTAGAATGGATTGTGCGAATGAATTCGAATGGATTGCATGATCCATTCGAATAGAATGGATCGTATGAATGAATTAGAATGGATCGGGCGAATGAATTAGAATGGATTGTAGGAATGAATTAGAATGGATCGTATGAATGAATTAGAATGGATCGTGCGAATGAATTAGAATGGATCATACGAATGAATTAGAATGGATCGTACGAATGAATTAGAATGGATCATACGAATGAGTAAGAATGGATCGTACGAATGAAATAGAATGGATTGTACGAATGAATTAGAATGGATACATTCGTGCGAATGAATTAGAATGGATCGTACGAATGAATTAGAATGGATCTTACGAATGAATTAGAATGGATCGTACGAATGGATTAGAATAGATACATTCGTGCGAATGAATTAGAATAGATTGTATGAATGAATTAGAATAGATTGTACGAATGAATTAGAATGGATCGTACGAATGAATTAGAATAGATCGTATGAAGGAATTAGAATGGATCTTACGAATGAATTAGAATTGATCGTACGAATGAATTAGAATAGATCGTACGAATGAATTAGAATGGATCGTACGAAGGAATTAGAATGGATCGTACGAATGAATTAGACTGGATCGTACGAATGAATTTGAATGGATATATTTGTGCGAATGAATCTAAATGGATTGTATGAATGAATTACAATGGATCGTACGAATGAATTAGAATGGATCGTACGAATGAATTAGAATAGCTCATATGAATGAATTAGAATGAATCGTATGAATGAATTAGAATGGTTACATTCGTGCGAATGAATTAGAATAGATCGTACGAATGAATTAGAATGGATCATATGAATAAATTAGAATGGATCGTGGGAATGAATTAGAATGGATTGTACGAATGAATTAGAATAAATCCACCGAATGAGTTAGAATGGATCATACGAATGAATTAGAATGGATTGTACGAATGAATTAGACTGGATTGTGCGAATGAATTAGAATGGATCGTATGAATGAATAAGAATGGATTGTATGAATGAATTAGAATGGATCGTGCGAATGAATTAGCATGAATCGTACGAATGTATTAGAATGGATCGTACGAATGAATTAGAATAAATCGTATGATCCATTCTAATTCAATCGTCCGATCCATTCTAATTCATTCGCATGAATGTATCCATTCTATTTCATTCGTACGATCCATTCTTACTCATTCATATGATCCATTCTAATTCATTCGTACGATCCATTCTAATTCATTCATACGATCCATTCTAATTCATTCGCACGATCCATTCTAATTCATTCATACGATCCATTCTAATTCATTCATACGATCCATTCTAATTCATTCGCCCGATCCATTCTAATTCATTCATACGATCCATTCTATTCGAATGAATCATGCGATCCATTCGAATTCATTCGCACGATCCATTCTAATTCATTCATACGATCCATTCTAATTCATTCATACAATGCATTCTAATTCTTTCACACGATCCATTCTAATTCATTCGTATGATCCATTCTAATTCATTCGTACAATCCATTCTATTTCATTTGTACGATCCATTCTTACTCATTCGTATGATCCATTCTAATTCATTCGTATGATCCATTCTAATTCATTTGTACGATCCATTCTAATTCATTCGTACAATCCATTCTATATCATTCGTACGATCCATTCTTACTCATTCGTATGATCCATTCTATTTCATTCGCACGAATGTATCCATTCTAATTCATTCATACAATCCATTCTAATTCATTCCGTACGATCCATTCTAATTCATTCGTACGATCGTACGAATGAATTAAAATGGATGGATATATTCGAGCGAATGAATTAGAATAGATCGTAGGAATGAATTAGAATGGATCATACGAATGAATTAGAATGGATCATACGAATGAATTAGAATGGATCGTACGAATAAATTAGAATGGATACATTCGTCCGAATGAATTAGAATGGATCATACGAATGAGTAAGAATGGATCATATGAATGAAATAGAATAGATTGTACGAATGAATTAGAATGGATCCTACGAATTAATTAGAATAGATCGTGTGAAAGAATTAGAATGGATTGTATGAATGAATTAGAATGAATTCGTACGATCCATTTGAATTCATTCGCTCGATCCATTCTAATTCATTCATACGATCCATTCTAATTCATTCATATAATCCATTCTAATTCTTTCACATGATCCATTCTAATTCATTCGTAGGATCCATTCTAATTCATTCGTACAATCTATTCTATTTCATTCGTACGATCCATTCTTACTCATTCGTATGATCCATTCTAATTCATTCGGATGAATGTATCCATTCTAATTTATTCGTACGATCCATTCTAATTCATTCGTACGATCCATTCTAATTCATTCGTACGATCCATTCTAATTCATTCGTCCGATCCATTCTAATTCATTCGCACGAATGTGTCCATTCTAATTCATTTGTACGATCCATTCTAATTCATTCGTACGATCCATTCTAATTCATTCGTAAGATCCATTCTAATTCATTCGTACGATCCATTCTAATTCATTCGTACGATCCATTCTAATTCATTCGCACGAATGTATCCATTCTAGTTCATTCGTACGATCCATTCTAATTCATTCGAACGATCCATTATAATTCATTCGCACGATCCATTCTAATTCATTCGTACGATCCATTCTAATTCATTCATACGATCCATTCTAATTCATTCGTACGATCCATTCTAATTCATTCGCACAAATGTATCCATTCTAATTCATTCGTACGATCCATTCTAATTCATTCGCACGATCCATTCTAATTCATTCGTACGATCCATTCTAATTCATTCGAACGATCTGTTCTTTTTCATTCGCACAATCTATTCTAATTCATTCGCACGAATGTATCCATTCTAATTCATTTGTACGATCCATTCTAATTCATTCGTACGATCCATTCTAATTCATTCGTATGATCCATTCTAATTAATTCGTATGATCCATTCTAATTCATTCGTACGATCCATTCTAATTCATTCATATAATCCATTCTAATTCATTCGCACGAATGTATCCATTCTAATTAATTCGTACGATCCATTCTAATTCATTCGTATGATCTATTCTTATTCATTCGCACGATCCAGTCTAATTGATTCGCACGATCCATTCTAATTCATTCGCACGAATGTATCCATTCTAATTCATTCGTACGATCCATTCTAATTCATTAATATGATCCATTCTAATTCATTCGTACGATCCATTCTAATTCATATGCACAAAGGTATCCATTCTAATCCATTCGTAGGATCCATTCTAATCCATTCGTACGATCCATTCTAATTCATTCGTACGATCCATTCTAATTCATTCGCTCGAATGTATCCATTCTAATCCATTCGTACGATCCATTCTAATCCATTCGTACGATCCATTCTAATTCATTCGCATGAATGTAACCATTCTAATTCATTCATTTGATCCATTCTAATTCATTCGTACGATCCATTCTAATTAATTCGTCCGATCCATTCTAATTCATTCGCACGAATGTATCCATTCTAATTCATTCGTACGATCCATTCTAATTCATTCGTACGATCTGTTGGGGGTAGCTGAAACTCGCACAGAAGTTCGCCCTCTCCCCCGTGCTCACTAGATCATCTTGACAGGGAGCGAGATCCAATTTGGGCTGAAGGGGGCCTAGGCAAAGAGCTCGCCCGCTCCCCCGCACTCACCAAATCACCTTGGCAGGGAGCGAGATCCACATTGGGCTGAAGGGGCCCTAGGCAAAGAGCCCGCCCATGCTCGCTCAGGAGCTCGCCAAGCTCGCACAGGAGTTCGCCCCACCCACGTGCTCACCAGATCATCTTGACAGGGAGCGAGATCCACAGTGGGCTGAAGGGGCCCAAGCTCACAGGAGCTCGCCCAGGATCGCCCAGGAGCTCGCCCAAGCTCGCCCAAGCTCGTTCAGGAGCTCGCCTAGGCTCGTTCAGGAGCTCGCCTAGCTCGCACAGGAGCTAGCCCATGCTCGCTCAGGAGCTCGTCTAGCTCGCGCAGGAGCTCGCCCATGCTCGCTCAGGAGCTCGCCCAAGCTCGCCCGGACCCCTGTTTATCGAAGAGGTTGCTCCCGCAAGGTCTGACTCTTGATAGATATGGATGAAAGGACAGAGCAGTGCGGGGCGAGCTTGCCTATGCTTCCTCCCTGAGACCGCCCAGGCTTGAACATTCCAGAATAGCCACCTGGCTGCGACAAGAAAGATGCTCTCCCCCACTCAAACCGCCTGGCAGGCTTCACGACAGAATGTCAGGGCGCGAGTACCAAGGGCTGTCAGACCCACGCGAGCCAGAACGTGGGGGTCTAGAAGGCTCTGGAAAGAATCTCCACGTGTCGGGCCACGGTAGGCCGCCTATTGCTATAAATGCCCACCCCCAGGCTCCATAGTACAGGTTCAAAATCCCTTTCCCTACCACTTTGGTATACCACAGCTCGCCGTTATGCTACCGCGACTGACTTGAGCGTCGGAGGGTCTGCGCTCCTAAGGGAGCCAGCCGTTCTCACGCTCTCTTTTCTTTGTCTTGCAGGCAGCCCGCACGGACCAGCGAAAATATCCCCCAACACGATCCATTCGTAAGATCCATTCTAATTCATTCGTACGATCTATTCTAATTCATTCGTACGATCCATTCTAATTCATTCGCACGAATGTATCCATTCTAGTTCATTCATACGATCCATTCTAATTCATTCGTACGATCCATTCTAATTCATTCACACGATCCATTCTAATTCATTCGTACGATCAATTCTAATTCATTCGCACGAATGTATCCATTTTAATTCATTCGTACGATCCTGAATTAGAATGGATCGTACGAATGAATTAGAATGGATACCTTTGTGCATATGAATTAGAATGGATCGTACGAATGAATTAGAATGGATCATATTAATGAATTAGAATGGATCGTACAAATGAATTAGAATGGATACATTCGTGCGAATGAATTAGAATGGATCGTGCACGAATGTATCCATTCTAATTCATTCGTACGATCCATTCTAATTCATTAATATGATCCATTCTAATTCATTCGTATGATCCATTCTAATTCAAATGCACAAAGGTATCCATTCTAATCCATTCGTAGGATCCATTCTAATCCATTCGTACGATCCATTCTAATTCATTCGTACGATCCATTCTAATCCATTCGCTCGAATGTATCCATTCTAATCAATTCGTACGATCCATTCTAATCCATTTGTACGATCCATTCTAATTCATTCGCATGAATGTAACCATTCTAATTCATTCATTTGATCCATTCTACTTCATTCGTACGATCCATTCTAATTCATTCGTCCGATCCATTCTAATTCATTCACACAAATGTATCCATTCTAATTCATTCGTACGATCCATTCTAATTCATTCGTACGATCCATTCTAATTCATTCGCACGAATGTATCCATTCTAGTTCATTTGTACGATCCATTCTAATTCATTCGTACGATCCATTCTAATTCATTCGCACGATCCATTCTAATTCATTCGTACGATCCATTCTAATTCTTTCACACGATCCATTCTAATTCATTCGTACGATCCATTCTAATTCATTCGTACAATCTATTCTAATTCATTCGTACGATCCATTCTAATTCATTCGTACGATCCATTCTAATTCCTTCGTACGATCCATTCTAATTCATTCATACAATCCATTCTAATTCTTTCACACGATCCATTCTAGTTCATTCGTACGATCCATTCTAATTCATTCGTGCAATCCATTCTATTTCATTCGTACGATCCATTCTTACACATTCATAGGATCCATTCTAATTCATTCACACGAATGTATACATTCGTACGAATGAATTAGAATGGATCGTACGAATGAATTAGAATGGATCGTACAAAGGAATTAGAATGGATCGTACGAATGAATTAGAATGGATCGTACGAATGAAATTGAATAGATCGTACGAATGAATTAGAATGGATCGTACGAAGGAATTAGAATGGATCGTACGAATGAATTAGAATGGATATATTCGTGCAAATGAATTAGAATGGATCGTATGAATGTATTAGAATGGATCGTATGAGTGAATTAGAATGGATCGTACGAATGAATTAGAATGGATTGTATGAATGAATTAGAATGGATCGTACGAATGAATTAGAATGGATCGTACGAATGAATTAGAATGGATCGTGCGAATGAATTAGAATGGATCGTACGAATGAATTAGAATGGATCGTACGAATGAACTAGAATGGATACATTCGTGCGAATGAATTAGAATGGATCGTACGAATGAATTAGAATGGATCGTACGAATGGATTAGAATGGATCGTACGAATGGATTAGAATGGATCATGCGAATGAATTAGAATGGATCGAACGAATGAATTAGAATGGATATATTCGAGCGAATGAATTAAAATAGATCGTAGGAATGAATTAGAATGGATCATACGAATGAATTAGAATGGATCGTACGAACGAATTAGAATGGATCATATGAACGAATTAGAATGGATACATTCGAGCGAATGAATTAGAATGGATCGTACGAATGAATTAGAATTGATCATAGGAATGAATTAGAATGGACCGTGCAAATGAATTAGAATGGATACATTCGTGCAAATGAATAAGAATGGATCATGCGAATGAATTAGAATGGATCGTACGAATGAATTAGAATGGATATATTTGAACGAATAAATTAGAATGGATCATACGAATGAATTAGAATGGATCGTACGAATGAATTAGAATGGATAGTGCGAATGAATTAGAATGGATCGTACGAATGAATTAGAATGGATACATTCGTGCGAATGAATTAGAATGGATCGTATGAATGAGTAAGAATGGATCGTACGAATAAAATAGAATGGATTATACAAATGAATTAGAATTGATACATTCGTGCGATTGAATTAGAATGGATCGTATGTACGAATGAATTAGAATGGATACATTCGTGCGAATGAATTAGAATGGATCGTACGAATGAATTAGAATGGATCGTACGAATGAATTAGAATGGATCGTGCGAATGAATTAGAATGGATCATACGAATGAATTAGAATGGATCGTACGAATGAACTAGAATGGATACATTCGTGCGAATGAATTAGAATGGATCGTACGAATGAATTAGAATGGATCGTACGAATGAATTAGAATGGATCTTACGAATGAATTAGAATGGATCGTACAAATAAATTAGAATGGATCGTATGAATGGTTTAGAATGGATACATTCGTGCGAATGAATTAGAATGGATCGGACGAATGAATTAGAATGGATCGTACGAATGAAATAGAATGGATCAAATGAATGAATTAGAATGGTTACATTCATGCGAATGAATTAGAATGGATCGTACGAATGGATTAGAATGGATCGTACGAATGGATTAGAATGGATACATTCGTGCGAATGAATTAGAATGGATCATACGAATGAGTAACAATGGATCGTACGAATGAAATAGAATGGATTGTACGAATGAATTAGAATGGATCGTGCGAATGAATTTGAATGGATCGTACGAATGAATTAGAATGGATCGTGCTAATGAATTAGAATTGATCGTACGAATGAAATATAATGGATTATACGAATGATTTAGAATGGATCGTACGAATGAATTAGAATGGATCGTACGAATGATTTAGAATGGATACATTTGTGCGAATGAATTAGAATGGATCATACGAATGAGTAAGAATGGATCGTACGAATGAAATAGAATGGATTGTACGAATGAATTAGAATGGATACATTCGTGCGAATGAATTAGAATGGATCGTACCAATGAGTAAGAATGGATCGTACGAATGAAATAGAATGGATTGTGCGAATGAATTAGAATGGATCGTACGAATGAATTAGAATGGATCGTGTGAAAGAATTAGAATGGATTGTATGAATGAATTAGAATGGATCGTACGAATGAATTAGAATGGATCGTACGAATGAATTAGAATGGATATATTCGTGCGAATGAATTAGAATGGATCGTATGAATGAATTAGAATAGATTGTGCGAATGAATTAGAATGGATCGTACGAATGAATTAGAATGGATACATTTGTGCGAATAAATTAGAATGGATTGTATGAATGAATTAGAATGGATCGTACGAATGAATTAGAATGGATCGTACGAATGAATTAGAATAGATTGCGCGAATGAATTAGAATGGATCGTGCGAATGAAATAGAATGGATACAAATGAATTAGAATGGATCATACGAATGAATTAGAATGACAATCCATTCTTACTCATTTGTATGATCCATTCTAATTTATTCGCACGAATGTATCCATTCTAATTCATTCGTACGTCTAATTCATTCGTACGGTCCATTCTAATTCATTCGCACGATCCATTCTATTTCATTCGTACGATCCATTCTTACTCATTCGTATGATCCATTATGGATACATTCGTGCGAATGAATTAGAATGGATCATACGAATGAGTACGAATGGATCGTACGAATGAAATAGAATGGATTGTGCGAATGAATTAGAATGGATCGTACGAATGAATTAGAAAAGATCGTGTGAAAGAATTAGAATGGATTGTATGAATGAATTAGAATAGATCGTATGAATGAATTAGAATGGATCGTACGAATGAATTAGAATGGATCGTACGAATGAATTAGAATGGATCGTACGAATGAATTAGAATAGATACATTCGCGAATGAATTAGAATGGATCGTACGAATGAATTAGAATGGATCGTACGAATGAATTAGAATGGATCGTACGAATGAATTAGAATCGATATATTTGTGCGAATGAATTAGAATGGATCGTATGAATGAATTAGAATAGATCGTACGAATGAATTAGAATGGATCGTACGAATGAAATAGAATGGATCGTACGAAGGAATTAGAATGGATCGTACGAATGAATTTGAATGGATATATTCATGCAAATGAATTAGAATGGATCGTATGAATATATTAGAATGGATCGTATGAGTGAATTAGAATAGATCGTGCAAATGAATTAGAATGGATTGTATAAATGAATTAGAATGGATCGTACGAATGAATTAGAATGGATCATACGAATTAATTAGAATGGATCATACGAATGAATTAGAATGGATCGTACGAAAGAATTAGAATTAGAATGGATATTTTCGTGCGAATGAATTAGAATGGATACATTCGTGCGAAAGAATTAGAATAGATCGTATGAATGAATTAGAATGGATCCTATGAATGAATTAGAATGGATCGTGCGAATGAATTAGAATGGATCATACGAATGAATTAGAATGGATACATTCGTGCGAATGAATTAGAATGGATCATACGAATGAATTAGAATGGATACATTCGTGCGAATGAATTAGAATGGATCGGACGAATGAATTAGAATGGATCAAATGAATGAATTAGAATGGTTACATTCATGCGAATGAATTAGAATGGATCGTACGAATGGATTAGAATGGATCGTACGAATGGATTAGAATGGATACATTCGAGCGAATGAATTAGAATGGATTGTACGAATGAATTAGAATGGATCATACGAATGAATTAGAATGAATTCGTACGATCCATTCGAATTCATTCGCACGATCCATTCTAATTCATTCATACGATCCATTCTAATTCATTCATACAATCCATTCTAATTCTTTCACACGAATGAATTAGAATGGATCCTATGAATGAATTAGAATGGATCGTACGAATGAATTAGAATGGATCGTGCTAATGAATTAGAATTGATCGAACGAATGAATTAGCATGGATCGTGCTAATGAATTAGAATGGAACGTACGAATGAATTAGAATGGATCGTGTGAAAGAATTAGAATGGATTGTATGAATGAATTAGAATGAATTCGTACGATCCATTCGAATTCATTCGCACGATCCATTCTAATTCATTCATACGATCCATTCTAATTCATTCATACAATCCATTCTAATTCTTTCACACGATCCATTCTAATTCATTCGTAGGATCCATTCTAATTCATTCGTACAATCTATTCTATTTCATTCGTACGATCCATTCTTACTCATTCGTATGATCCATTCTAATTCATTCGGACGAATGTATCCATTCTAATTTATTCGTACGATCCATTCTAATTCATTCGTACGATCCATTCTAATTCATTCGTACGATCCATTCTTACTCATTCGTATGATCCATTCTAATTCATTCGTACGATCCATTCTAATTCATTCGTACGATCCATTCTAATTCATTCGCACAATCTATTCTAATTCATTCGTACGATCCATTCTAATTCATTCGTACGATCGTACGAATGAATTAGAATGGATCATACGGAATGAATTAGAATGGATTGTATGAATGAATTAGAATGGATACATTCGTGCGAATGAATTAGAATGGATCATATGAATGAGTAAGAATGGATCGTACGAATGAAATAGAATGGATTGTGCGAATGAATTAGAATGGATCGTACAAATGAATTAGAATGGATTGTACGAATGAATTAGAATGGATCATACGAATGAGTAAGAATTGATCGTACAAATGAAATAGAATGGATTGTACGATAATTAGAATGGATCGTACGAATGAATTAGAATGGATCGTGTGAAAGAATTAGAATGCATTGTATGAATGAATTAAAATGGATCGCATGAATGAATTAGAATGGATCGTGCGAATGAATTCGAATGGATCGCATGATCCATTCGAATAGAATGGATCGTATGAATGAATTAGAATGGATCGGGCGAATGAATTAGAATGGATTGTAGGAATGAATTAGAATGGATCGTATGAATGAATTAGAATGGATCGTATGAATGAATTAGAATGGATCGTGCGAATGAATTAGATTGGATCGTACGAATGAATTAGAATGGATCGTACGAATGAATTAGAATGGATCATACGAATGAATTAGAATGGATCAAACGAATAAATTAGAATGGATACATTCGTGCGAATGAATTAGAATGGATCGTACGAATGAATTAGAATGGATCGTACGAATGAATTAGAATGGATCGTACGAATGAATTAGAATGCATCGTACGAATGAATTAGAATGGATATATTCGTGCGAATGAATTATAATGGATCGTACGAATGAATTAGACTGGATCGTACGAATGAATTTGAATGGATACATTTGTGCGAATAAATCTAAATGGATTGTATGAATGAATTACAATGGATCGTACGAATGAATTAGAATGGATCGTACGAATGAATTAGAATAGCTCATACGAATGAATTAGAATGAATCGTATGAATGAATTAGAATGGTTACATTCGTGCGAATGATTTAGAATAGATTGTACGAATGAATTAGAATAGATCGTACGAATAAATTAGAATGGATCGTGGGAATGAATTAGAATGGATCGTACGAATGAATTAGAATGAATCCACCGAATGAGTTAGAATGGATCATACGAATGAATCAGAATGGATTGTACGAATGAATTAGAATGGATTGTGCGAATGAATTAGAATGGATCATATGAATGAATAAGAATATATCGTACGAATGAATTAGAATGGATCGTGCGAATGAATTAGCATGAATCGTACGAATGTATTAGAATGAATCGTACGAATGTATTAGAATGGATCGTGCGAATGAATTAGCATGAATCGTACGAATTAGCATGAATCATACGATCCATCCTAATTCATTCGTACGATCCATTCTAATTCATTCGTATGATCCATTCTAATTAATTCGTATGATCCACTCTAATTCATTCGTACGATCCATTCTAATTCATTCATACAATCCATTCTAATTCATTCGCACGAATGTATCCATTCTAATTAATTTGTACGATCCATTCTAATTCATTCGTATGATCCATTCTTATTCATTCGCACGATCCAGTCTAATGGATTCGCACGATCCATTCTAATTCATTCGCACGAATGTATCCATTCTAATTCATTCGTACGATCCATTCTAATTCATTAATATGATCCATTCTAATTCATTCGCACGATCCATTCTAATTCATTCGTACGATCCATTCTAATTCATTCGTACGATCCATTCTAATTCATTCGCACGATCCATTCTAATTCATTCGTACAATCTATTCTATTTCATTTGTACTATCCATTCTTACTCATTCGTATGATCCATTCTAATTCATTCGGACGAATGTATCCATTCTAATTTATTCGTACGATCCATTCTAATTCATTCGTACGATCTATTCTAATTCATTCGTCCGATCCATTCTAATTCATTCGTCCGATCCATTCTAATTCATTCGCACGAATGTATCCATTCTAATTCATTCGTATGGTCTATTCTAATTCATTCGCACAATCCATTCTATTTCATTCGTATGATCCATTCTTACTCATTCATATGATCCATTATGGATACATTCGTGCGAATGAATTAGAATGGATCATACGAATGAGTAAGAATGGATCGTACGAATGAAATAGAATGGATTGTGCGAATAAATTAGAATGGATCGTGTGAAAGAATTAGAATGGATTGTATGAATGAATTTGAATAGATCGTATGAATGAATTAGAATGGATCGTACGAATGAATTAGAATGGATCGTACGAATGAACTAGAATGGATACATTCGTGCGAATGAATTAGAATGGATCGTACGAATGAATTAGAATGGATCGTACGAATGAATTAGAATGGATCTTACGAATGAATTAGAATGGATCGTACGAATGCACGATCCATGCTAATTCATTCGTTCGATTAATTCTAATTCATTAGCACGATCCATTCTAATTCATTCGTACGATCCATTCCAATTCATTCGCACGATCCATTCTAATTCATTCGTACGATCCATTCTAATTCTTTCACACGATCCATTCTAATTCATTCGTACGATCCATTCTAATTCATTCGTACGATCTATTCTAATTCATTCGTACGATCCATTCTAATTTCATTCGTACGATCCATTCTAATTCATTCGCTCGAATGTATCCATTCTAATCCATTCGTACGATCCATTCTAATCCATTCGTACGATCCATTCTAATTCATTCGCATGAATGTAACCATTCTAATTCATTCATTTGATCCATTCTAATTCATTCGTACGATCCATTCTAATTCATTCGTCCGATCCATTCTAATTCATTCGCACGAATGTATCCATTCTAATCCATTCGTAAGATCCATTCTAATTCATTCGTACGATCCATTCTAATTCATTCGTACGATCCATTCTAATTTATTGATATGATCCATTCTAATTCATTCGTACGATCCATTCTAATTCATATGCACAAAGGTTTCCATTCTAATTCATTCGTACGATCCTTTCTAATTCAGGATCGTACGAATGAATTAGAATGGATACATTCGTGCGAATGAATTAGAATTGATCGTACGAATGAATTAGAATGAATCGTGCGAATGAATTAGAATGGATCGTACGAATGAATTAGAATGGATCGTACGAATGAACTAGAATGGATACATTCGTGCGAATGAATTAGAATGGATCGTACGAATGAATTAGAATGGATCGTACGAATGAATTAGAATGGATCGTACGAATGAATTAGAATGGATCGTACGAATGAATTAGAATGGATCTTACGAATGAATTAGAATGGATCGTACGAAGGAATTAGAATGGATCGTACGAATGAATTAGAATGGATACATTCGTGCGAATGAATTAGAATGGATCGGACAAATGAATTAGAATGGATCATACGAATGAATTAGAATGGATCAAATGAATGAATTAGAATGGTTACATTCATGCGAATGAATTAGAATGGATCATACGAATGGATTAGAATGGATCGTACGAATGGATTAGAATGGATACATTCGAGCGAATGAATTAGAATGGATCGTACGAAAGAAATTAGAATGGATCGTACAAATGAATTAGAATAGATCGTACGAATGAACTAGAATGGATCGTACGAATGAATTAGAATGGATCGTACGAATAAATTAGAATGGATACATTCGTCCGAATGAATTAGAATGGATCATACGAATGAGTAAGAATGGATCGTACGAATGAAATAGAATAGATTGTACGAATGAATTAGAATGGATCGTGTGAAAGAATTAGAATGGATTCTATGAATGAATTAGAATGGATCGTATGAATGAATTAGAATGGATCGTGCGAATGAATTCGAATGGATCGTACGAATTCATTCTAATTCATTCATACAATCCATTCTAATTCTTTCACACGATCCATTCTAATTCATTCGTACGTTCCTTTCTAATTCATTAGCACGATCCATGCTAATTCATTCGTTCGATCAATTCAAATTCATTAGCACGATCCATTCTAATTCATTCGTACGATCTATTCTAATTCATTCGCACGATCCGTTCTCATTCATTCGTACGATCCAATCTAATTCCTTCGTACGATCCATTCTAATTCACTCGTATGATCCATTCTAATTCATTCATACAATCCATTCTAATTCTTTCACACGATCCATTCTAATTCATTCGTACGATCCATTCTAATTCATTCGTGCAATCCATTCTATTTCATTCGTACGATCCATTCTTACTCATTCGTACGATCCATTCTAATTCATTCACACGAATGTATCCATTCGTACGAATGAATTAGAATAGATTGTACGAATGAATTAGAATGGATCGTATGAATGAATTAGAATGGATCGTACGAAGGAATTAGAATGGATCGTACGAATGAATTAGAATGGATCGTACGAAGGAATTAGAATGGATCGTACGAATGAATTAGAATGGATATATTCGTGCAAATGAATTAGAATGGATCGTATGAATGTATTAGAATGGATCGTATGAGTGAATTAGAATGGATCGTACAAATGAATTAGAATGGATCGTATGAATGAATTAGAAAGGATACATTCGTGCGAATGAATTAGAATTGATCGTACGAATGAATTAGAATGGATCGTGCGAATGAATTAGAATGGATCGTACGAATGAATTAGAATGGATCGTACGAATGAACTAGAATGGATACATTCGTGCGAATGAATTAGAATGGATCGTACGAATGAATTAGAATGGATCGTACGAATGAATTAGAATGGATCTTACGAATGAATTAGAATGGATCGTATGAATGAATTAGAATGGATCGTAGGAATGAATTAGAATGGATACATTCGTGCGAATGAATTAGAATGGATCGGACGAATGAATTAGAATGGATCGTACGAATGAATTAGAATGGATCAAATGAATGAATTAGAATGGTTACATTCATGCGAATGAATTTGAATGGATCGTACGAATGGATTAGAATGGATCGTACGAATGGATTAGAATGGATACATTCGAGCGAATGAATTAGATTGGATCGTACGAATGAATTAGAATGGATCGTACGAATGGATTAGAATTGATCCTACGAATGGATTAGAATGGATACCTTTGTGCATATGAATTAGAATGGATCCTACGAATGAATTAGAATGGATCATATTAATGAATTAGAATGGATCGTACGAATGAATTAGAATGGATACATTCATGCACGATCCTTTCTAATTCATTCGCACGAATGTATCCATTCTAATTCATTCGTACGATCCATTCGAATTCATTAATATGATCCATTCTAATTCATTCGTACGATCCATTCTAATTCATATGCACAAAGGTATCCATTCTAATTCATTCGTACGATCCATTCTAATTCAGGATCGTACAAATGAATTAGAATGGATACATTCGTGCGAATGAATTAGAATTGATCATACGAATGAATTAGAATGGATCGTGCGAATGAATTAGAATGGATCGTACGAATGAATTAGAATGGATCGTACGAATGAACTAGAATGGATACATTCGTGCGAATGAATTAGAATGGATCGTACGAATGAATTAGAATGGATCGTACGAATGAATTAGAATGGATCGTACGAATGAATTAGAATGGATACATTCGTGCGAATGAATTAGAATGGATCGGACGAATGAATTAGAATGGATCATACGAATGAATTAGAATGGTTACATTCATGCGAATGAATTAGAATAGATCGTACGAATGGATTAGAATGAATCGTACGAATGGATTAGAATGGATACATTCGAGCGAATGAATTAGAATGGATCGTACGAATGGATTAGAATGGACCCTACGAATGGATTAGAATGGATACCTTTGTGCATATGAATTAGAATGGATCGTACGAATGAATTAGAATGGATCATATTAATGAATTAGAATGGATCGTACGAATGAATTAGAATGGATACATTCGTGCGAATGAATTAGAATGGATCGTGCGAATCAATTAGACTGGATCGTGCGAATGAATAAGAATATATCATACGAATGAATTAGAATGGATCGTACGAATTAATTAGAATGGATACATTCGTGCGAATGAATTAGAATGGATTGTATGAATGAATTAGAATGGATCGTACGAATGAAATAGAATGGATCATACGAATTAATTAGAGTGGATCATACGAATAAATTAGAATGGATCACACGAATGAATTAGAATGGATCGTACGAATGAATTAGAATGGATACATTCGTGTGAATGAATTAGAATGGATTGTGCGAATGAATAAGAACAGATCGTGCGAATGAATTAGAATGGATCGTGCGAATGAATTAGAATGGATCGTTCGAATGAATTAGAATGGATACATTTGTACGAATGAATTAGAATGGATCGTACGAATGAATTAGAATGGATCGTATGAATGAATTAGAATGGATCGTACGAATGAATTAGAATGGATCGTGAGAATGAATTAGAATGGATCGTACGAATGAATTAGAATGGATCGTACGAATGAACTAGAATGGATACATTCATGCGAATGAATTAGAATGGATCGTACGAATGAATTAGAATGGATCGTACTAATGAATTAGAATGGATACATTCGTGCGAATGAATTAGAATGGATCGGACGAATGAATTAGAATGGATCGTACGAATGAATTAGAATGGATCGTACGAATGAATTAGAATGGATCGTACGAATAAATTAGAATGGATACATTCGTCTGAATGAATTAGAATGGATCATACGAATGAGTAAGAATGGATCGTACGAACGAAATAGAATAGATTGTACGAATGAATTAGAATGGATCCTACGAATAAATTAGAATGGATCGTGTGAAAGAATTAGAATGGATTGTATGAATGAATTAGAATGGATCGTATGAATGAATTCGAATGGATTATACGAATGAATTCGAATGGATCGTACGAATTCATTCTAATTCATTCGCACGAATGTATCCATTCTAATTCATTCGTACGATACATTCTAATTCATTCGTACGATCCATTCTAATTCATTCCTACGATCTATTCTAATTCATTCATACAATCCATTCTAATTCTTTCACACGATCCATTCTATTTCATTCGTACGATCCATTCTAATTCATTCGCACAATCCATTCTATTTCATTCGTACGATCCTTTCTTACTCATTGGTACGATCCATTCTAATTCATTCGCACGAATGTATCCATTCTAATTCATTCGTACGAATCCATTCTAATTCATTCGTACAATCCATTCTATTTCATTCGTATGATCCATTCTTACTCATTCGTATGATCCATTCTAATTCATTCGCACGAATGTATCCATTCTAAATCATTCGTACGATCCATTATAATTCATTCATACGATCCATTCTAAATCATTCGTATAATCCATTCTATTTCATTCGTACGATCAATTCTAATTCATTAGCACGATCCATTCTAATTCATTCGTACGATCCATTCAAATTCATTCACACGATCCATTCTAATTCATTCGTACAATCCATTCTATTTCATTCGTACGATCGATTCTTACTCGTTCGTATGATCCATTCTAATTCATTCGCACGAATGTATCCATTCTAATCCATTCGTACGATCCATTCTAATCCATTCGTACGATCCATTCTAGATACATTCGTCCGAATGAATTAGAATGGATCATACGAATGAGTAAGAATGGATCGTACGAATGAAATAGAATAGATTGTACGAATGAGTTAGAATGGATCCTACAAATGAATTATAATAGATCGTGTGAAAGAATTAGAATGGATTGTATGAATGAATTAGAATGAATTCGTACGATCCATTCGAATTCATTCGCACGATCCATTCTAATTCATTCATATGATCCATTCTAATTCATTCATACAATCCATTCTAATTCTTTCACATGATCCATTCTAATTCATTCGTAGGATCCATTCTAATTCATTCGTACAATCTATTCTATTTCATTCGTACGATCCATTCTTACTCATTCGTATGATCCATTCTAATTCATTCGGACGAATGTATCCATTATAATTGATTCGTACGATCCATTCTAATTCATTCGTACGATCCATTCTAATTCATTCGTCCGATCCATTCTAATTCATTTGCATGAATGTATCCATTCTAATTCATTCGTACGATCCATTCTAATTCATTCGCACGAATGTATCCATTCTAGTTCATTCGTACGATCCATTCTAATTCATTCGTACGATCCATTCTAATTCATTCGCACGATCCATTCTAATTCATTCGTACGATCCATTCTAATTCATTCATACGATCCATTCTAATTCATTCGTACGATCCATTCTAATTCATTCGCACAAATGTATCCATTCTAATTCATTCGTACGATCCATTCTAATTCATTCGCACGATCCATTCTAATTCATTCGTACGATCCTTTCTAATTCTTTCACACGATCCATTCTAATTCATTCGTACGATCCATTCTAATTCATTCGCACGATCCATTCTAATTCATTCGTACGTTCTATTCTAATTCATTCATACGATCCATTCTAATTCATTCGTACGATCCATTCTAATTCATTCGCACAAATGTATCCATTCTAATTCATTTGCATGATCCATTCTAATTCATTCATACGATCCATCCTAATTCATTCGTACGATCCATTCTAATTCATTCGTATGATCCATTCTAATTAATTCGTATGATCCACTCTAATTCATTCGTACGATCCATTCTAATTCATTCATACAATCCATTCTAATTCATTCGCACGAATGTATCCATTCTAATTAATTCATACGATCCATTCTAATTCATTCGTATGATCTATTCTTATTCATTCGCACGATCCAGTCTAATTGATTCGCACGATCTATTCTAATTCATTCGCACGGATGTATCCATTCTAATTCATTCGTACGATCCATTCTAATTCATTAATATGATCCATTCTAATTCATTCGTACGATCCATTCTAATTCATATGCACAAAGGTATCCATTCTAATTCATTCGCATGAAAGAATTAGAATGGATTGTATGAAAGAATAGATCGTATGAATGAATTAGAATGGATCGTACGGAATGAATTAGAATGGATTGTATGAATGAATTAGAATGGATCGTACGAATGAGTAAGAATGGATCGTACGAATGAATTAGAATGGATCATACGAATGAATTAGAATGGATCGTACGAATTAATTAGAATGGATCATACGAATGAAATAGAATGGATCGTACGAAGGAATTTGAATGGATCGTACGAAGGAATTAGAATGGATCGTACGAAGGAATTAGAATGGATCGTACGAATGAATTAGAATGGATATATTCGTGCAAATGAATTAGAATGGATCGTATGAATGAATTAGAATGGATCGTATGAGTGAATTAGAACGGATAGTACGAATGAAGTAGAATGGATCGTATGAATGAATTAGAATGGATACATTCGTGCGAATGAATTAGAATGGATCGTACGAATGAATTAGAATGGATCGTGCGAATGAATTAGAATGGATCGTATGAATGAATTAGAATGGATCGTACGAATGAACTAGAATGGATACATTCGTGCGAATGAATTAGAATGGATCGTACGAATGAATTAGAATGGATCGTACGAATGAATTAGAATGGATCTTACGAATGAATTAGAATGGATCGTACGAATGAATTAGAATGGATCATACGAATGAATTAGAATGGATACATTCGTGCGAATGAATTAGAATGGATCGGACGAATGAATTAGAATGGATCGTACAAATGAATTAGAATGGATCAAATGAATGAATTAGAATGGATCGTACGAATAAATTAGAATGGATACATTCGTCCGAATGAATTTGAATGGATCGTACGAATGAATTAGAATGGATCGTACGAATGAATTAGAATGGATCGTATGAATGAATTAGAATGGATACATTCGTACGAATGAATTAGAATGGATCGTACGAATGAATTAGAATGGATCGTACGGAATGAATTAGAATGGATATATTTGAACGAATATATTAGAATGAATCATACGAATGAATTAGAATGGATCGTACGAATGAATTAGAATGGATAGTGCGAATGAATTAGAATCGATCGTACGAATGAATTAGAATGGATCGTACGAATGAATTAGAATGGATCATACGAATGAGTAAGAATGGATCGTACGAATGAATTAGAATGGATCGTACGAATGAATTAGAATGGATCGTACGAATAAATTAGAATGGATCGTACGAATGAATTAGAATGGATACATTCGTGCGAATGAATTAGAATGGATCGGACGAATGAATTAGAATGGATCGTACGAATGAATTAGAATGGATCAAATGAATGAATTAGAATGGATCGTACGAATAAATTAGAATGGATACATTCGTCCGACTGAATTAGAATGGATCGTACGAATGAATTTGAATGGATCGTACAAATGAATTAGAATGGATCGTACGAATGAATTAGAATGGATCGTACGGAATGAATTAGAATGGATATATTTGAACGAATAAATTAGAAGGGATCATACGAATGAATTAGAATGGATCGTATGAATGAATTAGAATGGATAGTGCGAATGAATTAGAATCGATCGTACGAATGAATTAGAATGGATCGTACGAATGAATTAGAATGGATCATACGAATGAGTAAGAATGGATCGTACAAATGAAATAGAATGGATTGTACGAATGAATTAGAATGGATCGTACGAATGAATTAGAATGGATCGTGTGAAAGAATTAGAATGGATTGTATGAATGAATTAGAATGGATCGTATGAATGAATTAGAATGGATCGTACGAATGGATTAGAATGGATCGTACGAATGAATTAGAATGGATCGTACGAATGAACTAGAATGGATACATTCGTGCGAATGAATTAGAATGGATCGTACGAATGAATTAGAATGGATCGTACGAATGAATTAGAATGGATCTTACGAATGAATTAGAATGGATCGTACGAATGAATTAGAATAGATCGTACAAATGAATTAGAATGGATCGTACGAAGGAATTAGAATGGATCGTACGAATGAATTACAATGGATTGTACGAATGAATTAGAATGGATACATTCGTGCGAATGAATTAGAATGGATACATTCGTGCGAATGAATTAGAATGGATTGTACGAATGAATTAGAATGGATCGTACGAATGAATTAGAATGGATCGTGTGAAAGAATTAGAATGGATTGTATGAATGAATTAGAATGGATCATATGAATGAATTAGAATGGATACATTCGTGCGAATGAATTAGAATGGATCATACGAATGAATTAGAATGGATCGTACGAATGAATTAGAATGGATCGTATGAATGAATTAGAATGGTTACATTCATGCGAATAAATTAGAATGGATCGTACGAATGGATTAGAATGGATTGTACGAATGGATTAGAATGGATACATTCGAGTGAATGAATTAGAATGGATCGTACGAATGAATTAGAATGGATCGTACGAATGGATTAGAATGGATCCTACGAATGGATTAGAATGGATACCTTTGTGCATATGAATTAGAATGGATCGTACGAATGAATTAGAATGGATCATATGAATGAATTAGAATGGATCGTGTGAAAGAATTAGAATGGATTGTATGAATGAATTAGAATAGATCGTATGAATGAATTAGAATGGATCGTACGAATGAATTAGAATGTATCGTACGAATTAATTAGAATGGATCGTACGAATGAATTAGAATGGATACATTCATGCGAATGAATTAGAATGGATACATTCGTGCGAAAGAATTAGAGTATATCGTATGAATGAATTAGAATGGATCCTATGAATGAATTAGAATGGATCGTGCGAATGAATTAGAATGGATCGTACGAATGAATTAGAATGGATCGTGCTAATGAATTAGAATTGATCGAACGAATGAATTAGCATGGATCGTGCTAATGAATTAGAATGGATCGTGCGAATGAATTAGAATGGATCGTACGAATGAATTAGAATGGATCGTACGAATGAACTAGAATGGATACATTCGTGCGAATGAATTAGAATGGATCGTACGAATGAATTAGAATGGATCGTACGAATGAATTAGAATGGATACATTCGTGCGAATGAATTAGAATGGATCGTACGAATGAATTAGAATGGATCGTGCGAATGAATTAGAATGGATCGTACGAATGAATTAGAATGGATACATTCGTGCGAATGAATTAGAATGGTTCGTACCAATGAGTAAGAATGGATCGTACGAATGAAATAAAAAAGATCGTAAGAATGAATCGTATGAATTAGAATGGATCGTACGAATGGATTAGAATGGATCGTACGAATGGATTAGAATGGATACATTCGAGCGAATGAATTAGAATGGATCGTACGGAATAAATTAGAATGGATTGTATGAATGAATTAGAATGGATCGTACGAATTAATTAGAATGGATACATTCGTGCGAATGAATTAGAATGGATTTTATGAATGAATTAGAATAGATCGTACGAATGAATTAGAATGGATCATACGAATTAATTAGAATGGATCATACGAATGAATTAGAATGGATCGTACGAATGAATTAGAATGGATCGTACGAATGAATTAGAATGGATCATACGAATAAATTAGAATGGATACATTCGTCCGAATGAATTAGAATGGATCATACGAATGAGTAAGAATGGATCGTACGAATGAAATAGAATGGATTGTACGAATGATTTAGAATGGATCGTACGAATGAATTAGAATGGATCGTACGAATGATTTAGAATGGATACATTCGTGCGAATGAATTAGAATGGATCATACGAATGAGTAAGAATGGATCGTACTAATGAAATAGAATGGATTGTACGAATGAATTAGAATAGATTCGTACGAATGAATTAGAATGAATACATTCATGCGAATGAATTAGAATGGATCATACAAATGAGTAAGAATGGATCGTACGAATGAATTAGAATGGATCGTACGAATGAATTAGAATGGATCATACGAATTAATTAGAATGGATCATACGAATGAATTAGAATGGATCGTACGAATGAATTAGAATAGATCGTACGAATGAATAAGAATGGATCGTACGAATGAATTAGAATGGATCATACGAATTAATTAGAATGGATCGTACGAATGAATTAGAATGGATACATTTGCGCGAATGAATTAGAATGGATCGTACGAATAGATTAGAATGGATCGTACGAATGGATTAGAATGGATACATTCGTGCGAATGAATTAGAATGGATTGTATGAATGAATTAGAATGGATCGTACGATCCATTCGAATTCATTCGCACGATCCATTCTAATTCATTCGTACGATCCATTCTAATTCATTCATACGATCCATTCTAATTCATTCGTACGATTCATTCTAATTCATTCGTATATTCCATTCTAAGATCCTACGAATGAATTAGAATGGATCGTACGAATGAATTAGAATGGATCGTACGAATGAATTAGAATGGATCGTGCGAATGAATTAGAATGGATACATTCGTGCGAATGAATTAGAATCGATCGGACCAATGAATTAGAATGGATCGTACGAATTGATTAGAATGGATCAAATGAATGAATTAGAATGGTTACATTCATGCGAATGAATTAGAATGGATCGTACGAATGGATTAGAATGGATCGTACGAATGAACTAGAATGGATATATTTGTGCGAATGAATTAGAATGGATCGTACGAATGAATTAGAATAGATCGTACGAATTAATTAGAATGGATCTTACGAATGAATTAGAATGGATCGTACGAATGAATTAGAATGGATCGTACGAATGAATTAGAATGGATATATTCGTGCGAATGAATTAGAATGGATCGGACGAATGAATTAGAATGGATCGTACGAATGAATTAGAATGGATCAAATAAATGAATTAGAATGGTTACATTCATGCGAATGAATTAGAATGGATCGTACGAATGGATTAGAATGGATCGTACGAATGGATTAGAATGGAGACATTCGAGCGAATGAATTAGAATGGGTCGTACGAATGAATTAGAATGGATCGTACGAATGGATTAGAATGGATCCTACGAATGAATTAGAATGGATACCTTTGTGCAGAATGGATCGTACGAATGAATTAGAATGGATACATTCGTGCATGATCCATTCTAATTCATTCGCACGATCCATTCTAATTCATTCGTACGATCCATTCTAATTCATTCCTACGATCTATTCTAATTCATTCATACAATCCATTCTAATTCTTTCACACGATCCATTCTATTTCATTCGTACGATCCATTCTAATTCATTCGCACAATCCATTCTATTTCATTCGTACGATCCTTTCTTACTCATTGGTACGATCCATTCTAATTCATTCGCACGAATGTATCCATTCTAATTCATTCGTACGAATCCATTCTAATTCATTCGTACAATCCATTCTATTTCATTCGTACGATCCATTCTTACTCATTCGTATGATCCATTCTAATTCATTCGCACGAATGTATCCATTCTAAATCATTCGTACGATCCATTATAATTCATTCATACGATCCATTCTAAATCATTCGTATAATCCATTCTATTTCATTCGTACGATCAATTCTAATTCATTAGCACGATCCATTCTAATTCATTCGTACGATCCATTCAAATTCATTCACACGATCCATTCTAATTCATTCGTACAATCCATTCTATTTCATTCGTACGATCGATTCTTACTCGTTCGTATGATCCATTCTAATTCATTCGCACGAATGTATCCATTCTAATCCATTCGTACGATCCATTCTAATCCATTCGTACGATCCATTCTAGATACATTCGTCCGAATGAATTAGAATGGATCATACGAATGAGTAAGAATGGATCGTACGAATGAAATAGAATAGATTGTACGAATGAGTTAGAATGGATCCTACAAATGAATTAGAATAGATCGTGTGAAAGAATTAGAATGGATTGTATGAATGAATTAGAATGAATTCGTACGATCCATTCGAATTCATTCGCACGATCCATTCTAATTCATTCATACGATCCATTCTAATTCATTCATACAATCCATTCTAATTCTTTCACATGATCCATTCTAATTCATTCGTAGGATCCATTCTAATTCATTCGTACAATCTATTCTATTTCATTCGTACGATCCATTCTTACTCATTCGTATGATCCATTCTAATTCATTCGGACGAATGTATCCATTCTAATTGATTCGTACGATCCATTCTAATTCATTCGTACGATCCATTCTAATTCATTCGTCCGATCCATTCTAATTCATTTGCATGAATGTATCCATTCTAATTCATTCGTACGATCCATTCTAATTCATTCGCACGAATGTATCCATTCTAGTTCATTCGTACGATCCATTCTAATTCATTCGTACGATCCATTCTAATTCATTCGCACGATCCATTCTAATTCATTCGTACGATCCATTCTAATTCATTCATACGATCCATTCTAATTCATTCGTACGATCCATTCTAATTCATTCGCACAAATGTATCCATTCTAATTCATTCGTACGATCCATTCTAATTCATTCGCACGATCCATTCTAATTCATTCGTACGATCCTTTCTAATTCTTTCACACGATCCATTCTAATTCATTCGTACGATCCATTCTAATTCATTCGCACGATCCATTCTAATTCATTCGTACGTTCTATTCTAATTCATTCATACGATCCATTCTAATTCATTCGTACGATCCATTCTAATTCATTCGCACAAATGTATCCATTCTAATTCATTTGCACGATCCATTCTAATTCATTCATACGATCCATCCTAATTCATTCGTACGATCCATTCTAATTCATTCGTATGATCCATTCTAATTAATTCGTATGATCCACTCTAATTCATTCGTACGATCCATTCTAATTCATTCATACAATCCATTCTAATTCATTCGCACGAATGTATCCATTCTAATTAATTCATACGATCCATTCTAATTCATTCGTATGATCTATTCTTATTCATTCGCACGATCCAGTCTAATTGATTCGCACGATCTATTCTAATTCATTCGCACGAATGTATCCATTCTAATTCATTCGTACGATCCATTCTAATTCATTAATATGATCCATTCTAATTCATTCGTACGATCCATTCTAATTCATTTGCACAAAGGTATCCATTCTAATTCATTCGCACGAAAGAATTAGAATGGATTGTATGAAAGAATAGATCGTATGAATGAATTAGAATGGATCGTACGGAATGAATTAGAATGGATTGTATGAATGAATTAGAATGGATCGTACGAATGAGTAAGAATGGATCGTACGAATGAATTAGAATGGATCATACGAATGAATTAGAATGGATCGTACGAATTAATTAGAATGGATCATACGAATGAAATAGAATGGATCGTACGAAGGAATTTGAATGGATCGTACGAAGGAATTAGAATGGATCGTACGAAGGAATTAGAATGGATCGTACGAATGAATTAGAATGGATATATTCGTGCAAATGAATTAGAATGGATCGTATGAATGAATTAGAATGGATCGTATGAGTGAATTAGAACGGATAGTACGAATGAAGTAGAATGGATCGTATGAATGAATTAGAATGGATACATTCGTGCGAATGAATTAGAATGGATCGTATGAATGAATTAGAATGGATCGTACGAATGAATTAGAATGGATCGTGCGAATGAATTAGAATGGATCGTACGAATGAATTAGAATGGATCGTACGAATGAACTAGAATGGATACATTCGTGCGAATGAATTAGAATGGATCGTACGAATGAATTAGAATGGATCGTACGAATGAATTAGAATGGATCTTACGAATGAATTAGAATGGATCGTACGAATGAATTAGAATGGATCGTACGAATGAATTAGAATGGATACATTCGTGCGAATGAATTAGAATGGATCGGACGAATGAATTAGAATGGATCGTACAAATGAATTAGAATGGATCAAATGAATGAATTAGAATGGATCGTACGAATAAATTAGAATGGATACATTCGTCCGAATGAATTTGAATGGATCGTACGAATGAATTAGAATGGATCGTACGAATGAATTAGAATGGATCGTATGAATGAATTAGAATGGATACATTCGTACGAATGAATTAGAATGGATCGTACGAAAGAATTAGAATGGATCGTACGGAATGAATTAGAATGGATATATTTGAACGAATATATTAGAATGGATCATACGAATGAATTAGAATGGATCGTACGAATGAATTAGAATGGATAGTGCGAATGAATTAGAATCGATCGTACGAATGAATTAGAATGGATCGTATGAATGAATTAGAATGGATCATACGAATGAGTAAGAATGGATCGTACGAATGAATTAGAATGGATCGTACGAATGAATTAGAATGGATCGTACGAATAAATTAGAATGGATCGTACGAATGAATTAGAATGGATCGTACGAATGAATTAGAATGGATACATTCGTGCGAATGAATTAGAATGGATCGGACGAATAAATTAGAATGGATCGTACGAATGAATTAGAATGGATCAAATGAATGAATTAGAATGGATCGTACGAATAAATTAGAATGGATACATTCGTCCGACTGAATTAGAATGGATCGTACGAATGAATTTGAATGGATCGTACAAATGAATTAGAATGGATCGTACGAATGAATTAGAATGGATACATTCGTACGAATGAATTAGAATGGATCGTACGAATGAATTAGAATGGATCGTACGGAATGAATTAGAATGGATATATTTGAACGAATAAATTAGAATGGATCATACGAATGAATTAGAATGGATCGTATGAATGAATTAGAATGGATAGTGCGAATGAATTAGAATCGATCGTACGAATGAATTAGAATGGATCGTACGAATGAATTAGAATGGATCATACGAATGAGTAAGAATGGATCGTACAAATGAAATAGAATGGATTGTACGAATGAATTAGAATGGATCGTACGAATGAATTAGAATGGATCGTGTGAAAGAATTAGAATGGATTGTATGAATGAATTAGAATGGATCGTATGAATGAATTAGAATGGATCGTACGAATGGACTAGAATGGATCGTACGAATGAATTAGAATGGATCGTACGAATGAACTAGAATGGATACATTCGTGCGAATGAATTAGAATGGATCGTACGAATGAATTAGAATGGATCGTACGAATAAATTAGAATGGATCTTACGAATGAATTAGAATGGATTGTACGAATGAATTAGAATGGATCGTACGAATGAATTAGAATAGATCGTACAAATGAATTAGAATGGATCGTACGAAGGAATTAGAATGGATCGTACGAATGAATTACAATGGATTGTACGAATGAATTAGAATGGATACATTCGTGCGAATGAATTAGAATGGATTGTACGAATGAATTAGAATGGATCGTACGAATGAATTAGAATGGATCGTGTGAAAGAATTAGAATGGATTGTATGAATGAATTAGAATGGATCATATGAATGAATTAGAATGGATACATTCGTGCGAATGAATTAGAATGGATCATACGAATGAATTAGAATGGATCGTACGAATAAATTAGAATGGATCGTATGAATGAATTAGAATGGTTACATTCATGCGAATAAATTAGAATGGATCGTACGAATGGATTAGAATGGATTGTACGAATGGATTAGAATGGATACATTCGAGTGAATGAATTAGAATGGATCGTACGAATGAATTAGAATGGATCGTACGAATGGATTAGAATGGATCCTACGAATGGATTAGAATGGATACCTTTGTGCATATGAATTAGAATGGATCGTACGAATGAATTAGAATGGATCATATGAATGAATTAGAATGGATCGTGTGAAAGAATTAGAATGGATTGTATGAATGAATTAGAATAGATCGTATGAATGAATTAGAATGGATCGTACGAATGAATTAGAATGTATCGTACGAATTAATTAGAATGGATCGTACGAATGAATTAGAATGGATACATTCATGCGAATGAATTAGAATGGATACATTCGTGCGAAAGAATTAGAGAATATCGTATGAATGAATTAGAATGGATCCTATGAATGAATTAGAATGGATCGTGCGAATGAATTAGAATGGATCGTACGAATGAATTAGAATGGATCGTGCTAATGAATTAGAATTGATCGAACGAATGAATTAGCATGGATCGTGCTAATGAATTAGAATGGATCGTGCGAATGAATTAGAATGGATCATACGAATGAATTAGAATGGATCGTACGAATGAACTAGAATGGATACATTCGTGCGAATGAATTAGAATGGATCGTACGAATGAATTAGAATGGATCGTACGAATGAATTAGAATGGATACATTCGTGCGAATGAATTAGAATGGATCGTACGAATGAATTAGAATGGATCGTGCGAATGAATTAGAATGGATCGTACGAATGAATTAGAATGGATACATTCGTGCGAATGAATTAGAATGGATCGTACCAATGAGTAAGAATGGATCGTACGAATGAAATAAAAAAGATCGTAAGAATGAATCGTATGAATTAGAATGGATCGTACAAATGGATTAGAATGGATCGTACGAATGGATTAGAATGGATACATTCGAGCGAATGAATTAGAATGGATCGAACGGAATAAATTAGAATGGATTGTATGAATGAATTAGAATGGATCGTACGAATTAATTAGAATGGATACATTCGTGCGAATGAATTAGAATGGATTGTATGAATGAATTAGAATAGATCGTACGAATGAATTAGAATGGATCATACGAATTAATTAGAATGGATCATACGAATGAATTAGAATGGATCGTACGAATGAATTAGAATGGATCGTACGAATGAATTAGAATGGATCATACGAATAAATTAGAATGGATACATTCGTCCGAAAGAATTAGAATGGATCATACGAATGAGTAAGAATGGATCGTACGAATGAAATAGAATGGATTGTACGAATGATTTAGAATGGATCGTACGAATGAATTAGAATGGATCGTACGAATGATTTAGAATGGATACATTCGTGCGAATGAATTAGAATGGATCATACGAATGAGTAAGAATGGATCATACTAATGAAATAGAATGGATTGTACGAATGAATTAGAATAGATTCGTACGAATGAATTAGAATGAATACATTCATGCGAATGAATTAGAATGGATCATACAAATGAGTAAGAATGGATCGTACGAATGAATTAGAATGGATCGTACGAATGAATTAGAATGGATCATACGAATTAATTAGAATGGATCATACGAATGAATTAGAATGGATCGTACGAATGAATTAGAATAGATCGTACGAATGAATAAGAATGGATCGTACGAATGAATTAGAATGGATCATATGAATTAATTAGAATGGATCGTACGAATGAATTAGAATAGATCGTACGAATGAATTAGAATGGATACATTTGCGCGAATGAATTAGAATGGATCGTACGAATAGATTAGAATGGATCGTACGAATGGATTAGAATGGATACATTCGTGCGAATGAATTAGAATGGATTGTATGAATGAATTAGAATGGATCGTACGATCCATTCGAATTCATTCGCACGATCCATTCTAATTCATTCGTACGATCCATTCTAATTCATTCATACGATCCATTCTAATTCATTCGTACGATTCATTCTAATTCATTCGTATATTCCATTCTAAGATCCTACGAATGAATTAGAATGGATCGTACGAATGAATTAGAATGGATCGTACGAATGAATTAGAATGGATCGTGCGAATGAATTAGAATGGATACATTCGTGCGAATGAATTAGAATCGATCGGACCAATGAATTAGAATGGATCGTACGAATGAATTAGAATGGATCAAATGAATGAATTAGAATGGTTACATTCAAGCGAATGAATTAGAATGGATCGTACGAATGGATTAGAATGGATCGTACGAATGAATTAGAATGGATATATTCGTGCGAATGAATTAGAATGGATCGGACGAATGAATTAGAATGGATCGTACGAATGAATTAGAATGGATCAAATGAATGAATTAGAATGGTTACATTCATGCGAATGAATTAGAATGGATCGTACGAATGGATTAGAATGGATCGTACGAATGGATTAGAATGGAGACATTCGAGCGAATGAATTAGAATGGGTCGTACGAATGAATTAGAATGGATCGTACGAATGGATTAGAATGGATCCTACGAATGAATTAGAATGGATACCTTTGTGCAGAATGGATCGTACGAATGAATTAGAATGGATACATTCGTGCATGATCCATTCTAATTCATTCGCACGAATGTATCCATTCTAATTCATTCGTACGATCCATTCTAATTCATTAATATGATCCATTCTAATTCATTCGTACGATCCATTCTAATTCATTCGTATGATATATTCTAATTCATTCGGACGAATGTATCCATTCTAATTCATTCGTACGATCCATTCTAATTCATTCATACGATCCATTCTAATTCATTCATCCGATCCATTCTAATCCATTCGCATGAATGTATCCATTCTAATTCATTCGTACGATCCATTCTAATTCATTCGTACGATCCATTCTAATTCATTCGTAAGATCCATTCTAATTCATTCGTACGATCCATTCTAATTCACTCGTACGATCCATCTAATTCATTCGCACTAATGTATCCATTCTAGTTCATTCGTACAATCCATTCTATTTCATTCGTACGATCCATTCTTACTCATTCGTATGATCCATTCTAATTCATTAGGACGAATGTATCCATTCTAATTTATTCGTACGATCCATTCTAATTCATTCGTACGATCCATTCTAATTCATTCGTACGATCCATTCTAATTCATTCGTCCGATCCATTCTAATTCATTCACACGAATGTATCGATTCTAATTCATTCGTACGATCCATTCTAATTCATTCGTACGATCCATTCTAATTCATTCGTAAGATCCATTCTAATTCATTCGTACGATCCATTCTACTTCATTTGTACAATCCATTCTAATTCATTCGCACGAATGTATCCACTCTAGTTCATTCGTACGATCCATTCTAATTCATTCGTACGATCCATTCTAATTCATTCGCACGATCCATTCTAATTCATTCGTACGATCAATTCTAATTCATTCGCACGAATGTATCCATTCTAATTCATTCGTACGATCGATTCTAATTCATTCATACAATCCATTCTAATTCTTTCACACGATCCATTCTAATTCATTCGTAGGATCCATTCTAATTCATTCGTACAATCTATTCTATTTCATTCGTACGATCCATTCTTACTCATTCGTATGATCCATTCTAATTCATTCGCACGAATGTATCCATTCTAATTCATTCGTACGAATCCATTCTAATTCATTCGTACAATCCATTCTATTTCATTTGTACGATCCATTCTTACTCATTCGTACGATCCATTCTAATTCATTCGTAAGATCCATTCTAATTCATTCGTACGATCCAATCTAATTCATTCGCACGAATGTATCCATTCTAGTTCATTCGTACGATCCATTCTAATTCATTCGTACGATCCATTCTAATTCATTCGTACGATCAATTCTAATTCATTCGTACGAATGTATCCATTCTAATTCATTCATACGATCCATTCTAATTCATTCGTACGATCCATTCTAATTCACTCGTACGATCCATTCTAATACATTCATACGATCCATTCTAATTCATTTGCACGAATATATCGATTCTAATTCATTCGTACGATCCATTCTAATTCATTCGTACGATCCATTCTAATTCATTCGTACGATCTATTCTAATTCATTCATACGATCCATTCTAATTCATTCGTACGATCCATTCTAATTCCTTCGTACGATCCATTCTAATTCATTCGTACGATCCATTCTAATTCATTCGTACAATCTATTCTAATTCATTCGTACGAATGGATACATTCGTGTGAATGAATTAGAATGGATCGTACGATTGAGTAAGAATGGATCGTACAAATGAAATAGAATGGATTGCACGAATGAATTAGAATGGATCGTACGAATGAATTAGAATGGATCGTGTGAAAGAATTAGAATGGATTGTATGAATGAATTAGAATGGATCGTACGAATGAATTAGAATGGATCGTATGAAGGAATTAGAATGGATCGTACGAATGAATTAGAATGGATCATACGAATGAATTAGAATAGATCGTACGAATGAATTAGAATGGATCGTACGAAGGAATTAGAATGGATCGTACGAATGAATTAGAATGGATATATTCGTGCAAATGAATTAGAATGGATCGTATGAATGTATTAGAATGGATCGTATGAGTGAATTAGAATGGATCGTACGAATGAATTAGAATGGATCGTATGAATGAATTAGAATGGATACATTCGTGTAATTCATTCGTACGATCCATTCTAATTCCTTCGTACGATCCATTCTAATTCATTCGTACGATCCATTCTAATTCATTCATACAATCCATTCTAATTCTTTCACACGATCCATTCTAATTCATTCGTACGATCCATTCTAATCCATTCGTAAGATCCATTCTAATTCATTCGTACGATCCATTCTAATTCATTCGAACGATCCATTCTAATTCATTAATATGATCCATTCTAATTCATTCGTACGATCCCTTCTAATGAATTAGAATTGATCGTACGAATAAAATAGAATGGATTGCACGAATGAATTAGAATGGATCGTACGAATGAATTAGAATGGATCGTACGAATGAATTAGAATAGATCGTACGAATGAATTAGAATGGATCGTACGAAGGAATTAGAGTGGATCGTACGAATGAATTAGAATGGATATATTCGTGCAAATGAATTAGAATGGATCGTATGAATGAATTAGATAGGATCGTATGAGTGAATTAGAACGGATAGTACGAATGAAATAGAATGGATCGTATGAATGAATTAGAATGGATACATTCATGCGAATGAATTAGAATGGATCGTATGAATGAATTAGAATAGATTTTGTGAATGAATTAGAATGGATCGTACGAATGAATTAGAATGGATATATTCGTGCGAATGAATTAGAATAGATGGTATGAATGAATTAGAATGGATCGTACGAATGAACTAGAATGGATACATTCGTGCGAATGAATTAGAATGGATCGTACGAATGAATTAGAATGGATCGTACGAATGAATTAGAATAGATTGCGCGAATGAATTAGAATGGATCGTGCGAATGAAATAGAATGGATACAAATGAATTAGAATGGATCATACGAATGAATTAGAATGACGATCCATTCTTACTCATTCGTATGATCCATTCTAATTTATTCGCACGAATGTATCCATTCTAATTCATTCGTACATCTAATTCATTCATACAATCCATTCTAATTCATTTGCACGAATATATCCATTCTAATTCATTCGTACGATCCATTCTAATTCCTTCGTACGATCCATTCTAATTCATTCGTACGATCTATTCTAATTCATTCGTATGATCCATTCTAATTCATTCGTATGATCCATTCTAATTCCTTCGTTTGATCCATTCTAATTCATTCGTACGATCCATTCTAATTCATTCATACAAACCATTCTAATTCTTTCACATGGTCCATTCTAATTCATTCGTACGATCCATTCTAATCCATTCGTAAGATCCATTCTAATTCATTCGTACGTTCCATTCTAATTCATTCGTACGATCCATTCTAATTCATTAATATGATCCATTCTAATTCATTCGTACGATCCATTCTAATGAATTAGAATTGATCATACGAATGAAATAGAATGGATTGCACGAATGATTTAGAATGGATCGTACGAATGAATTAGAATGGATCGTGTGAAAGAATTAGAATGGATTGTATGAATGAATTAGAATGGATCGTACGAATGAATTAGATGGATCGTACGAAGGAATTAGAATGGATCGTACGAATGAATTAGAATAGATCGTACGAATGAATTAGAATGGATCGTACGAATGAATTAGAATGGATATATTCGTGACCATTCTAATTCATTCATACGATCCATTCTAATTCATTCATACAATCCATTCTAATTCTTTCACACGATCCATTCTAATTCATTCATTGGATCCATTCTAATTCATTCGTCCGATCCATTCTAATTCATTCGCACGAATGTATCTATTCTAATTCATTCGTACGATCCATTCTAGTTCATCCGTATGATCCATTCTAATTCATTCGTACGATCCATTCTAATTCATTCGTACGATCCATTCTAATTCATTCGCACGAATGTATCCATTCTAGTTCATTCGTACGATCCATTCTATTTCATTTGTACGATCCATTCTAATTCATTTGCACGATCCATTCTAATTCATTCGTACGATCCATTCTAATTCATTCATACGATCCATTCTAATTCATTCGTACGATCCATTCTAATTCATTCGCACAAATGTATCCATTCTAATTCATTCGTACGATCCATTCTAATTCATTCGCACAATCCATTCTAATTCATTCGTACGATCCATTCTAATTCATTCGCACGATCTGTTCTTATTCATTCACACAATCCATTCTAATTCATTCGTACGATCCATTCTAATTCATTCGCACGAATGTATCCATTCTAGTTCATTCGTACGATCCATTCTAATTCATTCGTACGATCCTTTCAAATTCATTCGCACGATCCATTCTAATTCATTCGTACGATCCATTCTAATTCATTCGTACGATCCATTCTAATTCATTCGTACGATCCATTCTAATTCATTCGTCCGATCCATTCTAATTCATTCGCACGATCCATTCTTACTCATTGGTATGATCCATTCTAATCCATTCGTATGATCCATTCATACGATCCATTCTAATTAGAATGGATACATTCGTGCGAATAAATTAGAATGGATCATACGAATGAGTAAGAATGGATCGTCATTCTAATTCATTCGTATGATCCATTCTAATTCATTTGTATCCATTCTATTTCATTCGCATGATCCATTCTAATTCATTCGCGCAATCTATTCTAATTCATTCGTACGATCCATTCTAATTCATTCGTATGATCCATTCTAATTCATTCGTAAGATCCATTCTAATTCATTCGCACGAATGTATCCATTCTAGTTCATTCGTACGATCCATTCTAATTCATTCATACAATCCATTCTAATTCATTCGCTCGAATGTATCCATTCTAATTCATTCGTATGATCCATTCTAATTCATTCACAAAATCTATTCTAATTCATTCATACGATCCATTCTAATTCATTCGCACGAATGTATCCATTCTAATTCATTCATACGATCCATTCTACTTTATTCGTACTATCCGTTCTAATTCACTCATACAATCCATTCTAATTCATTCATACGATCCATTCTAATTCATTTGAATGAATATATCCATTCTAATTCATTCGTACGATCCATTCTAATTCCTTCGTACGATCCATTCTAATTCCTTCGTACGATCCATTCTAATTCCTTCGTATCCATTCTAATTCATTCATACAATCCATTCTAATTTATTCGCACGAATGTATCCATTCTAATTCATTTGCACGATCCATTCTAATTCATTCCTATGATCTATTCTAATTCATTCGTACGATCCATTCTAATTCATTCTAATTCATTCGTACGATCCATTCTACGATCCATTCTAATTCATTCGTATATTCCATTCTAATTCATTAGCACGATCCATGCTAATGAATTAGAATGGATCGTACGATCCAATCTAATTCATTCATACGATCCATTCTTACTCATTCGTATGATCCATTCTAATTCAATCGTACGATCCATTCTAATTCATTCGTACGATCCATTCTAATTCCTTCGTATGATCCATTCTAATTAATTCGTGCAATCCATTCTATTTCATTCGTACGATCAATTCTAATTCATTAGAATGGATCGTACGAATGAATTAGAATGGATCATATTAATGAATTAGAATGGATCGTACGAATGAATTAGAATGGATCGTACGAATGAATTAGAATGGATCTTACGAATGAATTAGAATAGATCGTACGAATGAATTAGAATGGATCATACGAATGAGTAAGAATGGATCGTACGAATGAATTAGAATGGATTAGAATGGATCGTACGAATGAAATAGAATAGATTGTACGAATGAATTAGAATGGATTCGTACGAATGAATTAGAATGGATACATTCGTGCGAATGAATTAGAATGGATCGTACCAATGAGTAAGAATGGATCGTACGAATGAAATAGAATGGATTGTGCGAATGAATTAGAAGGGATCGTACGAATGAATTAGAATGGATCGTGAGAAAGAATTAGAATGGATTGTATGAATGAATTAGAATAGATCGTATGAATGAATTAGAATGGATCGTACGAATGAATTAGAATGGATCATGCGAATGAATTAGAATGGATCGTACGAATGAATTAGAATGAATACATTCGTGCGAATGAATTAGAATGGATCGGACGAATGAATTAGAATGGATCATACGAATGAATTAGAATGGATCAAATGAATGAATTAGAATGGATCGTACGAATGAATTAGAATGCATCGTACGAAAGAATTAGAATGGATATATTCGTGCTAATGAATTAGAATTGATCGAACGAATGAATTAGCATGGATTGTATGAATGAATTAGAATGGATCGTACGAATGAATTAGAATGGATCGTACAAATGAGTAAGAATGGATCGTACGAATGATATAGAATAGATCGTACGAATGAATTAGAATGGATCGTACGAAGGAATTAGAATGGATCGTACGAATGAATTAGAATGGATATATTCGTGCAAATGAATTAGAATGGATCGTATGAATGTATTAGAATGGATCGTATGAGTGAATTAGAATGGATCGTACGAATGAATTAGAATGGATCGTATGAATGAATTAGAATGGATACATTCGTGTGAATGAATTAGAATGGATCGTATGAATGAATTAGAATAGATTTTGTGAATGAATTAGAACTGATCGTACGAATGAATTAGAATGGATACATTCGTGCGAATGAATTAGAATGGATCGTACGAATGAATTAGAATGGATACATTCGTGCGAATGAATTAGAATTGATCGTACGAATGAATTAGAATGGTTCGTGCGAATGAATTAGAATGGATCGTACGAATGAATTAGAATGGATACATTCGTGCGAATGAATTAGAATAGATACATTCGTGCGAAAGAATTAGAATAGATCGTATGAATGAATTAGAATGGATCCTATGAATGAATTAGAATGGATCGTGCGAATGAATTAGAATGGATCGTACGAATGAATTAGAATGGATCGTGCTAATGAATTAGAATTGATCGAACGAATGAATTAGCATGGATCGTGCTAATGGGTTAGAATGGAACGTACGAATGAATTAGAATGGATCGTGTGAAAGAATTAGAATGGATTGTATGAATGAATTAGAATGAATTCGTACGATCCATTCGAATTCATTCGCACGATCCATTCTATTTCATTCATACGATCCATTCTAATTCATTCATACAATCCATTCTAATTCTTTCACACGATCCATTCTAACTCATTCGTAGGATCCATTCTAATTCATTCGTACAATCTATTCTATTTCATTCATACGATCCATTCTTACTCATTCGTATGATCCATTCTAATTCATTCGGATGAATGTATCCATTCTAATTTATTCGTATGATCCATTCTAATTCATTCGTACGATCCATTCTAATTTATTCGTACGATCCATTCTTACTCATTCGTATGATCCATTCTAATTCATTCGTACGATCTATTCTAATTCATTCGTACGATCCATTCTAATTCATTCGCACAATCTAATCTAATTCATTCGTACGATCCATTCTAATTCATTCGTACGATCCATTCTAATTCATTTGCACGAATGTATCCATTCTAGTTCATTCGTACAATCCATTCTAATTCATTCGTACGATCCATTCTAATTCATTCGCACGATCTATTCTAATTCATTCGTACGATCCATTCTAATTCTTTCACACGATCCATTCTAATTCATTCGTACGTTCCATTCTAATTCATTAGCACGATCCTTGCTAATTCCTTCGTTCGATCAATTCTAATTCATTAGCACGATCCATTCTAATTCACTCGTACGATCCATTCTAATTCATTCACAGGATCCATTCTAATTCATTCATACGATCTATTCTAATTCTTTCGCACGAATGTATCCATTCTAATTCATTCGCACGAATGTATCCATTCTAATTCATTCGTACGATCCATTCTAATTCATTCGTACGATCCATTCTAATTCGAATTAGAATGGATACATTCGTGCGAAAGAATTAGAATAGATCGTATGAATGAATTAGAATGGATTCTATGAATGAATTAGAATGGATCGTGCGAATGAATTAGAATGGATCATACGAATGAATTAGAATGGATCGTGCTAATGAATTAGAATTGATCGAACGAATGAATTAGAATGGATACATTCGTGCGAATGAATTAGAATGGATCGAACGAATGAATTAGAATGGATCTTACGAATGAATTAGAATGGATCGTATGAATGAATTAGAATGGATCGTACGAATGAATTAGAATGGATACATTCGTGCGAATGAATTAGAATGGATCGGACGAATGAATTAGAATAGATCGTACGAATGAATTAGAATGGATCAAATGAATGAATTAGAATGGATCATACGAATAAATTAGAATGGATACATTCGTCCGAATGAATTAGAATGGATCGTACGAATGAATTAGAATGGATCGTACGAATGAATTAGAATGGATACATTCGTACGAATGAATTAGAATGGATCGTACGAATGAATTAGAATGGATCGTACGGAATGAATTAGAATGGATATATTTGAACGAATAAATTAGAATGGATCATACGAATGAATTAGAATGGATCGTACGAATGAATTAGAATGGATAGTGCGAATGAATTAGAATCGATCGTACGAATGAATTAGAATGGATCGTACGAATGAATTAGAATGGATCATACGAATGAGTAAGAATGGATCGTACGAATGAATTAGAATGGATCATACGAATGAATTAGAATGGATCGTACGAATAAATTAGAATGGATACATTCGTCCGAATGAATTAGAATGGATCATACGAATGAGTAAGAATGGATCGTACGAATGAAATAGAATAGATTGTACGAATAAATTAGAATGGATCCTACGAATGAATTAGAATGGATCGTGTGAAAGAATTAGAATGGATTGTATGAATGAATTAGAATGGATCGTATGAATGAATTAGAATGGATCGTACGAATGGATTAGAATGGATCGTACGAATGAATTAGAATGGATCGTACGAATGAACAAGAATGGATACATTTGTGCGAATGAATTAGAATGGATCGTACGAATGAATTACAATGGATCGTACGAATGAATTAGAATGGATCTTACGAAAGAATTAGAATGGATCGTACGAATAAATCAGAATGGATCGTACGAATGAATTAGAATAGATCGTACGAATGAATTAGAATAGATCGTACGAAGGAATTAGAATGGATTGTACGAATGAATTAGAATGGATCGTATGAATGAATTAGAATGGATACATTCGTGCGAATGAATTAGAATGGATTGTACGAATGAATTAGAATGGATCGTACGAATGAATTAGAATGGATCGTGTGAAAGAATTAGAATGGATTGTATGAATGAATTAGAATGGATCATATGAATGAATTAGAATGGATACATTCGTGCGAATGAATTAGAATGGATCGTACGAATGAATTAGAATGGATCGTATGAATGAATTAGAATGGTTACATTCATGCGAATGAATTAGAATGGATCGTACGAATGGATTAGAATGGATCGTACGAATGGATTAGAATGGATACATTCGAGCGAATGAATTAGAAGGGATCGTACGAATGAATTAGAATAGATACCTTTGTGCATATGAATTAGAATGGATCGTACGAATGAATTAGAATGGATCATATGAATGAATTAGAATGGATCGTGTGAAAGAATTAGAATGGATTGTATGAATGAATTAGAATAGATCGTATGAATGAATTAGAATGGATCGTACGAATGAATTAGAATGGATCGTACGAATGAATTAGAATGGATACATTCGTGCGAATGAATTAGAATGGATACATTCGTGCGAAAGAATTAGAATAGATCGTATGAATGAATTAGAATGGATCCTATGAATGAATTAGAATGGATCGTGCGAATGAATTAGAATGGATCGTACGAATGAATTAGAATGGATCGTGCTAATGAATTAGAATTGATCGAACGAAAGAATTAGCATGGATCGTGCAAATGAATTAGAATGGAACGTACGAATGAATTAGAATGGATCGTGTGAAAGAATTAGAATGGATCGTACGAATGAATTAGAATGGATCGTGCGAATGAATTAGAATGGATCGTACAAATGAATTAGAATGGATCATACGAATGAACTAGAATGGATACATTCGTGGGAATGAATTAGAATGGATCGTACGAATGAATTAGAATGGATCGTACGAATGAATTAGAATGGATCTTACGAATGAATTAGAATGGATCGTACGAATGAATTAGAATGGATCGTACGAATGAATTAGAATGGATACATTCGTGCGAATGAATTAGAATGGATCGGACGAATGAATTAGAATGGATCGTACGAATGAATTAGAATGGATCGTACGAAAAAATTAGAATGGATACATTCGTTCGAATGAATTAGAATGGATCATACGAATGAGTAAGAATGGATCGTATGAATGAAATAGAATAGATTGTACGAATGAATTAGAATGGATCCTACGAATGAATTAGAATGGATCGTGTGAAAGAATTAGAATGGATTGTATGAATGAATTAGAATGGATCGTATGAATGAATTAGAATGGATCGTGCGAATGAATTCGAATGGATCGTACGAATTCATTCTAATTCATTCATACAATCCATTCTAATTCTTTCACACGATCCATTCTAATTCATTCGTACGTTCCATTCTAATTCATTAGCACGATCCATGCTAATTCATTCGTTCGATCAATTCTAATTCATTAGCACGATCCATTCTAATTCATTCGTACGATCCATTCTAATTCATTCGCACGATCCATTCTAATTCATTCATAGGATCCATTCTAATTCATTCATACGATCTATTCTAATTCTTTCGCACGAATGTATCCATTCTAATTCATTCGCACGAATGTATCCATTCTAATTCATTCGTACGATCCATTTTAATTCATTCGTACGATCCATTCTAATTCATTCGTACGATCCATTCTAATTCATTCATACGATCTATTCTAATTCATTCATACAATCCATTCTAGTTCTTTCACACGATCCATTCTAATTCATTCGTACGATCCATTCGAATTCATTCACATAATCTATTCTATTTCATTCGTACGATCCATTCTTACTCATTCGTATGATCCATTCTAATTCATTCGCACGAATGTATCCATAATGGATCATACGAATCCATTCTTACTCATTCATACAATCCATTCTAATTTATTCGCACGAATGTATCCATTCTAATTCATTCGTACGATCCATTCTAATTCATTTGCACAATCTATTCTAATTCATTCATACGATCCATTCTAATTCATTCGCACGAATGTATCCATTCTAATTCATTCATACGATCCATTCTACTTTATTCGTACTATCCGTTCTAATTCACGCATACGATTCATTCTAATTCATTCATACGATCCATTCTAATTCATTTGCACGAATGTATCTATTCTAATTCCTTCGTACGATCCATTCTAATTCCTTCGTACGATCCATTCTAATTCCTTCGTACGATCCATTCTATTTCATTCGTATGATCCATTCTAATTCTTTCGTACAATCCATTCTATTTCCTTCATATCCATTCTAATTCACTTATACGATCCATTCTAATTCATTCGTACGATCCATTCTAATTCATTCATACAATCCATTCTAATTCATTTGCACGAATGTATCCATTCTAATCCATTCGTATGATCCATTCTAATCCATTCGTAAAATCCATTCTAATTCATTCGCATGAATGTAACCATTCTAATTCATTCATTTGATCCATTCTAATTTATTCGTACGATCCATTCTAATTCATTCGTCCGATCCATTCTAATTCATTCGCACGAATTATCCATTCTAATTCATTCGTACGATCCATTCTAATTCATTCGTACGATCCATTCTAATTCATTCGTAAGATCCATTCTAATTCATTCGTACGATCCATTCTAATTCATTCGTACGATCCATTCTAATTCATTCGCACGAATGTATCCATTCTAGTTCTTTCGTACGATCCATTCTAGTTCATTCGTACGATCCATTCTAATTCATTCGTACGATCCATTCTAATTCATTCATATGATCCATTCTAATTAATTCGTATGATCCATTCAAATTCATTCGCACAATCCATTCTATTTCATTGCGAATCAATTAGACTGGATCGTGCGAATGAATAAGAATAGATCATACGAATGAATTAGAATGGATCGTACGAATTAATTAGAATGGATACATTCGTGCGAATGAATTAGAATGGATTGTATGAATGAATTAGAATGGATCGTACGAATGATTTATAATGGATCATACGAATTAATTAGAATGGATCATACGAATGAATTAGAATGGATCGTACGAATGAATTAGAATGGATCGTACGAATGAATTAGAATGGATCGTGCGAATGAATTAGAATGGATCGTACGAATGAATTAGAATGGATACATTTGTGCCAATGAATTAGAATGGATCATACGAAAGAATTAGAATGGATCGTATGAATGAATTAGAATGGATCGTACGAATGAATTAGAATGGATACATTCGTGCGAATGAATTAGAATGGATCGTGCGAATGAATTAGAATGGATCGTACGAATGAATTAGAATGGATATATTTGAACGAATAAATTAGAATGGATCATACGAATGAATTAGATTGGATCGTACGAATGAATTAGAATGGATAGTGCGAATGAATTAGAATCGATCGTTCGAATGAATTAGAATGGATCGTACGAATGAATTAGAATGGATCATACGAATGAGTAAGAATGGATCGTACGAATGAATTAGAATGGATTGTACGAATCAATTAGAATGGATCGTACGAATAAATTAGAATGGTTACATTCGTCCGAATGAATTAGAATGGATCATACGAATGAGTAAGAATGGATCGTACGAATGAAATAGAATAGATTGTACGAATGAATTAGAATGGATCCTACGAATGAATTAGAATGGATCGTGTGAAAGAATTAGAATGGATTGTATGAATGAATTAGAATGGATCGTATGAATGAATTAGAATGGATCGTGCGAATGAATTCGAATGGATCGTACGAATGAATTAGAATGGATCATACGAATGAATTAGAATGGATCTTACGAATGAATTAGAATGGATCGTATGAATGAATTAGAATGGATCTTACGAATGAATTAGAATGGATCGTACGAATGGATTAGAATGGATACATTCGTGCGAATGAATTAGAATGGATTGTATGAATGAATTAGAATGTATCGCACGAATGAATTAGAATGGATCGTACGAATGAATTAGAATGGATCGTACGAATGGATTAGAATGGATTGTACGAATGAATTAGAATGGATCCTACGAATGAATTAGAATGGATCGTGTGAAAGAATTAGAATGGATTGTATGAATGAATTAGAATGGATCGTATGAATGAATTAGAATGGATCGTGCGAATGAATTCGAATGGATCGTACGAATTCATTCTAATTCATTTATACAATCCATTCTAATTCTTTCACACGATCCATTCTAATTCATTCGTAAGTTCCATTCTAATTCATTAGCACGATCCATGCTAATTCATTCGTTCGATCAATTCTAATTCATTAGCACGATCCATTCTAATTCATTCGTACGATCCATTCTAATTCATTCGCACGATCCATTCTAATTCATTCATAGGATCCATTCTAATTCATTCAAACGATCTATTCTAATTCTTTCGCACGAATATATCCATTGTGCGAATGTATTAGAATGGATCGTACGAATGAATTAGAATGGATCGTACGAATGAACTAGAATGGATACATTCATGCGAATGAATTAGAATGGATCGTACGAATGAATCAGAATGGATCTTACGAATGAATTAGAATGGATCGTACGAATGAATTAGAATGGATCGTACGAATGAATTAGAATGGATACATTCGTGCGTATGAATTAGAATGGATCGGACGAATGAATTAGAATGGATCGTACGAATGAATTAGAATGGATCGTACGAATGAATTAGAATGGATCGTACGAATAAATTAGAATGGATACATTCGTCCGAATGAATTAGAATGGATCATACGATTGAGTAAGAATGGATCGTACGAATCAAATAGAATAAATTGTACGAATGAATTAGAATGGATCCTACGAATGAGTTAGAATGGATCGTGTGAAAGAATTAGAAAGGATTGTATGAATGAATTAGAATGGATCGTATGAATGAATTAGAATGGATCGTGCGAATGAATTCGAATGGATCATACGAATTCATTCTAATTCATTCATACAATCCATACTAATTCTTTCACACGATCCATTCTAATTCATTCGTACGTTCCATTCTAATTCATTAGCACAATCCATGCTAATTCATTCGTTCGATCAATTCTAATTCATTAGCACGATCCATTATAATTCATTCGTACGATCCATTCTAATTCATTCGCACGATCTATTCTAATTCATTCATAGGATCCATTCTAATTCATTCATACAATCCATTCTAATTCATTCGCACGAATGTATCCATTCTAATTCATTCGTACGATCAGTTCTAATTCATTCACAAAATCTATTCTAATTCATTCATACGATCCATCTAATTCATTCACACGAATGTATCCATTCTAATTCATTCATACGATCCATTCTAATTCATTCGTATGATCCATTCTAATTCACCCATACGATCCATTCTAATACATTCATACGATCCATTCTAATTCATTTGCACGAATATATCCATTCTAATTCATTCGTACGATCCATTCTAATTCCTTCGTACGATCCATTCTAATTCATTCGTACGATCTATTCTATTTCATTCGTACGATCCATTCTTACTCATTCGTACGATCCATTCTAATTCATTCATCCGATCCATTCTAATTCATTCGCACGAATGTATCCATTCTAATTCATTCGTTCGATCAATTCTAATTCATTAGCACGATCCATTCTAATTCATTCGTACGATCCATTCTAATTCATTCGCATGATCCATTCTAATTCATTCATAGGATCCATTCTAATTCATTCATACGATCTATTCTAATTCTTTCGCACGAATGTATCCATTCTAATTCATTCGCACGAATGTATCCATTCTAATTCATTTGTACGATCCATTCTAATTCATTTGTACGATCCATTCTAATTCATTCGAACGATCCATTCTAATTCATTCATACGATCTATTCTAATTCATTCATACAATCCATTCTAATTCTTTCACACGATCCATTCTAATTCATTCGTACGATCCATTCTAATTCATTCGCATAATCCATTCAATTTCATTCGTACGATCCATTCTTACTCATTCGTATGATCCATTCTAATTCATTCGCACGAATGTATCCATAATGGATCATACAAATGAGTAAGAATGGATCGTACGAATGAAATAGAATGGACTGTGCGAATGAATTAGAATGGATCGTACGAATAAATTAGAATGGATCGTACGAATGAATTAGAATGGATCTTACGAATGAAATAGAATAGATTGTACGAATGAATTAGAATGGATTCGTACGAATGAATTAGAATGGATACATTCGTGTGAATGAATTAGAATGGATCGTACCAATGAGTAAGAATGGATCGTACGAATGAAATAGAATGGATTGTGTGAATGAATTAGAATGGATCGCACGAATGTATCCATTCTTATTCATTCGTACGATCCATTCTAATTCATTCGTACGATCCATTCTAATTCATTCGTATGATCCATTCTAATTAATTCGTATGATCCATTCTAATTCATTCGTACGATCCATTCTAATTCATTCATACAATCCATTCTAATTCATTCGTACGATCCATTCTAATTCACTCATATGATCCATTCTAATACATTCATACGATCCATTCTAAATCATTTGCACGAAAATATCCATTCTAATTCATTCGTACGATCCATTCTAATTCTTTCGTACGATCCATTCTAATTCATTCGTACGATCTATTCTAATTGATTCGTACGATCCATTCTAATTCATTCGTTCGATCCATTCTAATTCCTTCGTACGATCCATTCTAGTTCATTCATACGATCCATTCTAATTCCTTCGTACGATCCATTCTAATTCATTCGTACGATCCATTCTAATTCCTTCGTACGATCCATTCTAATTCATTCGTACGATCCATTCTAATTCATTCGTACGAATGGATACATTCGTGTGAATGAATTAGAATGGATCGTACGAATGAGTAAGAATGGATCGTACGAATGAAATAGAATGGATTGCATGAATGAATTAGAATGGATCGTACGAAGGAATTAGAATGGATCGTACGAATGAATTAGAATGGATCGTACGAATGAATTAGAATAGATCGTAAGAATGAATTAGAATGGATCATACGAATGAATTAGAATGGATCGTGCTAATGAATTAGAATTGATCGAACGAATAAATTAGCATGGATCATGCTAATGAATTAGAATGGAACGTACGAATGAATTAGAATGGATCGTGTGAAAGAATTAGAATGGATTGTATGAATGAATTAGAATGAATTCGTACGATCCATTCGAATTCATTCGCACGATCCATTCTAATTCATTCATACGATCCATTCTAATTCATTCATACAATTTATTCTAATTCTTTCACACGATCCATTCTAATTCATTCGTAGGATCCATTCTAATTCATTCGTACAATCTATTCTATTTCCTTCGTACGATCCATTCTTACTCATTCGTATAATCCATTCTAATTCATTCGGACGAATGTATCCATTCTAATTTATTCGTACGATCCATTCTAATTCATTCGTACGATCCATTCTAATTCATTCGTACGATCTATTCTAATTCATTCGTACGATACATTCTAATTTCATTCGTACGATTCATTCTAATTTATTCGCTCGAATGTATCCATTCTAATCCATTCGTACGATCCATTCTAACCATTCGTACGATCCATTCTAATTCATTCGCATGAATGTAACCATTCTAATTCATTCATTTGATCCATTCTAATTCATTCGTACGATCCATTCTAATTCATTCGTCCGATCCATTCTAATTCATTCGCACGAATGTATCCATTCTAATTCATTCGTACGATCCATTCTAATTCATTCGTAAGATCCATTCTAATTCATTCGCACGATCCATTCTAATTCATTCGGACGAATGTATCCATTCTAGTTCATTCGTACAATCCATTCTAATTCATTCGTACGATCCATTCTAATTCATTCGCACGATCTATTCTAATTCATTCGTACGATCCATTCTAATTCTTTCACACGATCCATTCTAATTCATTCGTACGTTCCATTCTAATTCATTAGCACGATCCATGCTAATTCCTTCGTTCGATCAATTCTAATTCATTAGCACGATCCATTCTAATTCACTCGTACGATCTATTCTAATTCATTCATAGGATCCATTCTAATTCATTCATACGATCTATTCTAATTCTTTCGCACGAATGTATCCATTCTAATTCATTCGCACGAATGTATCCATTCTAATTCATTCGTACGATCCATTCTAATTCATTCGTACGATCCATTCTAATTCATTCGTACGATCCATTCTAATTCGAATTAGAATGGATACATTCGTGCGAAAGAATAAGAATAGATCGTATGAATGAATTAGAATGGATCCTATGAATGAATTAGAATGGATCGTGCGAATGAATTAGAATGGATCATACGAATGAATTAGAATGGATCGTGCTAATGAATTAGAATTGATCGAACGAATGAATTAGAATGGATACATTCGTGCGAATGAATTAGAATGGATCGAACGAATGAATTAGAATGGATCTCACGAATGAATTAGAATGGATCGTATGAATGAATTAGAATGGATCGTACGAATGAATTAGAATAGATACATTCGTGCGAATAAATTAGAATGGATCGGACGAATGAATTAGAATGGATCGTACGAATGAATTAGAATGGATCAAATGAATGAATTAGAATGGATCATACGAATAAATTAGAATGGATACATTCGTCCGAATGAATTAGAATGGATCGTACGAATGAATTAGAATGGATGCATTCGTACGAATGAATTAGAATAGATCGTACGAATGAATTAGAGTGGATCGTACGGAATGAATTAGAATGGATATATTTGAACGAATAAATTAGAATGGATCATACGAATGAATTAGAATGGATCGTACGAATGAATTAGAATGGATAGTGCGAATGAATTAGAATCGATCATACGAATGAATTAGAATGGATCGTACGAATGAATTAGAATGGATCATACGAATGAGTAAGAATGGATCGTACGAATGAATTAGAATGGATCATACGAATGAATTAGAATGGATCGTACGAATAAATTAGAATGGATACATTCATCCGAATGAATTAGAATGGATCATACGAATGAGTAAGAATGGATCGTACGAATGAAATAGAATAGATTGTACGAATAAATTAGAATGGATGCTACGAATGAATTAGAATGGATCGTGTGAATGAATTAGAATGGATCGTATGAATGAATTAGAATGGATCGTACGAATGGATTAGAATGGATCGTACGAATGAATTAGAATGGATCGTACGAATGAACAAGAATGGATACATTCGTGCGAATGAATTAGAATGGATCGTACGAATGAATTACAATGGATCGTATGAATGAATTAGAATGGATCTTACGAAAGAATTAGAATAGATCGTACGAATGAATCAGAATGGATCGTACGAATGAATTAGAATGGATCGTATGAATGAATTAGAATGGATACATTCGTGCGAATGAATTAGAATGGATTGTACGAATGAACTAGAATGGATCATACGAATGAATTAGAATGGATCGTGTGAAAGAATTAGAATGGATTGTATGAATGAATTAGAATGGATCATATGAATGAATTAGAATGGATACATTCGTGCGAATGATTTAGAATGGATCGTACGAAAGAATTAGAATGGATCGTATGAATGAATTAGAATGGTTACATTCATGCGAATGAATTAGAATGGATCGTACGAATGGATTAGAATGGATCGTACGAATGGATTAGAATGGATACATTCGAGCGAATGAATTAGAAGGGATCGTACGAATGAATTAGAATGGATCGTGTGAAAGAATTAGAATGGATTGTATGAATGAATTAGAATAGATCGTATGAATGAATTAGAATGGATCGTACGAATGAATTAGAATGGATCGTACGAATGAATTAGAATGGATACATTCGTGCGAATGAATTAGAATGGATACATTCGTGCGAAAGAATTAGAATTGATCGTATGAATGAATTAAAATGGATCCTATGAATGAATTAGAATGGATCGTGCGAATGAATTAGAATGGATCGTACGAATGAATTAGAATGGATCGTGCTAATGAATTAGAATTGATCGAACGAATGAATTAGCATGGATCGTGCAAATGAATTAGAATGGAACGTACGAATGAATTAGAATAGATCGTGTGAAAGAATTAGAATGGATCGTACGAATGAATTAGAATGGATCGTGCGAATGAATTAGAATGGATCGTACGAATGAATTAGAATGGATCATACGAATGAACTAGAATGGATACATTCGTGGGAATGAATTAGAATGGATCGTACGAATGAATTAGAATGGATCGTACGAATGAATTAGAATGGATCTTACGAATGAATTAGAATGGATCGTACGAATGAATTAGAATGGATCGTACGAATGAATTAGAATGGATACATTCGTGCGAATGAATTAGAATGGATCGGACGAATGAATTAGAATGGATCGTACGAATGAATTAGAATGGATCGTACGAATAAATTAGAATGGATACATTCGTTCGAATGAATTAGAATGGATCATACGAATGAGTAAGAATGGATCGTACGAATGAAATAGAATAGATTGTACAAATGAATTAGAATGTATCCTACGAATGAATTAGAATGGATCGTGTGAAAGAATTAGAATGGATTGTATGAATGAATTAGAATGGATCGTATGAATGAATTAGAATGGATCGTGCGAATGAATTCGAATGCATCATACGAATTCATTCTAATTCATTCATACAATCCATTCTAATTCTTTCACACGATCCATTCTAATTCATTCGTACGTTCCATTCTAATTCATTAGCACGATCCATGCTAATTCATTCGTTCGATCAATTCTAATTCATTAGCACGATCCATTCTAATTCATTCGTACGATCCATTCTAATTCATTCGCACGATCCATTCTAATTCATTCATAGGATCCATTCTAATTCATTCATACGATCTATTCTAATTCTTTCGCACGAATGTATCCATTCTAATTCATTCGCACGAATGTATCCATTCTAATTCATTCGTACGATCCATTTTAATTCATTCGTACGATCCATTCTAATTCATTCGTACGATCCATTCTAATTCATTCATACGATCTATTCTAATTCATTCATACAATCCATTCTAGTTCTTTCACACGATCCATTCTAATTCATTCGTACGATCCATTCTAATTCATTCGCACAATCTATTCTATTTCATTTGTACGATCCATTCTTACTCATTCGTATGATCCATTCTAATTCATTCGCACGAATGTATCCATAATGGATCATACGAATCCATTCTTACTCATTCATACAATCCATTCTAATTTATTCGCACGAATGTATCCATTCTAATTCATTCGTACGATCCATTCTAACTCATTCGCACAATCTATTCTAATTCATTCATACGATCCATTCTAATTCATTCGCACGAATGTATCCATTCTAATTCATTCATACGATCCATTCTACTTTATTCGTACTATCTATTCTAATTCACTCATACGATCCATTCTAATTCATTCATACGATCCATTCTAATTCATTTGCACGAATGTATCTATTCTAATTCCTTCGTACGATCCATTCTAATTCCTTCGTACGATCCATTCTAATTCCTTCGTACGATCCATTCTATTTCATTCGTATGATCCATTCTAATTCCTTCATACGATCCATTCTATTTCCTTCATATCCATTCTAATTCACTTATACGATCCATTCTAATTCATTCGTACGATCCATTCTAATTCATTCATACAATCCATTCTAATTCATTCGCACGAATGTATCCATTCTAATCCATTCGTACGATCCATTCTAATCCATTCGTACAATCCATTCTAATTCATTCGCATGAATGTAACCATTCTAATTCATTCATTTGATCCATTCTAATTCATTCGTACGATCCATTCTAATTCATTCGTCCGATCCATTCTAATTCATTCGCACGAATTATCCATTCTAATTCATTCGTACGATCCATTCTAATTCATTCGTACGATCCATTCTAATTCATTCGTAAGATCCATTCTAATTCATTCGTACGATCCATTCTAATTCATTCGTACGATCCATTCTAATTCATTCGCACGAATGTATCCATTCTAGTTCATTCGTACGATCCATTCTAGTTCATTCGTACGATCCATTC